>SEMN01000270.1:0-502500 GCA_005408345.1 Macquaria australasica
GACATCTGGCCCATCTTTGGGATTTTTCTCCCACAGTAGGATATAAGCATGTGTATCTGATTATAGGAGAGCGTGGCAGGGTTATGAAAGGTCCAAGGTTCAATTCAATTCAATTCAGTTTTATTTATATAGTGCCATATCATAACAAAGTTATCTCAGGGCACTTTTTCGAATAGAGCAAGTCTAGACCGACTCTTTATATTTACAGAGACCCAACAGTTCCCACCATGAGCAAGCACTATGCGACAGTGGCAAGGAAAAACTCCCTTTTAACAGGTAGAAAACTCGAGCAGAACCAGGCTCTAGGTCATCTGCCTCGACCGGTTGGGTTGAAGGGGGAGGGGGGTAGCGGGAGAGAGAGCAGGAGGAAACAGAACATACAGCAGCACAATACAGTTCCACATAGGGATGTAAAGCAATAGCTGTGGTAATGGCATTGATGTTAACACCAACAGAAACAACACTAAGAGCAACACTATAATAGCAATACTAACAACAAGAGCAACAACAGTAACAGCAGCAGCGGGTGCAGAGCAGGAGCACGGGGCAGCAGGCGGCCGCAACCACAGACCCAGACCCAACAGCTCCGGAGGCAGAAATACCTGCAGAAAGCAACAGAAGGAGGGAGAGAGAGAGTGGAGAGAAAGCACACAACTACGGGAAGAAGTTGAATTAATAACAAGCATTGATGGGATATGAGGGCGTACAGATGGAGAGGAAGAGGAGGAGAAAAGAGCTCAGTGCATCATAGGAAGTCCCCCGGCAGTCTAGGCCTATAGCAGCATAACTAAGGGGTGGCTCAGGGGTCACCCGAGTCAGCCCTACTATAAGCTTTATCAAAGAGGAAAGTCTTAAGCCTACTCTTAAATGTGAGGAGGTTGTCCGCCTCCCGTACACAAACTGGGATCTGGTTCCACAGGAGAGGAGCTTGATAGCTGAAGGCTCTGGCTCCCATTCTACTTTTAGAGATTCTAGGAACCACAAGGAACCCTGCATTCTGCAAGCGCAGTGCTCTAGTGGAGTAATAGGGTACTATTAGCTCTTTAAGATATGATGGTGCCTGGACCATTTAGGGCTTTGAAAGGTGAGGAGAAGGATTTTAAATTTATTCTGATTTTTACAGGGAGCCAGTGTAGAGAAGCTAATATTGAGAAATATGTTCTCTTTTTCTGGTTCTGTCAGTAAAACGCTTCAGCATTCTGGAATCAGCTGGAGAGTCTAAGGGATTTATTGGGGCAGCCTGATAATAGAGAGCTGCAATATCCAGCCTATAGACGCAACAAACAGCGCGGACTAGTTTTTCTGCATCTTTTTGAGATAGATGTGCCTGATTTTTGCAATGTTACGAAATGAAAAAGGCAGTTCTTGAAGCTTGTTTTATTTGGGAGTTAAAGGACATATCCTGGATCAAAGATAACTCCAAGATTCCTTACGGTTTCGCTGGAGGCCAGGGGCACGCAAGCATCTAGAGAAACTATATCTTTAGATAATGTGTTTCGAAGGTGTTCAGGGCCAAGTACAATAACTTCGCTTTGGTCTGGAGTTTAACATCAGAAAATTGCAGGTCATCCAGGCCTTTATGTCCTTAAGGCATGCCTGAAGTTTAGCTAATTGATTGGTTTCATCTGGCTTGATCGATAAATACAATTGGGTATCATCTGCATAACAATGAAAATTTATGGAGTGCTTCCTAATAATATTGCCTAAAGGAAGCATATAAGGTAAATAGAATTGGTCCAAGCACAGAACCTTGTGGAACTCCGTGACTAACTTTGGCGTGCATAGAGGATTCATCATTAACGTGTACAAACTGATATCGATCTGATAAATAGGATTTTAACCAGCTTAGTGCAGTACCTTTAATGCCAATTAAATGTTCTAGTCTCTGTAATAGAATGTGATGGTCAATGGTATCTAATGCAGCACTAAGATCTAGTAAGACAAGTACAGAGACAAGTCCTTTGTCTGATGCAATTAGGTCATTTGTAACTTTCACCAGTGCTGTCTCTGTGCTATGATGCACTCTAAATCCTGACTGAAAATCCTCAAACAGCTTGTTGTTGTGTAGAAAGTCACACAACTGATTGGCGACTGCTTTCTCAAGGATCTTAGAGAGAAAAGGAGGGTTAGATATAGGTCTATAATTTGACAAAATCCCTGGATCAAGAGTGGGCTTTTAAGAAGAGGCTTAATTACAGCTACTTTAAAGGACTGTGGCACATAGCCTTTAAATAAGGACAGATTGATCATATCTAGTACATAAGTGCTAACTACGGGTAAAATTTCTTTAAGCAGCCTAGTTGGGACGGGGTCTAAGAGACACGTTGATGACTTAGATGAGGAAATCATGGAAGTTAGTTGACTAAGGTTGATGGGAGAAAGGTAGTCTAAATGTGCAGGTTTTACAGTTGTTTCTAAGGTTCCTGTGTTTGAAGATAAGTCAGTACCAACTGAGGGCAGGAGGTGCTGAATTTTGTCTCTAATAGTTAGAATTTTATTATTAAAGAAGCTCATAAAGTCATTACTACTGAGGTCTATAGGAATACATGGCTCAACAGAGCTGTGACTCTGTCAGCCTGGCTACAGTGCTGAACAGAAACCTGGGGTTGTTCTTATTTTCCTCTATTAATGATGAGTAGTAAGCTGCTCTGGCATTACGGAGGGCCTTCCTATAAATTTTAAGACTATCTTGCCAGGCTAAACGTGATTCTTCCAGATTGGTGGAACGCCATTTCCTTTCAAGGTTTCGCGATGTTTGTTTTAATTTGCGGGTTATACCATGGAGCTAACCTCCTCTGTTTTATTATCTTCTTTTTTAGAGGGGCGATAGAGTCGAGTGTTATTCGTAGTGAGCCTGCAGCACTATCAACAAGATGATCAATTTGGGAGGGACTAAAGTTAGCATAGGAGTCATCTGTTACATTGAGACATGGAACTGAATTAATGCCGATGGAATCACTTCCTTAAATTTAGCTACAGCACTATCAGATAGACATCTAGTGTAGGAATGTTTGCCTAATGGCGTGTAGTCCAGTAATAGGAATTCAAAAGTTAATAGAAAATGGTCTGATAAAAAAGAATTCTGTGGAAAGACTATTAGATGTTCAATTTCAATCCCATAAACAAGAACAAGGTCGAGGGTGTGGTTAAAACAGTGAGTGGGTTTATGTACACTCTGACTGAAGCCAATCGAATCTAATAATGAGATAAACGCAGCACTAAGGCTATCATTTTCTACATCCACATGAATATTAAAATCACCTACAATAATTATTTTATCTGTTTTAAGGACTAAACCTGATAAGAACTCTGAGAATTCAGATAAAAATTCAGAATACGGTCCAGGAGCTCGGTACACTATAACAAATAGAATTGGCTGTAGTGTTTTCCAGGTTGGGTGTGAAAGGCTAAGAACAAGGCTTTCGAACGAGTTATAATTTAGTTTAGGTTTGGGTTTGATTAATAGGCTTGAGTCGAAGATGGCTGCAACTCCACCTCCTCGGCCTGAGCCTCGAGGAATGTGAGTATTAATGTGACTGGGGGGAGTGGATTCATTTAGGCTAACATATTCATCGTGACACAGCCAGGTTTCAGTAAGACAAAATAAATCAATATTATGATCTGATATTAGATCGTTTACTAGAACAGCTTTAGATGAGAGAGATCTGATGTTTAAGAGAGTCCACATTTAATTCTCCTATTTTGTTGTACTGTTGCAGTGGAGGTTTTACTTTTTATTAGGTTTTTATGTGTAACTCTTCTTCTGTTTACTTTTGATTTAAATAATTTAAGTGGTCTGGGGGCAGACAACCTCTCTGTGGAGTTTAGGGTGGGTAACTGCTCTAATGGAAGCGCAGAGAAGCGTGTAGGACTGCAACTCTGCCTCCTGGTCTGGACCACAGACTGTATTAAGTCTATGGTCTGAACTCTGAGCTGTCATGGCTTTGGGCCACTAATAAATTCGGCCAGATTTCTAGATATGAGAGCGGCTCCATCCAAAGTGGGATGAATGCCATCTCTCCTAATCAGACCAGGTCTTCTCCAGAAAGTCCGCCAATTATCTACAAAGCCCACATCATTACCTGGACACCACCTCGACAGCCAGCGGTTGAATGATGACATGCGGCTATACATGTCATCGCTAGTAAGATTAGGCAGGGGTCCAGAGAAAACTACGGAGTCCGACATTGTTTTTGCATATGTACACACCGACTCCACATTAATTTTCGTGACCTCCGATTGGCGCAATCGGCTGTCATTACCGCCGACGTGAATAACAATCTTAGCATATTTACGTTTATCCTTAGCCAGCAGTTTTAAATAGGATTGAACGTCGCCCGCTCTGGCCCCTGGGATGCATTTGACTATGGCCGCTGGTGTCGCTAATTTCACGTTTCGCAAAATGGAGCTGCCAATAATCAGAGTTGGTTTCTCAGCGGGTGTGTCGCTGAGTGGAGAGAACCTGTTAGAAACGTGAACGGGTCGGTGGTGAACCGTGGGCTTTGGTTTAGGGCTATGCTTCTTTCGGACAGTCACCCAGCCTCCCTGGCTTCCCGGCTGCTCGGGAGTTGCCGGGAGACGGCTAGCAGAAGCTGCCTCTGGTCGGCTCGCACCGGCTAGGGGCTGGCTAGCTACGGCTGACTGACTCTCCATGGTGCGGAGCCGCGACTCTAACTCACTGAGCCTCGCCTCCAAGGCGGTGAATAAACTACATTTGTTACACGTACCATTATCGCTAAAGGAGGCAGAGGAGTAACTAAACATCTGACACACCGAGCAAGAGAGAGCAGGAGAGGGAGAAGGAGAGAGAGACGCCATCGCTAACTGAGCTAAAGTAGCAACTAACTAGCGTGTAAACAACTGTGGGATTAGCGGAAAGTCGCTAACAGGAGACAGATATGAGTGCTTAAACAGAGCTAGTGTATCCTTAAATGTATAGCGGGTAATTAACCGCTATAGTAAAGAAAATATCAAAATTAACTGGGTTTAGCTGGAGCAGCGAACTTTGCAATCAGTAACACAGAAACACCGGCAACCGGAAATGAGACAATACGTTCACCTGAGCACGTCAGCACGTCCCTGAGAAGCCCACGATGTTAAATATTAATATTTAACATCGTGGCTATTCATTTTACAGCCATCTGGTCAGGGTGAGTCCAGAGTGAGTACAGCAAAATGCATGCTGACTCCTCTGTAATCAGGTACAGGATGTCTGCTGTCAGAACATACGGCTGAGCATCAGAGCGCTGTCAGATGTAATAACGTCGCCCATCGTGTGTCTGCGCACTTTATTGAGGATAATCACGACCGTCTCATCTCTTCACTACATAGGGACTGAAAAGGTCACAAGTCGCTCTCTCTAGATGAGGGGAATGACTCAGATTGCGCTGCTGAAATAAGAAGCAGCCTGAATTTACAACCTCAGGACCTTCACTCCTGTCAGTCTGAGTGTACTACACAATCTGACCTCAGGCCTCTTCTGTAATTGCTGCTTACATTTAGTTTCATGCGCTATAAATGCTATACAACATGTGATTTGGTATGTATGTGCAAAATAACTAGTAATAACTATATAGCTATCAAATAAATGTAGTGGAGTAAAAAGTAAAATATTTGTGGAAAAAAAGTGTAGTAATAAGTATAGTAAGTAGCTTGAAAAAATAAGTATCTACGTACAGTACTTGAGTAAATACATATTTTTAAACTTTTTGTTTAAATATAGTAAAAATGTTCTTTTAAAAAATATTTTTTTTGTGTGATAAATTCTGCTCCTGCACCTCACCAATACTGGTGCTTGTTACCACTTACTGGTTTATCTGGCAGACCACACACAATGTTTTCTCCTTTTTCTCATGTCCATGTTAAAACTAATTTTACAGCTGTCACTTTGCCAGTCATGTCACTGTCGCATACTAACTGGTAGTTTCAGTGAGGTCCTTTGCGGTTCATCAATTGAAGAAATTCTTCACTTTCTTACACACAGCCTTTAGACACCTGTCTGTGCAGTGCCTGTCTTGTCTGGCTTGTGTATCAGCATGACAAGTTATGCCAGTGAGGGCTTTTATAAACTTGTTTTTCTTTATTATGGTCAGCTAATGCAATATCTTCTAGATCGAGGAAATTAAGCTGTCTGGTGTCTCCAAAACCCCCATCTTAATGAAAGCATTACTGAACAGAACAATTCTGCAGCCTGAAATATTACCGTCACTCTTTCCTGCATCAGATCCTCAGGTGGCAGGAGTTCTTTGCAGGTGATTTTGTTGAAGCTCTGCGCATTGTTAACATTCACAGTTTCAGTGATACAAAGCACAGCACAGCACAGCCTCACAGAGCGATGCTGTGTGGAAACTGAAGAGCTGCAGTCAGAAAACACTGGGAGCTGAACTGAGGCTCACAAGAATGCGGCTCACAGTGTCAGCGGGTATGGTGTTCTCAAACATGCCCAGGGATTCACCCTTCAAATAGACAATAGATCCACTTTCAGTCAATAAAATACCCTGCCCTGTGTTTTGAAAAGCCCACTGTGATAAAAGCAGATTAAGTCTGAGCCGCAGTTTGAACCAGAGAAACATGATGCAGAAGTGTACACTCCCTGTGAGAAGTATGGAGAGAAACTAGTCTGAATATGGTATATCAATATCATTACCAAGCAATTTGAACACACGTAAAACTGTTTTACAAATGCACACGTCACAACCTGAATAAATATTAATATTTAACATACAGATTTTTAACTTCAACTTCATGGATCTGATCATTTTCGCTTTCAAAAAGCTTCCTGTGCATACAAATGTCTAAAAATATGTGTGACATTTTTTTGTATTTATATACAGATTGTTAATTGTGTGTGCACGGATCTGTGAAGTTGAAGTTAAAAATCTGTATGTTAAATATTTTTATTTATTTAAATCATCATATTCAGGTTCTGATGTGTGTATTTGTAAAACAGTTTGACATGTGTTCAAATTGCTTGGTATTTGTGTGTGGATCGGAACACGCATTTGTGAGTACCCAAAATGACGCACAAATCATTGTACACATTTGAAAATCTTACTTTTCATTTGTAGATCACGTAGTACTCCATATTGAGAAGAAGGTTACAGGTGGGTGGTCAGGCTGCACGCTGATGAGGCAGCATAATGAAACTCTCCACTCTGCTTTAACAGCATCTGAAATCTGATTTACTTGCTTTGGCCTATTTGTGCTGCTGAACCAATGTACAGGGAGAAACAACCTTGTTTGTGATGATTTGGTCCGTCAGATGTTGGTCTATGTTATTAAGCCATGTTGCCACAGTGGTGATAATAACTTTGTACATGTATTTGGGCAGCAAACCGTCAAAGTTTCTGCTGAAGACACTGCACTTGGTATTCAAGACCAAAGCCAGTGACAGAGAGACACTTAACCAGCTTAGACAAGGTCCTCAGCCACAATGAAGTCCATCACCAGTGATAACACTTCAGACTGAGACATCTGACACAACAGATCAAACAGCAGAGTGCTGCATGTCAGTGTTACACAGTTGCTACAGTTCATATAGTATATTACAATTACTGATTATTAATTTATTAATTAAATGATCACTACTTATGCACATGATCAGCATTGGTTTGAAAGATTCAGTCAGTCAGTTTTGACATAAAGCATATTAAACAGTAAAATCCATTTGTAAACTGAATATAATGATATACTGTACTCCCTACAGTATACTGTTTACACTACACTTTGTAATTTTTTAAATTATGTTTAATGACATGATGTGCTATTTTACACAAATTAGGGCTGATTCATTTCATTACTTATTTTCCCTGGAGGAACCTTAAAATTGCATTGGATGTGTTTTCAGAAGAAGAGCTTCTGTATAATATATATATTTTTTACTCTCTTAAATGTTTTGTATAACTGAACTTTGAATTCTTACTTATTAAGTGTGCTCTGAGTTTACTCCCTCATCCATCAGTTTTGGTCAATTTTGGTCCTTTACGTCATGTCTTTTTGCGGGTATTCACTGTGAACTAAACTCACATTAGTTCTCAGTTAACCTTCGGTTCATGAGTCCATGTGGCCACTTGATTCAGCTTCCTCTCTTATTCCCATCATGTCCGAATGAATCTCTCCAAACTTCTTTGGTTACTCTTTCCATACCAGAACAGCTACATCAGCCTCCAGCCAAGGAGCCCCGGTTCACTTAATCAACCTCGATGGTCGCTGGTCATCCTTCTGACCTCAAGATTTGCAATATTCTCAGTCATCAGTGTTTGCTTTGGAGTTTTTTTGGGGGTCTGCCAAGGCCAGGAGCTACAGCAGATCTTTGCCAAAGTCTTCATCACACCACTAAATACTATGTTATAGGTACAAATTACTTTGGTATTTAAATGCAATTTTAACATTGAAAGCCCTCTGAGTTTTTTAAAGTGTAAGTTTTTTAAAGTGAAAGTCACTAAGGAGGTCAGGGGAGCTTGTAAGACTGTTTCCATTAACTGTCACAAGAAAGGACATTCTGCTGGTCTGTAACCAGACACCTTGTCAGTTGTCTTTATCCTTTATTCAAGGACATCTGTGTGTTTGTGTGTGTGTGTGTGTGTGTGTGTGTGTGTGTGCGTGCGTGTGTGTATTTCTGTTGCATATGTCTAAGTAGTTCCTGGACCGTCCCCCTCTGGGTTATCTTGACTTGCCTGTCAACATGTCACATCCCACCACAGCTCTGTTCTTGGAGAGGTGGTGCTAAAGGACAAGCTCTCCAAGGTGTGTGCGTCTGCATATGTGCATGTGTGATGTTGGAATCTTAAAATATCCTTTGCATTATGTACATTTGCCAATAATGATTAGAAATATGCATATTTCTTGCGCTGAAGCACTGTGCTGCTGTGCCTATGCTGCACCAACATGCTGAAAAAGGTGGATAAAAGTGCTCATTGAGATCAATAACAGTAGACACTGTTCCTTGACCCACTGTGAGATAGACAAATACCTCAAGCTGGGTCAAAACACAGAAATGAGTCCATAAATAGCTACCAATGCAAATATGTTCAAATACACCGTTTCACACCTCACACCTCAGTCATGGATCAACAGGTTGTATTGTTAAACTTTTGTCCTAAAATGGCGGGTGTCCTTGAGGAGATGCAGTTGTCCCTCTTGGCATTACAGATGACTATTTAATGAGACATTGTCCTTGGACTCGTCTCCAGGCATCACAGCTCACTCAGTACATGAATAAATAAGGCATGGAAACTGCTTCAGGGGAGTAGACAATGACAGGAAAATATAGAGGTAGCACTTGAACCAAATGGACTTTCCTCATGAATAATAATATTTCTATGTGGATAATTTAGGGTATACAAGCAAAGACAAATCTCCCGTCAAGCAGGGGAGCCTTCTTCACCTCTGGTGGTAATGAGAGCCTTCCACAGCTTCAAGGGAAACTAATCCAGAACTCCACATCGGAAATAGTTGAGCCACTACAAGATTTTTAGCAGCAGCAGGTTTTTTCTGTGCTTTATGAGCTTTATCTCCTCCAGAAAGACTGTGAAGTAAATCTTTAATATATACCTGCATATTTTTGCATGGAGGTATTGAGAGTGAGAGGAATGACAAAGATCCCTAATTTAAACCTGCAATGACACGGATACTTGGTTAAGTACGTTAGACAACCAGGTTTGTGGCCAAGCCTCCAACTCGCCTCTTGCAGCTGATGTGTTTGAGAGAAACTAGCCAGGCTAGCTGTTGCCCCCTGTTTCCAGTCTTTATGCTAAGCTAACCGCTCGCTGACTGTGGCTTCATATTTACAGACTTGAGAATGGTATCAATCTTCTCATCTAACTCTCGGCTATAATGTAAATACGTGCATTTCCCTTTAATCAAACACAATCAACCCAAAATCTAAATTCTAAATATAAGCACATTTATTTCACATGAATTGCTGTTCAAATGCGACACATTCCCCAGTTGTCTGACACTTCACTTTACTGCCAGATGCACTTCTACAAAAGAAACTGATCTCTATAAATATATATTTTATTGCAAACTCTAGTGATAAATGAAACCATCCACTAACCAAATGAGCCTATGCCTATAAAAAGATTTGGTGCATGTAGGCGTGTGGTTTCTAGGGTGAAATGTGGACAGGCTGCAGTGCCAGCCAAATATCATCACATAACCTTAAACTAGAATATCTGTGTGATTCTCTCCTTAGTTTCACTCTGGTTGACAGCCAATCTCCACTCCTCGGTCTCACTATACTTATTTAATAATATCGGATTCCTTCCCTCCCTCCTCCCTCCTCCTGACCTTTCTCTGTGATTACATCACAATTCCCCATCAGTGCTCTGACATTTCCTTGCCTACCTTCTGTGTTCATTACAGGCCTTATGGGAGCAAACAACAAGGCCAGGGAGTTCAGAGGCCAAAGCAGGCGGTTGGCCTGCATTGGAACGGTGGCAGCGTTGTTGAAAGAAAGACGAGCATCCGTTCGGCTCCCTGGGCCTGAGAAACTCCCTGATGCCCATGTCCTCAGAGGACGAGGGGACACGGGCTGACAGCAAGACATATAGATACAAAGACCAGTGTAGAAGAAAACAGCCTGTCCAAAATACGTTGATATGAGCAACCTTTGTCAAAGTGATTCAGTCAATACTAAGGTCACATAAATGATCTGTTTACATAGTGAAGAGATTACTGATAATGAGCCACACAGTAATATTGATATATCAATGACAGTAAAACGTTGCTGATACTAGTTTTAAATATGACCAAGTAACCAAGTTCATACATTTTTAAATGTACTTTTAAAATCTATACATTTCTGCACACTCTGCAACATCACATCATTGATTCTGATGCATGAAAATAGAAACTTGGTGTGAAATTAGTTCCTTCCAGTGTGTTGGCTCTGTTTCGAGCTGACTGTGTTGTCAAACAGGACAGTTTCAACCCAACAAGCCATGACAAACCAGTCTTCATGAGCAGAGTTCAATGTTCTCCAACCACAGTAAATGATGGTTTGAGTGTTTATACTGCATGCACTAACGATTTCATTTTAAAACATGCATACTGACTTTTAAAAAGCGTTACTTTTTATTTATTGTCTGGCTCACACTGAGCTAGTGTGACTGATGGATTTAAGGCGGTTACCTAAAATGATGTAGTGTCTGCAGAGAAGGTCTGATCACTAAAAAAGAAAGTGGGTCCCTTTTTAGAAAAGTCTACAACTTGACCTCTGTGTCAGTGTGACAGTCATTTGGTGAACATCATTGTAGGAGCTCAGCATGTTAAATCGAGTGGGATATTGTATACTGTAGGCCAGGGGTTCTCAACCTTTTGTAACTTAAGGCCCACATCTGATTGTTTATAAAAATTCAGAGGACCACCTTCCCAAATAAATGAGAAAAAAAAAACCATGACATCCCGGGTGCTTTGTGTTTAAGTGTCTCTGGAGTTTCAATGGTTTTAGCGCCTCATTTGACAGGATTTCACCACATTCAACACACTGTGCTTTGCACTGCCTGTCAACATAAATCCAAATGTATTCAGGCTCATATTTCCTCACCACATGCTTTGGAGCTTTTAGTGGCGCAGGGTTGTCTCCCATGTCACTTTTTCATTTCAAAAACTGATCCACTTTGTGTGACTCCATCCGAGGAAACATTAGCTAGCTAACAGTGGCAAAACACGTTTGTCTCTACCTGATGATGTGTTGTGATTGGCTGGTGATATTCAAGCGTAACTGGTCACTGAAATTATGCATTTTAATTTGACGTTTTTTATTTATGTGAATCCTTGAGCACATTTAGAGATAAAAATAACTACATTTGTAAATTACCAAAACGTGTACAAAACGTGTACGTAGGTGCCTGTAATGAGTGCGTAGACGCCCACATCCCTAATTTATGCACAATGTGCTCCCTTGCACCCTCCTCATGAATATGTACGAGGGCCTTGATTCAAGGTCCCTCACTGACCACAACCAGAAAAGATACTTTAACGTGTCATTTTCTGTTGTGTCAACGTGTAAAAATAAAGTGTTAACACAACCAAACACTATATGTTAACACGTATTTTAATGGTGTATAAAAACATAATATTTAAGACATTACAAATGATGCACAAATGGCATTCCATATATTTTTACGCATCAACACAACAGAAAAAGATGCATTAACACGTAGAATTTTGTCGGGATAACACGCAACATTTTTATGCATTAACAAAACAGAAATGACGTGTTAACAGGCAATATTTTTACCCGTTAATACAACAGAAAATGACGCACTAACACGCAATATTTTTATGTGTTAACAAGTCAGAAAATGACAGAAAAGAACGCATTAACGCGTCAGAAAACGACATGTTGATGATTAGAGATTTTAACATTTTGTTTACAGTAGTACAACACATAAATATTTAGTTCTTTGTTTCAGAGTTAAACATCTTGCACTCGCCAGTAGGTTGCAGAAAATGACAGAGAGATCAAATGTCGTCAGTTGGCACACGTCCCTGGTACATTAAACGGCGTAAAATACGGCGTCCTGACATTTTTTACGCCATTTTTACGCCGTTACATTTTAAAACACCGCTTTTTATGCATGTAATGGCAAGCATCTTTCATCGATGCATTGCTTTGGTCTGGCTTTACTCTTCACCGATTGGTTACAAAAACTCTGGATTTACTGGCTATGTAAAACAGGAGGAAGGGCACATTACCATACAAGAAAACAGCGTAAATAACGCGTGTCTTGAACAGGTTTTAATGCGCGTAAAAAGTGGCGTTTTAAAATGTAACAGCGTAAAAAGTGGCGTTGTAAATAAAAATAGTGTAAAAAGCGACTTGAAAACCGTCAGGACGCCATATTTTACACCGTTTTATGTACCAGGGACATGTACCGACCTGACGACATTTGATCCCTTTGACTTGCCATAGAAAATGACGCGTTAATGCGTAGAGTTTGGTCGTGTTAGTTCAGCATTTTGTTTATATACTACTTTAAATACTACACAGATTTAGTTCTTTGTTTCAGAGTTACACATTTTGCACTTGCCAGTAGGTAGCAGAAAATTACGCGTTAAAGCGACAGAAAATGACACGTTAAGGCAGTAGAGTTTTTTGGTTCCATTTTGTGTCACTGCATCCGAGGGAACATTAGCTAGCTAACAGTGGCTAAACACGTTTGTCTCTAGCTGATGAAACGTAGTGACTGGCTGGTGATATTCAAATGTAACTGGTCATTGAAAATATGCATTTTAATTTGACATTTTTTATTTATGTGAATACTTGAGCACAATTAGAAATAACTAACTTTGTAAATTACCCCCCCCCCCCCAAAAAAAAAAAAAATTAATCTAACCATTTGGCAGTACCACTGCCTCCGCGGCCCACTAGATGACACTCTGACGCCCACTGATTTAGAATAGCTGCTGTAGGCCTGCTTATTATTAGTCATCTGGGAGTGCCTCAATGAGGGTTGTGCTGTTACTCCCTCAGTGAGCTATTACTTTAGCAAGGGCTCTGTAATCCACAGAACACAAGACACTGAGCCACTCAAGGTCACCCTGACTGCATATACTTTCAAAATATCACATGAAGATGATGACCATTTGAACCAGGAGGCAAAGCTGGCGATGATATAAAACCCAGCTGATGGGTTTTTTGATATGTTACAAGAAGGGCTGGCTGCTTTCCATTGCATTTCATGCAATCATGATTGCTTTTTTTTTGTTTTTTTTGTTTTTTTAAAGCTACAGGGCTTTATTCATGCTCATCTTTCCCCCCATGACCCTTTCCCTGACATATTCAAAGTAATTTACTAAGTAAATGCAATGAAAATATACTATTAAAAGTAAAACGTTACTATATTATCATGTCAGCACAATAGATAGTGTGTTTCATGCACAATCCAGACATACGTTTTCATGGCCAGTCCTAAAAAACATCACGTCATCTACCACAGGTTTACAAAACAATTAAAAGAGATAAGGTCTCTGGTAAATTTAGATTGTCTAAAAGCAGATAGCTATAACCTTACTGGTGATCTTAACTGAGTAATTCTTCAATACTTGTATCAATAAGGGTGACAATGTCACAGGGTTACATCTGACCAGATTGCCAAAAAGACACCTGTGGTCTTTTATATTTCAAAGAAAATCAAACAAAAAACAAAATTTAAAAATACTTGTGAGGACAAAGCAGTTGCTAAATGGAAGTACAGTATGCAACATTACATAAAGAAATTATGATTTCTACCATGTTTATGGTAGAAATCATAAATTTACACTTAATAATAAAATAATAAAAATGGATGTCTAATACCAAAACAGTATAAATATTACAACCTATAAATTTGAACACACTAATGATTTGACTTGCAGCTGAAAATGTAAACGAACAGGTAAGTAATCTTATTCACTGTGTCCTCAGGCTGTCACTGCCCTCACATGCACTTTTGAATATGTGGTAAAGAAAACCATCCCTCTGTTTATTTCTAATGCTTAGTGGTTTTGTGTGCTGACTTGGTACCAAAGCTACCATACCAGGAGCCAGGCTTATATTTTATGCCCTGCGTGGTCCATGATAAGGGTAAGAAATGAAAGAGATGATGGGATGTGAGTCATGTCTGGAGAGAAAAAAACATGAGCTCCAAAAATCACTCACTTCCTCTCTCTCTCTCTCTCTCTCTCTCTCTGTGTCTCTATCCTTCTCTCACACACACTCACACAAATTCAAAATGCATACACTTGAGCACAGTCGTACTATCTTGAGAAAGTCAGACTGAAGTGCCTGATTTGCCTCCAGTCTTCGGTGTCTAGGTGTCAAGGGTCACTTACTCATCCTCTACAATAAACCAGAGAGAAATCATGCATAGCCGCTAGCTTATAATGAAAAGATTGGTGGGCTTAGTGAAGAGCATACAGCTTCTTTACCTAAGAGCATTAGGTTAGTATTCTTAATAAACAGAGAGGTGTTCCCGTGGTGGGACTAGTTGGTTGATTATTATATATTATCTAATGTAGAAGATGTACAACAAACACACAGTTGGTCACTCCACTTAATGTATAGCATCCCTTTTAAACCTTTTTTTCTCATAAAATTAAAATATAGATGCCATTTATGATGACAAACGGGCTGCAATGGCTTCAATGTAATCGTTGTGGGCAATTGTGCTTGTGTCTCTCTCATTAAACGTGCTTGTTTTTGCAAGTGGCACTTTTTCTTACCTTGCTAGAGGATATGTTTAGTTGCTGATATGTTTAACATAATAAATAGGTCAATAGTTATATAAGGTAAGAATTTAATGTTCTGATTACCTTTGGACAGAAAAAAAGAGACTGTTGTAATGTTGCCTGACACTATCCGAACCCCTTCAAAATACATGTTTCTGGTACCAGACTTATATACTGTAAATGTATATTTGACCATCCATACAACAAATATATAAGTGGACTGTCCACTGCCTGCAGGATTCTGCTTGTTGGGGATGTCGGAAGAGCCACAATACCTTACTGACTATAGCAAACACACCACATGAGCACATGAAAAACCGTTCATTTTCCAGCTGAGTGGTGCAGTTAGCCTCCTGACAGGCCAGTCATCCACATGGTTAGAGAGGCTGAGAGCTAGAGGTGGAGAGCCAGAAGTAGAAAGACAGAAAACCGACAGAGAGAAAGCGAGAGAAGAGAGACCTCAGCTGAAGGGTTAATGAAGTCCAGCAATCCTTGAGGGCAGATTACTCATCTCTTAACGAGCTTGCTCCATCACCCTCGGGACCCCTCCACCACCATCCCTCTCTCCTGTTGACTCTCGCTGCCACCAATCACAACTGATTACTGTTTCTGAGTTTACAGCCCCAGGTACCCAGTCTTTTGTCCAAGTCCACATGCATAACAAAAACCGGCACTGCACTATGTGCAGAGAATGTGCAGAAAATCTTAATGTGAGGAAGTTATTCAAGGCAACATTTGCTTTAGGTCTAATCATATGGTAATGTGTTGTACTTGTCCCCCTACCCCTAATTTGTTTAGTCGTTATTCGTTTTTGTGTTTTGTCTGTAATTTTTCTTTCATTTTATGATTTATCTGCATAACATACAGCTGTAAATTTAATTTATTTTAATAATAATAAAAAATATGTTGCACATAAGATACACAGGTAATCATTTTAATAGTGACATCCTTTGTGAGTTATTTTGTCTCTAAATGGAGCTAAGAGCTACAGCGTCAGGCAGACTGTTGCACTGCTTCAGTCACACATAACATCTAGTTAGTGTATCAAGCGCTCCCTTTGCCTTAAGGTGGGCTATTTAAGCTGTCAGTGCCCCACCCCTCTGTTTTGTTCTGCCACAGCTGCTGCTCATGTAACATCCCATAAGCTACCTCTTGGCTGTTGGCTTCAAACTGGCCCTTCAAACCAGAAGCACGCATTTTCTGTTGGCATCTTGGGACCTTGGTTACTTTTTGTCAAAGGATTTATTCACCCGTCATATTGTGAGTGTTTATATTAGCTCTGTTCATGTTTGTGTGCTAGGCAGCCCAGCAGCTATACATTAGCCCAAGGTACGTGGCTGCTAATTGTTTGCTTGTTTTGCATCTGTTGGCTGCTAATTTGTCTGCTCTTTGCTGCACATTTTGCATTGTGGCTAAGCTAATGTTGTCTTTGTTTGTTGTCTGGCATGTGCAGCACGAGGCTGTCATGCTGTTGATTCATGTTGTGGTGAAATGTGAGTAGTCTTGTTTGAATATTATTGGCTGCATTGGTTTTAAGTTGTTGCTTCATTGCAAACAGGTGTCTAGAATTGTTGTAATTGTAATGTAATGTTTTTGGCTTATACAAATGTAAACATCAGTATTGTCTTGCACTCAGCTATATACATAATAGTTTTCCTGTTGTATTGGCTTCATGGGAAACTCAGCATGGCTTTTGTCACCCATAGGACATGCAGTCACCTTCCCATTTTGTCACTTACTTAATGTAGCATTAGAGAAATATTTCACTCAAAACCAATAGGTTTATGTAACAGCTTGCTTTATATGAGGGGCCGTTTAGGAAATAATTCAGACTTTTGTTACACAAACGCATATGAAACACGCACGCATTCACATGTGACACTTTCACACATGCATCCAAACTACTGAAAACTCACACACACATATGTGAAGCGCTCATATTGACACGTGAAACACACACACACACACACACACACACGCACACACACATATACTTATGAAATGTTCATACAGATATGCATGAAACGCGTGCATTCATACATATGAAATACGCATATACACACATATGAAACACATTCACACACACGCCTATATGAAACGCTCATACAGATACAGGTGAAACGGGCTCACACATACATATGAAATTCTCATACCGACACATGTGAAACACTCACATAGCATGAGACTTTAACTAGGCTATATGAAAGAAAAATCTCATAAGGATGAGTTTTAATATGCTTAATAGCTGAAGTGTGTTTTAGCCTGCTGCTGCATATCAGGTGGATTTTGTACATTTTATTTCAATCCACTAGACAGTATATTCCCCACAATGGTTGGAGGTGCTTGGTCTTGAAGTGGCCACATGATGGCAGGAGCCTGGCCCTTGCTTAGTAGATTCCACATAATAGCTGGCATCGCGCTCTGTATCTAATGTGATTTTGAAAGGAGGGGGGCAGGCGTTGATTACCGCCATTCCCTAGTCTCTGCTGTGCTGAGCTTGCGGGGTCAGAGCCTAGACACCATATTTAATCTAGTACATTCTGCATTCATAAAATAAATCTGCTCCCTGTGAGTTGGTCTACTGAAATGCACTGGTAAGTGAGAGACACAAACAAAAACACAATATTATATGCATTCACGCACAAGAATAGTGTTTAGCAATAGATGTGTTAAACTTCATAAGATCAGAGATGAACTCAGTTTGATCACTTAGCCGAAGTCATCCAGTTGACAGGACGTGACTGCACAGTGAGACTATTTGCTTTTTTGAATGCTGAGAAAATGCTCTTGCCGCCACAAGTTGTTTGTTGTCAGTTGTGTCTGCTATCACCCAAAAAACAATGTTGTATCACTTGGCTGCTTATGTGGTTTGCTTTTGTAGGTTGCAAATACACTGGCTGTGTTCATCATAATGAGTGAAAATTATTATGAATATGTTGCATAAATACAACTGCTCTTTTATGAGTTCTAGCAGAGTCATAGACAGACATTTTTGGTTCCCAGAGGATGAATTGTAGTGACTTTGGTGATCCCCTGACTTTTCCTGTAGTACCACCAACAGGTCAATGTTATCCTGTGAAATATCTCAACATCTACTTGATGGGTTGGCACAAAATTTTGTACATTTGTGGTTTCCAGAGGATGAAGATTAATGACTTTGGGCATTTTTATGCCTTTATTAGTGAGAGTAGAGAGATGACGGTAAATGAGGGAGAGAGCAACAAAGGCCCCCAACCAGAGTCGAACTGGGAACTTTGCATCTTAACCCCAAAGCTACACTATAGCAGTTTGTCCATTACTTTTGTTTATGACCAAATACCTGCAAAAAAGCTCAAAGCACCATTGTGCAAACTTCAAAGTGCAGTCTCAAAGAGCTATGGCTATAGTCTCCATCTCTGTTTAATGGTATTTGGTTATAATAATAATAATAATAATAGTAATGATGGCTGCCATATTCTTAAAGGTCCTTGAAATGAGTACACAGGTAAACAGGGCAACTCCGCAGCATCAATTTGGTGGTTGGGGGAAACTCTTTAAGTTGTAGCTTTACTTTGTAGTTCAGGCTTTTAGACAAGATGCATTTTGAGACATTTTGCCTGGTGTTGCTTTAGATAAAGATAATGGACAGAAAGAAACCTGCATCATGAAGCATAGATCTGTATTCATTTATTTATAGCAACAAGCAGGTGTTCCTCAGCGTGGAATCAAGATTATTCTTTTGTTGCTGTAACTGCGTACTGCACAAACCAAGCTCCAAAAATGGCACCGCCTTTTACAGAATTCCACCTTGTCCTTGACCTAAAATATTTAAATCTTTTCACTCAGATGACTCAGAAATAAAGGGGATTTTGTCTCAAGGAGCTATAGAAATGTCCTTGGGCAGTTTTTGTGTGTGTAGCTATGTGTGTTAGAGAAGGTGTGTCTTTCCTTCTTGAAGTTCTCATAAGGAAGAAATAAAAACTGTAGGATCCTAAATGCAGTTTATTGATGTTTAACTGTTTAGCATGCAATAATTTAAGTTCATACATAAAATGAGTAATTTACATGGTTCATTGATTTAAAAGGAATTGGAATATTTACAGTATTTACAGGTTGATGTATTTACAACTTATGTTTACAGTAATTCAATAAGTTAATTGCTTATTCCTTGCACTTAAAATGTGTGTGGATAATTTAAAATGTACAAAATCTCATTTATGTCAGATTTGTAATATTTTGGGAATAGGTGGCTATGATTGTTACTTACTAGTAACTGCACACCTTTAATTGTCTTTTATATACTCTCACAGGAAGAGAGCGGGGGTATTTGGGGTCAGTCAGGAAAGCATAGAGTGGAGCCACAGTTTTTTTTTTACCTCTCTCTCTCTTTCTCTCTCTCTGGTAAACGATTCTCGCTTTAAGTTTGATAACTTTGGAAATGGACCATCATTCTGTACAAATTTCTCCTTGTGTTGAAGTAACCTGTTAAACTTTTGTGAGTGGTCCTGTGGATATTTTTGATGTGGATTATGATGAGGGGAATCGTTAGAGCGTCAAGCTAAGGCTTCATTCATTGGAAAGCTACAAAAACAAACAAGTACACAACCAAACAGACATGCAGTTTATTTGTCCGCACATTTGTTTATGCACAACACATCATAATCAGTCAAACTAGATTAGTGGAATTCAGGCGTGCAGTGTTTAGGTGGTGCTGAGCCCCAAGAGCCCTGGCCTTGTTCTGGTTTGTTAGAGGGTAAGTTTTCCCTTGCTTATTTACACAGCTGACCCAAAAGAGCTACAGTACTGTAGGAGAGGCTTATTCATTGTGTGTGTCGCTGTGCTACAGTCAAAATACATTCTTTGCATAATATTGAATACATAAGGCCTGAGGTTTTAAGAAGCAGGATGGAAGAAAATACTTCAAATTGGCTTTTAAAAAGATCTGTACTGTTGCATAAACTTACCCTTACTTTAGTTTAGGTTGAGAAATGGTGTTCTTCTCCTTTCCCTTTTTAAAAAAAAAAAAAAAAAAAGCCTTTTATTCTTTCCAAATTTCCTCATGCTTCTTTGAGGAAATGTTGGCTCTGTGTTGGTTCATGAAACATAATTGTGCTGCTATTTTTTGCCAAACTCTCTCTCAAAAGACATTTGGGTCTCAGGAGACCATCATTGTTGGAAACAGTATTAAATTGTAGTCAAAATTGTATTCAATCCTTTGAAGTGATTTGTGTTTCATTCAGGACAGCAGCCTTGACACTGACTTAGCTCCAGTCCCTCCTCTTTCTGGCCAGCATCGAGTCTCTGGTTGCTGGATTGTTGATGAAATCCTCCAAGCATTGTCAGGAGATTCACAGTCCTGATATAACAGCTTGTATTTGGCCTCTTGGCCAGCTACTCTACCAGCTGAATGTCTGATGATTGGGGATGTGTGTTGGTTCTTTGATCTTGTTCTTTTTATTGAACTGACATTTGAGTACCTATTCTACTCTGTGGATGAACTTGCCTGTTGTCGTACCTTTCGTTATTCAGAATGTTTGTTATCTGATATCTTTGCTTCCTTTTGATCACACTTTTCTGGTATTAATGTCAACCTGATGTCATTGCTGTACAGTTTCCTGCATACAGGATGTCTCATACACAGTATGGTTGTACTCCAGCAGCTCCATGTTTTTGCTCTTATCTGAAGTACTTCATATTGCTTTGGTTCTCCAACTTCTGACTTGTCCCTTTGTAATCTAGGTCATGGTCAAGCCGGTGTGACTATGTATATTTTAGGTGGCCCATTGAGTTAGAGTATAGTGTTGCCCAAGGCCTCTTAATTGGTGAGGTGCTCTGACAAGAATTTAAACTTGGTAACCAAGTTACCAGGCACTTATTTTATGTATAGCAGGGTGTAAATGCGGTAGAAGAAGAAGAAGCACATCACAGTTTTGCTTTGGGACAGTTTTTTGAAAGAGCTACCAGTTTTAGAAGGATAAAAATGTTGTAAATGTTATGTTTGCTTTAAATGCTCTCTGCTGACTAATTCTAACTCTTTGCTTCTGTCTGTGCAAACTAGACATTTCACATTACAATAATGTGACTTCTGCTGTAGCACTTGCTGTGGGACATAAATAATGTTTTTTCACTTGTATTGCTGTTGTTTTTGAACCATAGTGATGGGAGGTGCCAGGTCTGGGCAGCCTGCATATAGAGAAAATACTGCTTTAATGCTTTATAATTGCCCTTTGGACAGAATTTGTCACTAGCAATACTTCTCCATGTTTCAATATAAAAAGGAACTAAAAGGACAAAAACAGCGGGACCAGTCCCGCCCTCCCTGCTGTGCACACCAGTGGTTTGTCTGAGCCCATGCTATAAGACTTTATTGGGTTGGCTCTACTGAGACCAGTGTGGGCTTGCTGTGAAAAAGCCTCTGGAACTGCAGCCCCACAGTGAACGCCGACAGCAAGGTTAAGAGGGTCCCTGCGAGGTCCAAGGACAACTCAAAATGGTCACAGAACACTGAACTGGCATCCAGACATGAGAAAAGTCGACAAATCATTTTTTTCCCCCCTGTAAAAACATCCCAAATACTGCACATATTTGTTTTTTTTTCAGGTGGGTTTAGTAGCAAGAATAACACGTAGGCCTTCACTGTGTATGTTTTTATCCATAATGGATCTACTGTACGTGTCTAATATGACCTCCACAGCCATCCCCTTACCATGTAACTATATCACTTTCCTCAAAGGTGTGACACATCACTGCACTGTGGAGGCCTCAACCAGACATGCATGAACTCGCTCAGGGCCATCTCCAACATCAAACACCACCGTATGCTCAGCTGGCACTGACTTTCTTCTTTTTTTTCTTTTCTTCTGTCTATCATGTGAGTGAGAGTATCTGTAAAGAGAGGATATTGTTCAGCTTTTTATTATTATTATTATTATTGTTGGTGTGTAAGTGTGCAAAATTGTATCCTTACATCTATGATTTGGCACTAAGTTTACATACAGTACTAATACAATATACTGCATATACGGTACACTGTACAATACCTCCTACTATGTGATACCTTTGGCAGACTTTGACCTTTTTTAATACGTAACAAGCAGCTTGCAGGAGATCACCTCTCAGAAGACTGATACTGACTACTCTCGCAGTCTGAGGTAAATTGTCAAGCTAATTAATTTTAGCTACCCTGCTAATATCCCTATCTGTATCCTACACAGTGTGGATTAAGCAGGCCAGCAATTCATATAAGATCTTAACTTTATGGTTACGTCACAGGCAAATATTCTAAGCAAACATACCTTGTGTGCATAAATGTATATTTGGTCCTGGTGCTTCTGTACTGGCCACTGTTACATCCTTCAAGGTTGTCTGGGAGGCATTTGCCACTCCACAGTTTGTTTTCTGTTTCATTACTATAACACTCAATAAAAAGTACAATAGGAAAAAGAACATCCAAAAGATGACTGCTATCCTCCGGTAACCTTTTTAAGTTTGCCCTCTCTTGTTGCACTCTCTCTTTGTGCTCCTCTCTTTCCTTGTACTCACTGTCTTGTTGCTCTGCTCCTGTCTCTCCTCAGTCTCTTTTTCCAGTCTCACCCTTTTTTCACCTCTCCCTCCAGTCTGCCTTCTCTGTCTAATGCCTTCCGCTCTTTCCTTTTCTCTTTCCATTTTTTCCCTCTCTTCTTCTCTTCCACTTTAGCTCTCCCCAAGGCCACACTCTAGCTCACCTCGCCTTTTGGCTTGTGCTCTTCAGAGGCTCTTATTTTACTGTATGAGGCTGCAGTGGAGGAGAATTCACTGCTGTGTCCTAAGCAGAGTCAAACAGGGATGGACGATCGATGTGGCGTTTTGGATTTGAGAGCTTGTACCAGCAGTGGCTGTTAGTGTGGCCTTTTGCTTCTGCAAAGAAATGGAAAGAGAGATCACACGTTATAATTTTAAGTCGGTTCACAAAATATGGTTTCTCCACTTTTTTGACTGTAATTACTTTAACCTTCCCCCTGCAGGTTCCCTTTGTTCATAAAGGCTTTAGATATTAAAAGGAATATGCTTAATTAAATCCCAGCTTCCCAAATAATTATTTAACACTTTTGATTGCGTTGGCACCTTCAGCTTTACACTAGCTTTAGCTTTAGCTTTCATGCTATGATTTCCATATTATCAGTATAGAGAATGACCAATAGGCCACCTTGCATAAATGGACAAAAGCTGTTTGTTGGCTGGTGTGACTCCAGACAGTCTTATCATCAGCCACTCAGAGAGCCAGTGGCTCAATGGACGGATGGCACATAACACCTACTCCTAAAACTGTCCCATGATGAATGGCCCCAATTATGGCCATGACCTTTCTCTTTTATTACACACTCCTTCTCCCCGATTCCTTTCATAGACCTTCTGTTGGTCTGTTTACCTTTCTGTCTCTTTCAGCCGCTCACTTTCAGAGATTCTCTATCATTTTGTCTCCCTTGCTCTTCCTCTCTATTTCCCTTTGTTGGTATTTCCTTCTTACCCTGTGGTCACATTCTGTGAACCTTGCTTTTGCAGAAACTGTAAAATCTGAGTAAAAATCCACACAATTTTCCTACAATCAGGAGTGATTTATGCACTTCTCCTTTGGGGATTCATCTGACATAATGGCAAATAAACCAAGAAGCAATTTATCAAGTCTTTTGCCCGGGCCCTCGGAAAATCCAGTGTAGATTGTGCCTGTGGTGAATGAGAGTTTCTATGCACAAAAAAGAATAAAACCAGGGGTGCAGGAGAAAAAGTACTCACCCACCACCTCAGAGACCCAGTTTCAAAACCACCAGTATGATGCCTTAGGGCTTGGCTGGGTACTCCATCAAACACAATTGGCAGCTGGCAAGCTGATGTGGGTTCATGTCCTTGTTGCTGCACTAGTGACTCCAACTGACTTCTTGAATGTGGAGAAAAAAGCAGAATACAGTAGAAAATATAGCCCAATTTTTAAAACCGATCGTACTCTCACCTACATGCTAGTTTCCCTTGATAAATTACCATGCTTCCCTGAACAGTAGCATTTATCTATCCAATTAGCTTCACCTGTAGCACGCTGCTTTCATCTCCTAAATGCTGATGCTGAATGTAAATTAGAGGCAGTTGTTGAAACCAACAGCAACAAGTGCACGCTGATAGACCTGAGAGCTGAAACATTTTGTAAATTAGGAAAAAATGGCATATCAAAGCCAATGACAAGAAACATGTTGGTGACCAGTGGGAGTCAGGCCAGCGGAGCTCAGTCCCCTTTGCAAGTGTGTGGCCTCGCTAATAGAAACTGCCTTGTCAGTTTTCCCACGGAGGGAAGGTGACACAGACCAGGCAATGAATCAAAACGCTGTGGATAAAGCAGTAAAAAAGGCTGCTATATTTTGTACTCTGTGGGTTACCTTTAGTTTCATACATTACCTCTGAAACAAACAAGTGTAACACTGTTACAACAACCTTTTTAAAGGTTGAGTGATTTCATGTGTTTAGAGTAACTGTGCAAGAAGAATCACTGGAACATTTCTTGCCTTATTTGTCGAGCTCCGATATTTGCATATACAGTACCAGGTATTTTCTTTTCCAAATCCTACATGCGACATAAGTAGCGGGTTTAATGTCTCATGCAGCAACAATAAGGAGTCGTTTGGAATAAATTGAAAGGCAAATTGATCAGAAAGTTTCTACAACAAAAGTAGATGCCGTAGCCAGTTGAACAGATAAAGAAAAAACGGTTGTAAAAGAAACGTTGTCTTCATCAGTGGAAAATCCAATGTAAAAGTGCTGATTAACTGGACTGGTCAGTGGGTAATTCAGTGCAAAGCCACCACAGCATCAGAAAGTGATCATTCAGGGCATGACGGCACAGATCAGAAAAAAACAGTACATTGAAAGAACTGTCTTTCTAATTTTCACGTTTGCTTCTTTCTGCTAATTTACCGTGCACTGTGCATAATCCTGGATTTATTTACAGTACGTGTGTGTGTGTGTGTACCCAGCTGCCTCCTCCTTCAGGATTCAATTGTCTCTCTCTCTGCTCCCTCCCTTTTCTCCTCGTTTTCCCCCGTTGTCACTCCCCTAACTTTTCTTCCTGTGTGTCTGTGCGTCTTATCCCTCCAGGCAGAAGGAGACGGATGTCTGATAGGTTTTCTTAACAGAAAAAGACTGCGACGTGAGGGCCGCAGCAGATGAATTGGATGATGGGGTCGAGGAGTGTTTTGGTCTGAGTGTGGCTGTTTTCAACAGTTTCCTCTCCCCAGGTTGACAAAAGTCATGTTTACTTCATAGAAAAGAAAGGAGATAAAGAGCCCATCTTTGAGCTTGAATGTCTCTGGTGAAAACAGATCAATTATATATCAAAAAAATCTTAATGGACCTGTCTGGTTAGATAAAGGCTGAATAAAATGGAAATAATAAAACGCACATCCTTTGTGTTGACACATGCTCCCATTTGGATTGTCAGATAAGAGCGCCCTTAGCGATATTCATTTTGGAGAAACATGGCTTTCTAACTGAACCTCTACACAGCGTTAGATGAGGCCAGATTTTGAAAAGATGATCTGTTGTCCTCACTTTGATTAAAGGCAAGTATGTCAACAATGCAGGGCTTAGCTGCTGGGATTATCTTTATCAAAACTGAAAGCTATGCCTTTAAGCAGAATTGTTCTGTCAAATAGTGATTGAATGACCAACATTTACCAAGCCAGTGAAGTCTTTGTCAACACATGAGGTCTTGACTTTGGAGTTTGTTGTAACTAAAGGATCTTCATCTTCAAATGACTTCAAACATGCAGAAAATTGTTCAAAATGTAACTCCACCAGCACAAAATCTTATGACCACCTTATAAGGGTTGGAAGTTTTGTTTCTATGCTGAATGCGTCATAATGGGTCGACAAGGCCGGGCAACCCATTACAGTATTTCTCAGCCTCTAAATTGTTCTGCTATTTGACCTATCTGTTGTTTGACGGTTAGCTTTCCATTATGTCATGTGAATAGACGTGTTCATAATTTGATAAAGGTTTTTTAGCATTTGATGTGAGTGTTTAGTTGATGATGTGAGCATTCATTATTTGTTGTTCTTAATAATCTAAAAAGTTGTGTATTTAAAACAAAATGTAATTTAACAGTTCTCCAACAACACCATTCCTTTTCATTTAAGTTCTGGCACCATTCAAACCAGTCTGAAGTGGTCGCGATGACTGTCACTGCAGCAAGCCGGTGGCCTGGGCAGGCAATGGTTTAATTGTTGGTCAAGAGGTGCAGAGAGCAGTCCCTTTGGTCAAACAAGGCTCATGGGTCAACAAGGTGCACTTAATGTACGCCCAATTAATCCCTCCACATCTGCGTGTGTGTTAGAGGACGCAGGGGAATTTAGCCTCTTAACTGAGCCACGGAAAACATGTCTCCTCCGCGGCAAGGAAGCCAGCCGGAAAAGACTCCTTGTCTGACTCATCCATGAAAGGAGGAATTTTTTTAATGTATGTTTTCATCAAAAATAATTGATAGCTCATCTTTGGTTTTCTTCAGTACATTGACACAAAGGAAAGTGTTCACAGTTTATGCCCCCTTAATTTATTCTTGGCTTATTGCTGGATGGCGTACTCCCATTAAAACAGCAAGAGAAACATTTATCTTGTTCATTGCCTCTGGCTATATCTTGTGTGTGTGAATGGATAAATCTGTCTATATGAAGTATTAATATCTGCATGACTTTATGATGTTGAGAAGTATAGACTCCAAGCAGCACACACAGAATAACTATCCTATATAAATACTATTAATACTAAATAATATTTTGTAGGTCACTTTCAACATTCTGCTCCCTGTAATTAGCAGGAGCAGTTGCTGACTCTCATTCTGGTGTAATCAATTTTGGTGCACCACCTCGTTAATGAAAATGGAAAATTAATTGAACAAGAAGCTATGTTTTTGATTGCATTGGTTAAATCTAGTAAATTAAGGCAGGCTTTTAGGCAGCAGCTGAAGTTCTCTGATGCCCAGAAAACCCAGCTGCTCTAAGGCCAAGCATATGTGATAGTGGTAGGTAGCCCCCGGGTATTTGTGTGTGTGTTTAACCCGACTTCACTCACTGCAAATGCCCTCGCAGTCTGTTGCTCTCAGTCAACAGACCTGGTTTATCAAGGGTTGAAATCATTCCTGGCTTCTCTCTCTTGGGAAATATGATTGATAAATATCACATGTCAATGCTTCAGGTCAACATGTCCACCCACAAAGGGGAAACAAACATCTGGAAAAAAAAAAGGAAAACAATCAAGGTGACTTTAGTATTATAGTTTTTGAAACCGTTCATATTTGGACCTGTGAAATGATTGTAATGGTTGTAAACCTTTTATGTTGACGTGTTAGCCCATGCCATGTTTATCTAATAAGGATTTCTTTATGCGTATGCATCTTATTCTGAACCATTTAATATCTTCATGCAGCTCCCATGTTGCTGCAGTTTTCTGTCCAACACTGTGGAGTATTTGGAAGTCAAATGCCTTCTTCAAGGACACATTGAATGTTTTTGCGAGAGAGCAGAGATCACTGCTGGCTCGTGTTCCTTGATTTTTCCAGCCAGGTAACCTTCTGGTCACAAGCCTCTGTGTACCCTTTAGGTTATCACCATCCCTAAAAGCATTAGTAGAGTTTGGCATGTTGTCAAGGTTTGGGCTTTTTGTCCTGCTCCGCTGGCCTCTGTGTCAAGGACTAGTCCTGTTAAGGGTTCATCATACAGCCCACTAATCTACTTAAAACTTCATGGTGTGTGTGGTGTGTGTATGTATGTGTGTGTGTGTGTGTCAGAGAGAGGGAGAGATTTTGTGTTCATTAGTAATGAAGAGCTGGAGAGCTGGGCAAAGGAATAAGCTCTATTGTTTACATCCTGTAGGTTGGTGTCCTTTACACATGTAGAATAAGCCTTGTTAGTGACAAAATACAAATACTCTGCATCCAATTAGCCCCATTACTATTCAGTTAGCTTCATTAGCATAACATGTGTCTGACCTCATGGTGGCCTACTCTACTGCCCAACCATGTGCTTAGTTAATATATTCCATAAAGTCAACACTTTGCCAAAGCGTATCTATTCTGGCAAAACATACTAAGAATACAGATGGAAAGTGGAGAAGTAGGTCATGTTGATTTAGAAGTATCTTTGGACATTTTGATGCTCTTTTTGATGCTTTTTTTCTTTTTCTTTTCATGATTTAGAAAAGACTACAGTTGCTTTTTTTTTTTTTTTAAACAAACTACACTTTTTCAAACCAATGAGGATGGGGTGGGGGTGCTCTTTGAAGAAGCCTTTTGAATACTTCAAATTTCTTACCATGTCATCTCACTGAGCAAGTCCTTCAAGTTGATGGCAGGTTGTATCTTTAAACAGTTGCTAGTTTACATCACTGACTCTGGCTTAAATGATGCATTTGAGTTCTCAGACTAGACATGGAGTGGGCCAGGGTTATCCGGGGCTCAGCCCAAGCACACAGGCTGCAGAACTAGGGCCTGACATACGTACCATCAATCATTAACTTAACTCGTACTTTTCTATTGGGGGCGGGAGATTATTAATTACATGACAACACTTAAAGGCTACTCGTCTAGACTGCGTATGGCTTGAAATGACTGATAGTTGGCCCTCACCACCCACTCTGCTCAGTCTCAGCACAGAATGATGTGATCAATGCATGTGGACACAAGTGTGGGCACTGGGCAGGTATTTGCCTCTTAAATTAGCGTGGTGCTGTGATTATTAATTATTAGCATTCACTAGAAGATCTGCAATCACACACACAGAGAAAGGAGTGATGTAACATCAACCTATAGGGGATTTGAGTGAGGAGAATGTGGGCTACACAGGGGTATTTCTTGATTCTTCAAGTAAATGCCTAATTGTACATGTGAAACATAATGACTGATAGACCTGGTATAAAACTAACAATGAGGACCCTTGGATCCAGCATGGGAAAACAGGTCCCCACCACATAACAAATCTCAATTTAACCCCTGTTTTGTGTGTCTAACTCTCCAGTGAACATTTGCTGCCTAGCACCCACTCTACTCAGCAGGGATTAGGCACACTAACACACACACACACACACACACACAAGCCAAATACCCTCTATCCTGATCCTCAGCGAGAGGTTGTAGCGACAGAAGCAGTGGGAGAGCAGGGACTGATTTTTTGTTTGTTTTTTTAAAAAGTACCATTTACAAAGAGAAAGGGAGAACAGTCTAACTTCTCTGTACAAAGGCGATGTGATCGACCCTCATGAGTGTGGTGAGTGCTTTTGGCCATCTTGTGATAATACCTGTTGCTGTTTGATGTACGTCCTCTGTGAATGTCAACAATAGTGTGGGTGGTGGGTGGGTGCATATGCCTTTCATAGTTATGTGTGTATGGTGTGTGTTTACGTGTATCAAAGGTCTTTGTGATCAATGCTGCAATTACCCCAACGGTTTAATTTGAAATATTCAGGCAAATATCAAAAAGTCATGTTCCTTGAATTCATCCACATATTGACTGCATAGTATGAGAGTTGTGTTGGCATATGTTACACTAAACCTCATGGTACTACATGGTTGCATGGTCACATAAATTGCTCAGTGTTTCTCAACATGCATCAAAACACAGCACAGGTTTAACTCGGCACTCTACACCTGCCACATTGTGCCTCAATGACTCTTCATTCGTTTGTCAGAAATTATAGTTTGGCTTGTTCTTTCAGCTTTTTGCAGAGCTTGTGAGACAGACGAGCAGCTATCACTCATGCTGAAGTCTCGCACTCTCTCTCACCTTCTGTCTCTCTGATAAATGTGAGCATGTGGTGGGTGGGGTGGCGGCAATCAAAAGATGAAGTGGCACTGGTACTTCATACACCCAAAATACACAATCAGACGATCACACATTTTCTACCATGCCAAGGAGAGAGATCATGTCATCTGTTACAGACTTGATCTGCAGGACACAGGAAGTCCTGTTGCATCTTTACCTCACAACCATACATCTTGGACATTAGTCTATTTATACAAATCAGTGCTTTTGTTGTGTTTCAGTGTATTGCATCAGGATGCTGCTGTCATACACAGATGTATACATTGAATGTATTTGTTGGTTATCTAACGTTCGGTTATGAGCTTTTACTTTGTCGTAGCGTCAGTAAGAGGCTGTGCCACCATGTGTCCTGACCTCATTAGGATATTGATGAGACAGCCATTTCCTGGCGTGCTTTGACTCATTCTGTAAAAACCCAGATGAAGGCCAAGTGCCGAAATGCGTATTGTGTAATACTCAATCTTTATCTTTCACATTTGCTTTTTGTCACTTGAGCATCTTATTGTGGTGCCCTTCACAGGTACTTGCAGGCTAATGAGAATTTACATTTTGATTACATAAGAGCTGTTTTCCATACAACATACACAATTCTAAGAAGGTTTTGATTATGTAGTTTGTAGTTTCTTGTACTGCAGAATACTATGATATTCACTATAGAGGCTACTGTATACTATTACTACATAGTATGGCATTGGGACACAGCATACAGTATGTCTGTGCTGTTGTCAGAGGCCTTGGCAGTGTAGATGTATGACCTGAGAGGAGAGTGGATTGAATTTTTGTATGGCTGATGACTGCTGTAACTGTTTAGCACAAAGACGGATCATGGAGGAGCTAACTGGATTAGTGTAAGGCGGTTTAGCTGGCCTTCTGCAGCTTCAGAGGAGGAAACGCTGACGCTGTCTGTTTTATCACTTCAAAAAATTGATTTCAGCTGAACAGTTGAGGAAAAAACATTTAATTATTTTCTGCAAGCCTATTTTATTCAAATAATCTGCTCTGTTCTCCAAAAATCAATAAATATACAAATAATGTAATATGGGGAGCTTCAGAAAGAACAAGGCTACATTAAAACAAACTGCAGTAGCAAGAGAATGTTTATTTGCAGGATTTTAATATATTAAGCATTTTAACTCTTCTCATTGAAGACACAATGTGTTGAAAGAAATGGACGAATTAGGTGGGAGTCAAAGTCAGTGGGGGAAAAAGAGAGAGAAAGGAACTGACTGTGTGGCCTTTACTCAACTTACCCTGCCACATACAGCACATTAGGTACACAGGGGGAAGTGTTCTTTTAATTGAAGCTCCCAAAGGCCAAAGGTTCAGCCTGTTCACTTCAGATTGCTAATATTGTTCTTGTGATCTTTATCCAAGCGAGGACTGCTTAATTTGCTGCCTCACTGCTGCTTTAGCAAAAACGTCTGTGGTGCAGCTCACGCACACACAAACACAGAAACACAGACACACATGAAATCGGACACCACAGGGGAAAATTAAATAAAGCACAGACACACTCTTGGGCTGATGACACACGTCTGAAATGTGCACGCGCACAGTCACACTCACATACACACTCATGTAAAAACATCGATCCACTTTTGGCTTCAAGTTCTACTTTCCACAAAAAGACAGCTTGAGGAAAGCTACTGCCCTGCCACGTATGTTACAAAGACCTGACTTCATGTCATTTTTTCATTGTTTATTGATATGCTAATGTCGTTTTGCGTCCAGGAATGATTATTCTGTTTGTTTAACAACTCAGTTTTACTAAACTGTACAACTGAGGACTTAATATTTGTAATGGCCCACAGTTCTGTTCGAAATGACACTTTTATTGATCTCTGGGGAGATTAAACAGATTTTCAGAGGTTTGTTTTCTTTTCTCCGGTTGTGAATCTTTAGCGCATGTGCACGCCATTTGCGGCCTCCGTCACAGGCAATGCAAACCACTTTACAGAGAGGTAACAACTGAGTGTAAATATACTTAATGGCTATTAGCAGATTAATGTCAATCATAAAAAGTATCAAAAATTGGATTGGATATGATGAAAATCTTAAGGATTAGAATTTTAAGGATTAGGGACACGTCTTCATAAATGAATCAAGTTTTGTTGAACAAGATGCTGCATGTCCCGTCGTGTCACATCGATTAAATTATAAAGAAAACCAAGGCTTATTTCTGTGACTTCAATGTAATCATTAATTAAATTCATTATTATTTTATGAGAGATGCATAAACTCTGTCTAATGTTCCGCCAACATCAAACCAAGGAGACATTTAATGTAGCGCTGTTCGCAAAATCCAGGTTTTCTCTGGTACAGCTTTCATATCTCATATTTGCATTGAAGTTTTCTGGGTTCTTGTTTCAGTGAAGCCGTCACTGTCACTGCATAGCTTCAACGCTGCCATTTGTGCTGTCACAATTCATGCTTGTGTCTCTTAATCTATGGCTGTCAAAAAAAGCCGAAGAAAGCTGAAGGCTGCAGTGCATTTGTACCCTGCATTAATGTAGCTGCTACTGTATACCTTGGTTGCTTAAAGTTATAATCGCTAAGATTTAAGTTCTGGTTAATTTGGTGAACCCCAGGGTTACTGTGGTAACAGCAAGTGCAGTTTAATACACCAGCAAACACTCACTGAGCGGCCACTTTGTCAGAAAGACAGCAGAAGAGCAGCTGGTGTTTACTGTGAAACCAAACAAACTCACGCTGTTTTAATAAAGAAGTCAGTCCAATAATTGGCCTTTTCCCATGATGCCATGAGCAACCACAGTCTGATTTCATGCTGCACACAGTTGTAGTGTGTAGTTATTCACACAACAGCAGGGCACAGTAAAGGTGGTTGCCTCGCTGAGGAGGAGTTGGAGGTGTGCAACCTGTAGCCTGCAGCTCTTCATCCAACAGCTCACTGTGGCTGCTTCTTCTGCTTCTGTTACTTCCTGCAATATTTAAAACTGATCCGCTGTTGGATAAAGAAAATACTGAAAATGAACATTGTGTTTTCTTGCTGATGCATGCATTGTTGATGAACATTTATGATCAGCACTGACCCTCAAATACTCCATCTACAGCACATTTGATTGGTTTTGGAGATTGTGTCAGCACACACTGATGAAGACAGAAGGCAGAAAATGTCCGACCTCTCTCTCTCTCTCTCTGTTTCTTTATCTCTCGCCCAAAAACTAGTAGTTGCCCTAATCTTCACAGGAAGCACTAATGTGCAAGTAGCTTAATGAACCCACTGGCACAATTATAGAGTAGGGAAATTACTGAGTAGGCCAATAACATGCTACTGTACAGGGTAATATAATGTCCCTTGCAGAACTCAGGAACAATGAGTTAATAATGGTTAGGAAACAATGGCATCTACATCACCAGTCCACCCTCTCTGGGCAATTTCTGCTCCCTGCTGCAGCGCTCTCGTATTGTTCTCAACAATGGAGGATAATGACAACAGTGCACAACAACAGAGAGGACTCTTTTCATCTGTGTCCCGCTTTGTCTCTCGTGTCAGAGCGTCACTATCACTCGCTGACGCTCTCATCTGATTTCTCTCTCGCCTCTCTTTCTGCTTGTTTATCTCTATCCCTTTTCTCTCCCTCGCAAACACACACTCTCACACACACACACACACACACACACACAATCCTGGACAGGAGGGGGGATGTGGATGTGGTATTAAATTATTCAAACTCCTGGCAGAAAGTGTCACCATCAATGAACACAAACGTATGAGCCTCCATTCACAAGTGTTTATTTATAGACTTTACTAGACCAGTACAAAGGTCCTGTCCATCCTCTGAGTGTAAATGAGAAGTTTGGACCTGTTTAAATGCTGAGGACAAAGCTCCAGTAAGTAAAGATAAAGGCTGTGAGGGGTTGTTAGTAATTGCCATGAGTAAATCACTATGACTGCACTGCATTGATCCAGACAGCTACTGATTACAGTCATTTATGGCAGAATTATTTACATGTACACAAATTATAAACACCTGTGCCACAATTTGCATTTTAGTAGTTTACAATGATACAGACTAAAATGCAGTGCAAATGATATGCGTGTACCGTACTATCTTGTGCAAATGTATTATTTTGTATATTAATTGTATAAGATATGTAGTTTTATTGTATTTGTAGGGTGTTTTTTTAAAAATCTGGACAGCCTGCTAAGCTAACTCTGTTCTAGTTATTTTCTCTCTGTTGATCAATGAGCATTGTCCCTGTCAAATAGACTAATAAAACAACATGATTGATTAAAAACAAAAATTAAAACATGTCACTTTTTAAAAAGATCAAATGTTTGAGTTTAATTTAAAAAGATAAATAAGAGAGACAATGAAAGAAGACAAGGCTTTGTGGCCTACCGAGTACTGGCAGGTGATACAGTGTCTTTGTGTACATGCTGCTTTCAGATTGGTATATTGACAATATTTATTATGTTATATCAAGTTATTGCTTGTAGTGCGGCTCCTCTAGCCAGTCAGGCCCTCTGTGTTGGCTGTATTATGAGGAAAAAACTCAGTGACACAGAACTTTCATACAAAAACTTTATAACTGAAAGGCTTCACTGGAAAACATGCAGTGTTTCCCTTAAATCACTATGTTTAATAACCCGGAGGTCAGGTTTTTATTTGCCACCACTGACAGCTGTATGTCTCCTTGAACTCAACCCCGATTAAAAGAGAAGAAAGCTGAGATTTTATTTTCATCTCTCTGCTGTGTCACGCTCCTTGTAAGCAGAGGACATTTTCATTTGGCTGTTGGATTCCCTGAGGTAAATTGTGCTGACTACCTAACAAAAACAAATTCATTCCACTGCACAACTTTGACGACTCTGCCCCCTCCATCTGTGATTATCGGTGTGTCCAAGCAGCCAGTGATAGAAAACAGCATTTCAGATACTAAAAAATTGATGCCTGAAGGGACTGTTGCTACTACAAGAGGAGGACCCACATACTGCACAAATGTGCTGCGGTTTCAAAAGAAAAGCTCACTCAAAACCCATTTTACAGAATTTTGAATGTTTATTAAATTAATTGATTCTAACATTTCCTTATAATAATCTCTGTTTTAGGTCAAACTGTGAGCTTTTCCATTTGACTGGAAGGAAAGACTAACTATATAGTCTGGTAGCAGTGGCTCAGCTGCATGAAAGACATTCACAGTAATACAAAGTGACCGACAGATCATCTTCTAAACAAAAGGTCCCGAGTCCCCTCAGTGACCCTGTGCCCTGTCACAGTCTCATTAAAGCAATATAAACCTTTGACGTTGCTCTGACGAACCTGTCTAAATGCTGGCTCAATGTTACTGATGTAGGGTCTGATGTTGGGGGGCGAAAAAAAAGTTAATTAAACAGAAGACCACCTGTTTTGTGATAACCAATCCTAATGCATGACATGATTAATACATTTTAAAAGAAAGTGTTTTAAAAAATCTTGTAACTCTTTTATGTGATCATATAAAAAGACACCATACAAGTACTGACATGCCCTCTCAGACAATTCAATAGGTATTTAAATACACAGTCTATGATCTAATGCAAAAATGATACTGATATATATGAAATGTTTTGATTTTTTTACACAAATTAAAGTAAGAGTTTTGTCTGGCAACAGCTAAAGAAAAACAAATCAATATTGTATGTTTTATTTCAAGCATTATGAACCAAATTCACCATCAATGGTAAACAATGGGCAGTGATACATAGAGCAGCTTTTTTGCCAGCCCCCTGAGAAGGATACATTTTACAGTGAAGTGCTGCCAGCTGGGCATTATGTCCTTTGATCCGTATGGTCAGTATACATAATCTGTCTAAATCCAGCATTTTTAACAAAACTGTATGACTGCCTGTCCATGCATGTGAATGGGCAGTTTATTGCGTCAGGTATTTCTTTTGATCAGGAAGTTAGAGTAAGTAGCAAATGGGCTTTGGAAGTAGTGTTAGTTGGTAATGCTAGCTTTGTTGCTAACTTTGTTCTGTCATAGTACTGATGTAATCCTGCTGCTTAATGTCACTACTATGTTGTATTTCAATACCAAGCTGCCTTCTTAAATTAGAAAATTAAGTAATTAATTAGTTAATGGTGGTACAGTACTGCGGCAGGTTTTGCACTCTGCATTTATTTTAGTTTTTATTTTAGGCAATGTCGGACCCAGGTGGACATTTTATCCATGTGGAAACTTCTCTGTAGAAGTGCACTGCTCGATGTATGTCTGTGATTGGAAGACCAGGCAGGGTGAGTCTCACTCATCCCCACACACACACATGGGCCACAGGAGCACAGCGACTAATTTGTTGACAGCCATATTGATTTTTTTTTTGACAAATTTATTTCTGAATTTGGTTTGGATGTGTGCTTAGCTGAGGTTCTGACGTCCTGCATTGATTTTCTGATTACCTATCGGTTAATCCATATATACCAACTGCCCAAGCAAACAAAAAAGATTCAGTGTAACGCCAACTCATTGGATTTGACCAAAATCTCCATGGTGCAAGAGAAATTGTTATTAATGTCATATGTCACCTGTCCTGAGGTTGGTGGGATTTTAACCCAATATCTTGCCTGAATGTGAACACAGTATCCTGGCAACGGGGGAGGAGAAAGAAAGGGTGCGTTCAGAGGTGAAATCATCCCTCATAGGACCATCCATCATCTGCTCAACTACAGATGGGCGGGCAGCATGTGTGTGTGACTTTTCTCCTTTGTGTCAGCAGCATCTACTTTTTGTGTTTTCGTTGTGTACGTGTCAGTGTGTGGATATCTGTGTGCCTGCTGGGGGACACCAGAGTGTAAAGAGGGGACTGTGGTTGTGCAGGATGCTGTCAGGACAGTGATGAGGATCCACCAGTATGAGCAGCAGTTTGACAGCTAACATTCTCCAGAGTGCAGCCGACTGGACAGGCAGGAATAAACAGGATACCAGCCCAGGAACGCTAATGAGGCATGAGCCTTAATTGCGTTTACATCGACAATGTGCAGTTTTAATGCTCGTGTGAGTCAAAAATAGTACCAGATAATGAAGAGGGTGCTGGACGGGGCGTGTGGGTGTGTACGCCCTGACTGAATGTTGTGGTGTCTTTTTTTATTTTTTTTTAGGCTTTTCAAAACCAATACAAGAGCAAAAGTGTGAGGAATGGATTACACTGCTCTAATGTAAGCTGCAAATGTTGGCGTGTCCGGCTATAGCTTATTACCTAGAACAGTAACGCAGCGTTACTTCCAAGGCCAAGGATCACATCGTACTTACCTTTTAAAAACAAATAAATAAAAGCTCAGTTCATGATTTCATACCCACTTTGTGTGTAGCATTTCCTCCCTGTGTGGAAACTGCTATCAGAGTTCAGGCTAATGTTAGCGGCTCTGTCCTGCTCTAGTGAATTATTGAAGTTCATACTCCAGCAACCCCAGCCAAACTCATTAGAGACAGTGTTACGTTCACCAAACACACTGGTTATCCTCATACTTGAAGCCTTTTCCCTTGCAACGTTAAAAGTATACTGTTTTAGAAACAGTAAAGTAAATATAACTTCTGTCTTGCTTGTCCAAGCATGTATGCCACGCATCCAAACAGGGTTATTTTAGAATGAAATAAGAGTCTGATCTTACATTTTTCCTTAATAGATCTACTAGCTTTACACTGAAATACAAGAACAATTTTATTTCCATGTGTTCTTCATGGATCATCAACTAGATGGATGCTGACTTTTTGCCTGGGACTAGCTTTATCCTCTGTCTTTTAGCATGATATCATGTATGTAGCCATCAGATTTATGAACCTGTTACCGGGTTTTAAAACGAGTCGGCCTGAAATATTAAATAGTCAGCCTGACAGTGATTTCTACCAACTCATGGAGCTAACGTTGGCTAAATCAGCTAGCTAGCTACAGCTGATAAAATGCTAGCGACAGTTGTCATTTCACCTCTCAAAACTGCTTGAAGTGAAGTATGGCGGCATATCGCTGCCAAAATCCGCGTGTGCAAATGAGATCCTTGCGCGCGCAACTCAAACAGCCACGCACGCATATTATTTTTGCGAGCGCTTTCACAGCACTCGCGCGCAATATTGTAGCCTGCGAGGAAAAAACGATGCTTTGAGCTGAAATCAAGAACCTGTTGTTTCGAAAATGACTAAAAATCTTGAGAGTTAAATTTGCCACTGTTATCATAGTAACCTGAATATGTCCCATGAGACAAAGCTTGACAGGCATAGCAACAGTAACTAAGGCAGGCAGCTGATGCACATAAAGGCCCTGCCCAGTATTTGAAAATTTACTTTAGTACTTTAATTGTATTTTTTAGTACCCTAAGACTTTTTCATGTTGCTGTATGTTTGTAATTTAACTGAGTGATGGGTAAAAACAAATCCTCATGGGACCCTTCCTCACCCAGTGCATCATCAACATGTAGTCAGGATGTAGACGCTGCTTTCCCTGATTCTCCTGTGCATTTCTGTTGCATAAACTGGGGTGATTCATCCTGGGTCATTGCTCCTGTCCCTTTGTCTGCCACTGACTTCGTATCAGCTCTCAGGAAGTGACAGGAAACAAGCTGAAAGGAGTGAAAGTGTGTCAGAGTGAGAAAAAGAAAGGGAGGGAGGAGTAGAAATGCAGGGAGATGGAGGGGAGGAAAGGGAAAGGGAAAGAGAGGTTGTCTGGGAGAGAGGGTGATAAGAGAGGTGAATGAGAAGGAAGAGAGGAGTCTGAAAGTGTCTGAGAAAGCAAGAGAGAAACATGGAGGCATAAAGAAAGGTAGCAGACAGAGGCAGGAGGAGAGGTGTCCCAGTAGTAATCCTGTTAGAGAGGGGGAGATCAGGTTAGCAGTTTGGTGCTGTCACTCTGAAGAGATTTTCTTACCTGGTCCTTGAAAAATGTTACAACATGCCATAGATTTCCTTTAATTGAATCCTTTCGCTGTGTCACTGTTATCCTGTCCTTTATAAGCATTTGCTTCAGAGCTAATCTGCTGATGCTCTCTGTAGAGCAGCAGGACATTGACATGTCTGCTTCATGGCAGGTATGTATATCTGCCACTTGTTAGGGAAATTTTAGTATTTAGCTAATTTGTCTTTTTTCAGTACAAACCAATTAATTCATGAATCAATTACTCAATCGATACAAAATCCACAACACTTAATAATCAGTAGTTTTAATCATTTATCAAGCAAAAATGGCAAACATGCTATAAGGACTTGCTGTTTTTCTCTGTTTAAGTTATTGTAGATTGATAACCTTTGGGTTGTGAACGCTCGGTGGTACAAAACACTACATTTGAAATGTCTTGGAACTTAAACATTTTCCACTATTTTGTGTTAGTTTTTAGTAAAGCTATATATCAATATAGCATCTGCAGTTATGTTGGCTGATAAGCGGCAAGAAATTACAGCACACAAATGCCAAAGATGTTCATGGTAATTTAGGAACCGTTTCCTCACAGCATAGTTTGTCCACCAGGGGGCACTGACAAGTTTATTTTTTAACTGTGACATGTTCTGCTCAGTGCATATCTTTGTCACAATTCTTCTTCAGTATTGTTTAAATTAACGATAATGGCGTACATTTTCAGGGTCTCTCCCGGAAGACATTGATAGTGTTGCACTCGTTTGTTCACACTAAAGCTGACAGACATAAGTGTGTAAAGAATGAAAAGAGAGGGAGAGAAGTTCAAACCCTGGCTTCTTTCTCACCTCTGCACAGCTAACCAAGGTGGTGTGAAGTGGGTGTGAATGTTGGATCGTCTGTTTCAAAAAGTTACAGAAATGGTCAGACACAACCCCCCCCATAATCTGATGTCGGAAAGGTGGGGGGTTTCCGAAGCCATTTGACCATCCGACAAGCACTTCTGATGGAGTATACAGGCCCCTAAAGTGATGGGGGACAAAATCCAGACTCCTCATTCTGTGCAAAAATGCATTCTCAAGTTCAGCTGAATTAAATATGAGGCTTCAGCAGTTGAAGTTAGTCAAATCAAGTGATGTCCCCCATCACTTACATATTAAGACAGACAAAATGTTAACATATCCTTTAAGAAAAGAAGCCATACTGTGGATGAGAGATGGAACGACCACTTAGACTCGGCAGTGTTTTATTAAAACCCCTTTTTCCTTGGAATAGGAAAAGAAAAGAGGCTTGCCCTCTTAAGGTACTGACAGCAGCAGTGGGAGAAGATGAACCAAATACAAGATACAAAATACCAAATACATGACTTTACAGTAGATGGACAATGTCAGGCTTTTGTTCTAGAAATGGGCTTTCAGTCCCCATTTGTTTCTATTTTCCTCTTTCTCTCCTTGTCTTTCTGTTCTCCCTCTTTGCTAAAGGATATGTGTGTAGTTTTTTCCGCTGAAAGGAATGTTTCTGTGAAAATGATAATTTCGTGAGTTGGCAGTGTCCCTCAGTGTGGAGACAAATGTATTTTCAGATGGCAGCCATTGCATGAGCCTGAATCCCAGCAGTGGGTGTTGTGGGATGAGTGTGGCCTTATCATAGCTGGCCAAGGAGCCCCTGGATCCCCTGGCTCATCACCCAGCAGCCGATTACCTTCTCCCTGAATCTCTACATTGTTTTCTATTACGCTGAGGGGCCCGCACTGATAAAAGTGATGGAAATTTTAAACTCCATGTTCTCCTACTGTAGGGTTGAATAAGGCTACAGAGTTGAGTAATGTTTTGGGAGATCAATACAATATACCACATTTATTTAGAGATTTCCAATGAGGCCTATTAGGGATGTCCCAACTCTAAATCGAGTGTTTGCCTTGTTCCCTGTCCAAATATGTAACCAGCAACAGAGTTCAGTGGTTTCCTACAATAGATTTGGCATATCTGTAGTGTGCATAGTGTCAGTCTGGAAATGTGAAATAGAGGTTTTGATTTAAAGACCTTCTGTGCATCCAACAAAATAGTGAAGTTTGAATGCAGTTTTCACAATGGTAGATGTGTAGCTGCCTGGCACCACAATGTTTTATTCAAAATCCAAAGCAGTCAGCAAGTCCTCCAAGCTAAAAAGCAAAGCTGGTTGGTCGTCATTGCCTTCCAAAACACACATGGCTGTTGCAAAAATGATCCGTTTGGTTTGGTTTGGTTTAGGCACAAAAACTACTCTGTAAAATTGGGGAAGATTGGCATAATTTTGGCATAATAAAATATTTAGTTGGGGAACAATCCTGACAGTTTACACGACCATAAGAGATTCTTGTCAGGTTAATGTAAACTTGGGTTGTTTAGGCATTTCAACAGATGAGAAATGCTGTTAATTTTTTTTTTTTTTTTTTGTGGACAGTCTCAAAGCAGTGCAACTTGCTTTGTTGCACATTATCAGTATTGACCTGGTCATTGAAACTACTAGCATTAGAACTCGCATTTTGCATCTGCTTGGGACGTCCCAAAAGCCAGACGTTGCGTATCTGTACTTGTTCATTTTAGTCTGGCAGGAGAAATAGGTTCCCATGTACCCGAATGGCATTTTTTTGTAACCTGTTTTTTTTTAGGACCCTAATGGTGTCTAGTTAAGATTGTTTCATGCTGCCGAGGTCAACTAATGTCCATCTTGAATTGATGGCCACGTGAATGGAGAAAAACAGCGATTTTCAGAACTCTTGAACCAAATAACATACAAAGACAAATAAACCCACTTTTTCACATACTTTTGACACCAGGAATCAACTGGAATGACCATTGACATGGTACAACCACTCTTTATTGGCAAATAACACATTTCAAGGCTCATAGCAATATGATATTCGCTATTTTGTTTTGCAATAGTTTCTTGCAATACCTAAATGAAACTATACTACTCAAAGAAATGGAAGGAATATATTTTTAGAATGGCACACCAGATCTACCATAAAAGTTAGATTTTGTGCACTGTTTCTGTGATTAAGGGATTAGTTTAGGATTAGGTTTAGCAGGATGATGTTTTCTGGATTGTGATTGCTGAATGTCTCCTGATAGTCATTGGTGCTGTCAGATTAAATTTGGACCAGACTGATGTTGCCAGAGCAGTTCAACTGCTGGAAGATGGTGAAGAGGTTTGGGTGGTAGCTTGTCTGTTTTATGTGTCTCGAAGTGTGGTCAACTGACTATGGAGACGTTAACAAGACTGGGCAGTACTGCAGGAGACAAGGTCAAGGTTGTTTACATATGACAACACCTAGACAAGACCGTTATCTCGTCACTTTGTCTCATCGAAATCGCAGAGTAGTACATCTCGTTCCTTGGAAATTGATTTCCACTGTGCCACCGGAGTTCACTTATCCAATCAGACTGTTCACTGGCCCTGTTCTCACTGCAGAACACCATACAGCATGACTGAACTTTGCACGTAAACACCAGAACTGGCAACTTTGTCACTGGAGGCCGGTACACTTCACAGACAAAAGCAGGTTTACCATTTCAACTAATGATAGGCGTGTTAGAGTTTGGAGACGCCAGGGAGAGCGTTATGCTGACTGCAACATTGTTGAAGTTGATGGGTATGGTGGAGGTTCAGTCATGTTTCCAGAGTGTGTCGGGGTGGTCGTACAGACCTATATGTGTGTTCTGCACAGGTGGTATAACCCCTGTAAGATACCACAATGAAATCCTGGGCCCTCATTTATCAACAGTGTGTACATACAGATGTGTGCGTAATGGGTGTGTACGATCATTCTACGCAAAGTGTGGAATTTATGAACTTGTACTTTTACTTAGGAATGTGTGTAAATATAAGCACAGCTCTGACCATGCTTACGCACAGCATCCAGTGGTAGAATAGGGAAACTACAAACAGAAAGCATTGTGAGTATCACAGCATGCATTAAACAATCTCAACATCCACATATGTTCTGTATTTTCTTGGATTAATAATTACTCAATTAGTAATTTGTCTAGGTAGAAACAGACATGTAGCCTAATTGGTGTCAACATCTATAAAAGACATCTGTGACAGGTATTTGAAAATGTAACATGGCTCATCTTGCATTACTGGAAGATTTAGCAAACCAGAGCCCGCGCTATTAATGTCAAATTTGGTTTAATCTAAATAACAATTATTTCATGGTTAGTCTGTCATTTAAAATTATCTCTTACACATCGCAATAAAGATTTGCAAATACAGTGGTTTGTTTCTTTTACCGTCAATATGGATGTTCGATGGTCCAGCTTGTTCTGTGGGTACAGTGTCACTGTCTCCATGTTCAGTGATGCCAGAGAGAGCTGTATCGCCAATGATGCTGGCAATGCGTGTGTCCAAAGGTGAGAGTTCTGTTGTGCTTTGTCCTCCTCCAGTTGCACAAATGTCGCGCCTATGTGCAGTTACATGTTTTGTTTGGCACTGATTTTAATATCAAACAATTTTTTTTAAATTTCTGACAAAGACCTTTCCTCAGATCCTACAGAATTAATTTTGTTAGTTACACCTGCACAAAGTGAACTGAACAACAGGTTTTGGTTGGATTCATCTTCAGCAACAAGCACCTCAATTTCTGTTGCTGAAAAGTTTCTTTTTTTTTTATTCCAGTGAGGCAAAAAAGAAATTTTCACATGTTACCATGTAAGGTTAATTGGGGGCGTTTCTGAATGCAAATGACCTCGAATGTGCACGAGCATGGTGGTTTAGAACATGTGGGATTTATCAACACTGATTACATACTGGTGTGTGTAAGACCGTTGTACGCATGTTTGATAAATACCGATTTATTTGTACTTATGCACATTCTAAATTTTCTTCGTACGACAGAATTTAGAACCTTTTCTACGCAGTGTTGATAAATGAGGGCCCTGGAGCCTATTGTCACACCGTTTGCAGGCACTGTTGGTGATGACTTCATCTTAGTGCAAGATAATGCCTGTCCTCAGTGTCCCCACACTGGCCAGCCAGGTCTCCTGACCTAAACCCAATCGAACATGCTATCCAGGCGTGTTAGAGGCAGAGAACATCCTCCAGCTTTACCAATGCGTTAGTTGAAGAATGGCAGGACAAATCCCAAAATGACATTGAGGGATTATCAGGAGTATGTCATGTCAAAGCTTGAGGGGGGCACACAAGTTATTAGAGAACATTTGTGGCAAATAAATGTCACTGTGCCGAGGTTTCTACCTGTTAAAAGGGAGTTTTTCCTTGCCACTGTCGCCTAGTGCTTACTCATGGTGGGAACTGTTGGGTCTCTGTAAATATAAAAAGTCGGTCTAGACCTGCTCTTTATGAAAAAGTGCCCTGAGATAACCTTGTTATGATATGGCGCTATACAAATAAAACTGAATTGAATTGAATTGAATTCAGCCTGTTTTTGTTGCATGTGTTTGTATGAGTGTTCCTTAATGGTAAAATTGTATTAATATTTTATTATTTCACGGATACTGTGATTTTTTTTTTATTTATTTATTTATTTATTTATTTTTTTGAGTAGTGTAGTTTATTTTCTTATGAATTTCAAGGTCCTGTAGTCCTGAAGTCCTGTACAGACGGGCACCGGAGTAAGTGGTCTTTGTGTATATTTTTCTAAACGGTGTGGTTGTGCACTATTTAATCAAATTGCTTTTGGTAACATGGTTCATCCCACAGCCATGGCTATGCTATTGCATTGCCATTGGAGGTAATTTCTAAATCACATGAGGTCCCCTGGTAATATGTGTATAGGGCTATAGATGGTAATCTGATAATACTAGCTAAATGAAAGCAAAAGTCATCAAAACCCTGTTTCACTGATCATTATTGTTGTCCATCTCATCATTAATCTCCACCTCATCCTCTTCCCAGGATTGGTCCACAATACCAGACAGGCTCCAAAATCCCTCCCTCTTATATATGAACCTCATATGGTTTAGGCCTCCTGATCGGTTCAGCTGCTGTGATGGGCAAGATGTGGAAAGAGCAAACTTAGCAATTATCCCAACAACCTTTTTACAGTCAGCTGGGCGATGAGTGGAAGGTGAAGCTGGAGGGCTTCACATGCGTGATGTACAGTCAAGCACCTGAGACATCAGTCAGCCTGTTCAGGAGCAAGATGCTCAAGAAGATGGTGGGAGAAGACGAGACCTTCAGTAGCAAGTCGAGAGTCCATTTTTTCCTTGCCTGCCCCCTGCCAAGATTCACTCATCCCACACATCCAGCAGGTGAACTACAAAGTGGCAGTTCTTCTCGAGGCCTAAACCATATGATGACGATCAGGGGTGGGAGAAGAAAGAGGGAGGGATTTTGGAGCCTATCTGGTCTTGTGGACCAATTCTGTCCCCCATCTCTCATTGACCTGTTGGCTGCTGGTGTTAGTGATGGGGGTTTTGATGACTTTTGCTTTCAATTAGCTAGTATTATCAGACTGCCATCAATGCCAGTTAGAGTGATTGCCATCCATTTAATAACCTTGCAGTGATATAAGAGAATAAACTAGTTTCATTTGGCTGTTGCAAATGAAAAGAAATAGCAAATGTCACATTGCTATGAGCCTAAAATGTGTTATTTGCCTGTTTTAACCAATAAAGAGTGGTTGTACCATGTGGCCATTCCAGTTGATTCCTGGTGTCAGAGTTATATGAAAAAGTGGGTTTATTTGTCTTTGTATGTTGTTTGGTTCAGGAGTTATGAAAATCTCAGTTCATTCGGGTACACGGGAACCTATTTCTCCTGCCAGACTATATAGGGCTGGTATGTGCCGCCTTTTGTGAGAGTTTTAATATTTGGTTAATGTTTTGGGGTTTGTTTTTGTTTTTTTTGGTTTGTTTATTGTGCTGCAACAATGAATCGATTAGTCGATCAACAAAAAAGTAATCCCCAACAAATATAATAATCAGTTAAATGTTTAAAATCATTTATCGAGCCAAAATGCAGAACATTTGCTGGGTTCAGCTGCTCAAATGTAGGGATCTGCTGCTTTTGGCTGTTTTTTCATATCGCTGTTATTTGAATACCTTCGTGTTTTGGACTGCCAGTCGACAAGATGAAAAATTTGAAACATCACCATATGCTCTGGGAACTTGTGCATTTTTCAGAGCAAACTGCACACCCGAATGTCTGAGTATCGAGAGCAAGACAGCACTTTTTACAGTGTAGGCTGAGCTGCCTGTGATTCGCCTCTCTGCTCTCAGTGATTAGCTCCGTTTGTCATAAGACAGTGAGAGAGAGACACGAGTGAGGCTCTCACAAGTGTCCTAGATTAATGGATTATAGATGAATGGGCACACAGTCTTTACCTCTCTCTCACTCATTTTCAACAGCATGGAACTGGATTTAACTGTGGTCTTTCCGCTCATGGCTGGCTGCTTCCAAACATATTGCATAAGGAAAGGTCACAGCCGCTAGGTCGACCTCAAAGAGTTGTCGGGCGGGGCATCTCATGCCACAACTCTTTGCTGTTCTCACTCTTGTCTCCGTCACCACCCGACTCTCTAAAGCACTCACACTGTCACCTTGTCTCTCTCTTTTTACTTTCCTTCCTTATACCTGGGAGACACCTGTCTGACAGAGGGAAATAATATTCAGTCCTTACTGACACATCCGTGCCCCTCCCATGTTTACCTAATATTACCTTTGTCTTTGGCTCAGCGTCCATTCAACCAGCCTTTTCTAACAGAAACAGTCACATATAGAGGAGGAGAGAGTGGAAATGTGCTGAAAATGAGCTCAGCTTCAAGCTTGCAGGGAACGCAGACATGTTTGATTTAAATAATTCCCCTGTCCACTAGGGCTGCATCTAACAGTTACTTTTATTATTGATCCATCTACCAATAATTTTCTCCATTAATTGATTCGTTGTTTAGTATAAAATATCAGAAAATAGTGAAAAATACTTATGATTATTATTATTATTACCGTATAATTTCCCAAGGTGACATCTTCAATTTCTTTTTAATCCGTCTACCTAAATCTAATCTGCTTCATCAGGACTGTGTGGGTGTGGTTTGATCATATTTGGTTGATGGTGCTGGCAACATAAGCACACAACCCCACAACTGTCATCAGATTTTGATCCAAATATCGCTGAATCGTGATTAGTGCACAGACTTATCACCGTTTTCTAAATGAGCCCAAGAGCACAGACAAAAATCTCACATGTGAAATAACCAAAACTGTTCTAACTGATCTAAATTGTGTGTTTGGCCTCCATCCCTCAGAGTAAGAAGCTGGTTGAGAAAACATGTTTTCAGGGCCTTTAAACCATTAATTAATGATTAAAATTGGTGGTTAGTTTATAATGATTGACTAATGAATTAATTGACTATCAATTTGATTCTGTTCTCTCTTTTAACAGCTTTCTCTCTACACTTTCTTTCCCACATATAGAAATTGAAAGAGCACCCTAAGGCTACATCCACACTACTACGTTTTTGTTTTAAAACGCGTAACTTTTGCTACGTTTACACCTAGCGTCCACACTACTCTGGTGTTTTATAACCCCTAAAATGGAGACCTTTTAAAACGCTGTTGGCCCCGTTTTTGTTTGAAAACTTCGGGGTTGCATTTCGGTGAGGACGGGCAAAAACAGAGGCATTCTAAAACGATGACGCAGACACCCACGTTCGCTTTCTGATTGGGTCTAATCAGCCAAGACGTCTCCTTCCCTGATTCGTCACGCCCGAATCACGTGTCCCCTTCCCAGACAAAAACAAACATCAGCCTTGACTACCGGCGGTTAATTCAACATTAATAACGAATTACAACACTTACTTTCACTAACAGTTCCACTTGGTCGTCAGTCCAAGCACAGAAATCTCTTCACCACTGATGTTCTTCGTTCGTAGTATTTTCTGCAACCAAGCAACCAGCCGCTTCCTGTTTACACCGGCACGTTCATGCCCAGTACACGTGAATGGTCACGTGATATGCGTTTTCAGGCGTGTAGTATGGACGGAGATTGTTTCTGAAACGGTGATAAAACACTTGAGTGTACGGAGATCGTTTTTGATTTTCAAAAACGTAGTAAAGTGGATGTAGCCTAATACACTTTAATGCACCACTTAAAAAATAAATAACTCTAACAGAAAGCTGGTCAGAGAGAGCATCGAGTAGACGCGTTGTTATTCTGATCCATGGTACTTTGTAGCCAACAGCTTACTCCATGGGCTGATGGCAGAAAAGCAGTAATACAGCAGACGGTGTTATGGTTACAGAGGTGATGCTCAGGCATGAATGTAACCAGCAGAAGGAATTCAATTATTCCTGTCAAATATTATTGTCTTCTTCCAATATGCTTCTGGGCCTAATGTCCACACTCAGGGACTCCGAGACATATTACACACACACACAATGTCTACATGGTGTGCAGGTATCTCTTGTGTGTGTGTGTGTGTGTGTGAGGGGGTAGTGATTGCCATTCTCCAGCTTCAATAGGTCAACAGCGCTGAAGCTCCCACGGAGCGGAGAAATTGTTGTATTTAGCTGACGATTAGAGAGATTGGCCATGGTGACAGACATATGACAAGATAAACGTGTGGACATTGTTATTCTGCAGGGATACTCAAGTCGTCCTCACAGGGACTGTTAACCATAGAAGAGTCTGTCTTTCTTTCTTTGATGACAAATCATCATGTCAGGCCAAGAAAAATATGAAACATGTTTTTAAAAAAAAGTACGTTTTAATGCAACTTGGGTTTTATTTTCGTTGCTCCGGCCTTTGGTTCTATCAGTTATGGTAACATTTTACTTGCCAAAGTAATTGCTGAGAACAAGTCCAAAACGGGCAACAAAACAGGAGCAGTCAGACGATCAGTTTGTTGTAAACACCCACCACAGCTTTACAGCCTGACTTCTGGTTAAAGTTACTGCACTTGCAATAGATGTGTGCACTCACGGTTTTCCAGTGCAATGAGGCATTATTGGCACGCGTTCACTTGTTTGACCTCCAAATGAAGTGTCAGCCTGTATGGACAAGAAACACAATGAGTAAAAACGACATTTCACCGTTTAATGTGCTGGAAGTATTTCTTGGCTGGGACCAGTAACTTTTTATCTAACTCTCCACCAGAAAGTGAATAAGCTCATTTCCCTCTAGCGTATTGGCCTTAAGATGTCTATAAAGATGATTATTTAAATAGACAGTAATTAGGTTTTAAATCCACAATCACGAGTGAAGACTATATTCTGCACGAATGTTGTGAAGTGTTTCTTTTTTCTTGGCTCTGGTGTCCCATGTGGATCTGCTGGATAATAAATTTCAGCTAAGAAACAACCTCTAAAAGGCAGTAGAAGAGACAAACAGAACAGTAGTCTTCACATTTCATTTCTCTCACAGGACACTGAGGACTTTTAAGAGAAGTATGCTTTGTAAGTGTGTTAACGTCTATATTTCTCTTCGGCTTTATTGCCGGTGTCCCTGCACAGTGGGGACTGAGAGGCAGAGATAATATCATTTTCATATTTCACACTGAGGTTTACAGTAAATTATCCTTTATTTCTTTCTCAGTCGTGTTTCTCTCTGGTGTTTCAGCTTCCTGTTAGAGGCACGTACATTAAGTGGAGCAGAGGAGCATTAGGATGGAGTGCACGGTGAAATAATGTTCATCTATCCTCCCATGCATGCATCCAGCAGAGAGGGACTGAGCTCACGGTGGAGATTTATTTCAGATTGTGTTACATTATTTTCTTAGCCTTACACCCAAAATAATAGCTCTCGGAAAGACTCTGGGGAAAATAATGTGTTGGAGGAGCCTTTGATCCTCTTAGACTAAGATAGATTTTTTTCTTTTGTGTTAGGTCAAGCAAGGAGGAATTTTTCTCAAGAATGCAAATATTTCACATTTAATTTGCTGATAAGAACTGAGAAGCTTGATTTTGCTCTGTGGAGTGACGTCGAGCTCTGAAATAATTAGACCAATTAAACCAATAAGTTAATTAACAGAAAATGAATCATCAGCAATTTTGATAATCAATCAAGTGTTTAATGCCAAACATTTGCCGGTTCTAGCCTCTCGAATGTGGAGATTTGTTGCTTTTCTCTGTTTTTATATAATTATAAACTGAATATTTTGGGGTTTTGGACTGTTGGTCAGACAAAACAAGCAATTTGAAGACATTATCTTGGGCTCTTCATTATTTTCTGACATTTTATAGACTAAATGATTACTTGGTTAATTGGAAAAATGAACACCATATTAATCAATAATGAAAATAATTATTAGTTGCAGTTTACCACTGTATCAGCACAATTCTGAGAGGTTCAGACATAATGGTCATCTCCTTTCTTGGAAAGTCTGCAGAGGTCGTGTTATTTAGAAGCTATTTTGGTGAATGAGATAATTATCTTTCTCTATTTGTGAACTCATGGCAGGTAATTTAACGTTACACATCAGGTAGCGTACTTTGCATTAACTGCCTGCTGCGTACTTCCAACTCTGACACAAATTGCTTTAGTTACTGGTGTGCTCAGTTGTGACATGATAAAATATTAACAGTAGTGAATTAACACCCACGTCCTCCACAGTGAGTACCATGTTTTCTAGTTCATTTGCTATTTGAATTACAACGTGCCACAAGTGAATTATAGCGGTGGTGATTTACTGGTTTTACATTCAGTTTTGTAAATGTTGCAGCTTTTGATCAGACATTTTCTTATAAAGGATCAGTAAAGTTGCCACTAAATGTATTCTTCTTATTGGTGTGATTTCTAAAAGTAAAGCCTTTATAATAATTGTGCCATTCGCATATTCTAGTGAAATAAATGTAACGGCTATATTAATAGCTGCTGGCTCTTGTAGGACCTTCACAATGAAAGAGAATTGGGCCAGGCTAATAAGAAAACAAGCAGGGGAGAGACGGAGGAGACAAATAACAGACAATGACAGTGAATGTGCAGCGAGTCTGATTAGACTTGTGTCACCGTGTGAATCCTGCAGCGCAGTGCTATGCCACGTGCCAGTGATCATTAATATGCGCTGTGGAGCTACGTGACAAAAGGCCATAGCCAAGGCAATTTCATTTCCTAAGCAGGGCCTCTGAGGAGTTAATTTCAAATGCCCTCCAACCACGACTCAGTCTGAATTGCATTTGGAGGGAGAAAAAAAAACAACATTTCAGACTTGCCACCAGTTAAAAGGCAGAAATGACACGGCAACACCGAAAATATAAAATGTCATGAATACATGATTCCCCCTCCAGTGTGTAGTCAATCTCTGTTAACTGCGGCTCAATCTTTCACTTCGATGGAGGAGATTGTCCCACCTCTGGCATCGGCTAGAACAAGAGCTTCACAACATTGGCTTCACTTGTTGCATTTTCACTAAGCAGACATGCCGCTCACATGGTTAGTGAATGCTGCTGCTGATATGGAATGAAAGTAAGTTTCCTTTTGAGGAGCTGCTGAAAGAGATTCCTCTGTTAAAAAACCTTAGAATTAACGTTTGAGGGGTGTCTAGATTAAGATCTCCTTTCAAGGGATTCTCTGTCACTGTAGGAAATATGCTTGTTAGCTTTTTTTCATGTCTGTATTTGGCTCAGAGGTAGCTGTTTAGCCTAGCTTAGCACAAACATCAGAAGCAGAGGAAAACAGCTAGACTGGCTCTGTCAAAGATGCCTTTCAACAACTCCGAACCTGTTGTATTTACTCATTGTGTATTCAAAATGGGCAGAAAGGAAAACATTTTGGTTTTACGGAATAGTGCAGCATTTAGGGAAATACGCTTTCTCACTTTCCTGTCAAGAGTTAGATGAAAAGGTAAATACCACTCTCATATCTGTCCTATCTTAGCTTAGCTTAGCATAAAGACTTAAAGGGGGGGGGGGGAACAGCCTGTCTCTATTACTAATTGACAGGACGCAACAGGTCCTGGCCATTAAACGAGGATAAAACAAACGAGATACAGCATGTTAATTAGTGATCTTTAGAGATGCTGATAAATCAATTTTTTTAACTTCGGACAGAGCCAGGCTAGCTGTTTCCATCTGTTACCAGTCTTAATGCTAAGCTAAGCTGGCTTCATATTTAACGGACAGATATGAGAGGGGTATCGATCTTCTCATCAAATGTTTGACAAGAAAGCAAATGAGCATATTTCCCAAAATGTCAAACTATTGCTTTAACCAAACGGTGATCTTTTCTTACCCTTAAATAATGTGCTTTAGTAGCATAATTACAAATAAAAACATTTTCCCAAAACATCAAACTACCCCTTTAATGAGCCGCTTACTGACCAAAAGCAGGTCTTTGCACATAGCTCCTCAGAAGGCTTGTACTCATTGTGAAGTAGCTGGCTTTATTTAATGTAACTCTGAACAAAAGACAGGTGATTCATGGATGTATTGGTGACTGCTTGCTAATTAAAAAGATGAATACACCGTATAAAAAAGACAATTTAAAAGTTGTTTGAAATTGTATTGTTGCTCTTGTTTTGGCAAAGGATTACTGTTTCCAGTCTTTGTGCTTAATTAGGCTTAATAGATTTCATTGAATTCATGTATATTGATCTTCTCAGCTAACTCCCAGTAAGACTACAAACCAGTATTTCACAAAGTGTTGGGGAATTCATTTTAGCCTCATTCAGATATTTAAAAGATTCGGCCTACTCGATATTCACTACATTTATAAGTAAGACAGCATTCAATAGGCTGCAGACCTGAGCCAATACCTAGTGTCCTCACTAGTTGGCCTTTGCTTTCTTACTCATCATTACACTGGGTCCAGGACAGATTGGTTATTTAAGTGTGGGGTGATGGTAGCGCTATGGGAAATGTCATCAAAATCAACAGCTTTCTCTGTTGGGAGCGCTGTTGTCCACAACTAATTTCAAGCTAGTCGGACCATGTTTTTGTGATATAATGGTCATCATCTATAAGCCTAGTTTTACGATACTTTCCCTCAGCACGTTTTTGCCCGTCCTGCTCTAAGCTGGACTTAAGTCAAAGCCAGCCCACTCTTGATTGTTCTCATGCAGGAACTGCAGAGGATAAACAGCTAAAGGACAGTGACTCTGAGGGTGAGAAGCTCCTACATTGTGCGCTGAGCTAGGTGCAGTTTGAAAAGGACTTAGTTGGTTCAGAGGGGGGCAGAACACAAAAGACACCCAGAGAGAGCGAGTCCATGGAATCAATGGCATGTAATTAAATTGATAAGGTGAGCGAACAATGCAATAGATCACTGGAGCTGCTCTTCCTGCTGCTGATAAGCCACCTTGCCTGAAGAGCAGCGGTTGACTTATGTAGTCTTAATCCATCACAAACACACACACACACACACACACACACACACACACACAAACCCTGTCTCTGTCTTTGTGCAGATTTACGGCATTTTTTCAGTAAATGAGCTTAACACATGGATTTTCAGGCACACACACAGCCAAGAGAAGGGAGTAACAAAGTGCTAAACAGGAAAGAGATATTTGGTAATTACATCCTTTGCCATCTCTCCATCTATCTTTACCTGGTCGCAGCACTCGATGGATGATAGGTAATCAGTGCTCTGTGATATGACATTGTTCAGTCACTTTAGAGCAACAAATGACAGACTTAATTTAAGTCCTGAGTACATTGTCCTTTGTCCGTTCCCTCTTACCTTGAGATATTTTCTGGACTGTAAAATTAGTCCAGCCACATTTTAAATGTGTATTTTTGTGCAACCTGTCTATCCACTAGCCTTTAGCTTTCATGTTTTCCCATTCTGTCTAATATTAGTATGCAGCAGCAAAGAAAAAATGACCACCGGTCAACCAGCAAAGGAAAAGCTATTTCTTTCTTTTATTCTGAAACATTTCTTTTTTCCTAAGAAGAAGATGGAGGGGGTTGAGGTGGGTGTATGGGTGTTTATTTTGCCTGCGTGAGTGCACCAGAGGAAAAAAGGAAACCAAAAGGCATGCCTTTTTAGTAGAAGGTCAGAGTGGGCTTTTCTTGCTCCCAGTGGATCCGCCGTCTCACTCAGGAATAAAGAAAACAACAAACACTCTTGCTAGGGTGACTCACCAGGCTTTAAAACAAGATTAAATTCCTGTTTTCCCTTCCTTCCTCCCTTCCCTCTTCCCAGTAGGCAAGTAATGGTGCTATCTCCCTGCAGATCAGGGACATTGTCTTGAATGTCCCGAGGTGAGCCCATCATCTGTTGTGGGTAGAGGGAGCTATAGATACAGTATATGGGCAATATTTAACCACTGTGAGGAAACCCTGCTGTTTTCCATCACGTCTTCTCTAAAATGCATTCTTAAAAAGAGAGAAAGCATTGTGTTACTGTGATAGCAGCAGGGGAATCTTTTTATCTTTCTTCATTACTTCTAAGAGGGCCCCATATGGGGAGGCTAAGTGGGGTGACGTAGGGTAGGGGAGCCAATACACAAAACAACGAGTTATCATCTCGGCCCGTCCTTGCTTCGGGTCTAAAACTGATGACCCCAGCCTCAAGACGGAGCCTGAAGCCTCCAAAGATCCCCTGCAGATTGCTTATTTCACGGCCCATGATGGTATGATTTCACCGAGGCCCTCAGGAGTGGAGGGCCCTAATGTTAAATGCAGCTGGCTCCTCCGTCCTCTGCTAATGCTGCCTCCATCCTTTCCCTTAACACAACCTAGAGACCCGCTATTAATAGCTCCGACAGTTAATGCCGCCAGAATCAAAACCATTAGAAATTCAAAGCTCTCACCTACTCACGCGTACTGGGCTTATGCATTTTTTGGGGAAAAGGAAGAAAGTAGCTCTGAAGTTATTTCGAGCCTGTCTATGCCTGCTCAGATAAAAAAGAAAAGAGTTTATTGTGCAAGAGCAGGCGGTCAGTTAACATATCCTTAAAATGACATCTCTTTAATCAAGAAGCTGGCAAAACAAAATGAGCCATAAAGATGGACTGCTGACATAGAAGCACTGCAGGCATTGCAGTGTGTTTGTTTCTATTCCATTAAGTCACTCTGTTTCTGTTCTGTGGAGTGTAAAGGAAGCAGAGCAGAGAAGAAAATAACTCCATTACATTCATCTATTTTCATTGAAATTTATGCTTTCATGTAAATTTTATTCTGTAAATAAGACTTCCCTCAAACAAAAAAAGCCATCCTTTTTTTACATGGTTAAAGGTCAGTGCTATTATAGCTGTTTGTCCCACCGTCCCCTTCACATCAGCCAGCCTCGCCATCGTTACCTCATCAGCAACCGTTTCATTACTCTCTTGATTGTAATTGTTCTTGATGCTCTTTTAACCTCATTCAGACTCTTATTGGACAGCTCATCGTGACAAATTGCAGCGTAAGGTGTTGAGAATCTGTCAAGAAACGTCAGAGTCAGTGTGAAGCAATCTTTGACGGTCATACTACGAGACGGCACCATTTTATAGAAATTTGAATCCACCTTAGCAAAGTAGCCGGAGTTTGTCTCTTCACAGCACTTGACAGGCGGTGTCATTTGCTGCAAAACTACTTTGTAACCGACATTTTCAGGGTGCCTTGTGAACACCACGGGTCTCGGCACGTCTTTACATAATTTCTCAGTCTGCATGTCTAACAACCTGGGGTCACCTTTTCAGTGACTCTCTGCATATCTCTTGTATTCGTTGCCTTGTGGTTGTGCATCTCAATTAACGTCTTGTAGTGCTTCTCACGCTCGCTTTGTAACGGCTGTATCTGATGGGGAATTAATGCTTTGTAAATTGGTTAATCAGCAGTTGTATTTAAATGCGCTCTAACAATCTATTAATTAGACTAATTGTCTCGTACTCGAGCAATTGACATACATTATACGATAAAACCACCTTGAGTACCTGAGTTGTTCCAGTCTAATAAATATGTTTTAATAAAGAAAAAGTGTGAATGTTCTGAATTCAGCTGTTGAAGAGTTAAATAAATTCAGCCAAAGTACTTCTTCCTGTAGGCTGCAATAGTCTTAATTATTATGCTTCATGGCTCAATCTATTGGGTAGTTTTTCTTGAGTGTACCAAGTGACCCGTGCAGTACAGGTGTACTTTCGGAGCAGTGTGTGGATGGTTCAGGCGGACCGTAAATTAATTCATTTCCGCCCCTGCTCCTGTCTCTGAGGGAGGAATCGAACAGCAATGTAATCTAAGCATATGCTTCATTTTACCATTAACTGTAATTGGCTCCTAGTTTCATATTGAGCAGCTTGTGGTGACAAACATTCTTCCGCCGGGAGCAAAAGTAGACAGATGCTCTCAGTCTCTCTTTTTCCCTCTGCATCTGCCGATCTCTGCCGTCTGTGATCCCTTTCTCTCTCCCTCGCTCCCCCTTAAGTCTGGCTAAGCTAATCATTCTTTAGAGCATGGAGACAATAATGGAGCAGATTATAGACTGTGCTCGAACCAGTGATGATAATCAAGTCTAGGAGGCAAACCATTTGTCAGACTGTGAGATTTGGATTTGAATTTTAACTTGGCACAGAATTGACTGTTTTGTGTCAGATTGTGGATCTGATACAGTATGCCCTTTGCTGTGTGAAGGATGCATTAATATTGATTCTCTATTAATATTAATTGGAACAACTCAATTTTATGGCAGGCGGTGCATATTTATGTGAGAAGCAGCTTGTTTGTCTGAGTTACTATATTATTACAAAACACTCTTATTCTACAACGTTACTCCCACAACAACCCCGTCTAATAAAAATTATATTAGCGCATATGTTTTATAGGAGACAAAATGCCACCAAGATAGTCTTTTTTTACCAACATAAGGAGGAAACTTGTAGTTTGATCGTATCCGCAAACTGTTTGCTGTCAACGTAACTGATTTGTCTTCCCTATAGATCCACACTTGAGCATGATTACCATTTTTATGGCTTTGTTTTGGCAACTCAAAGCACGTGGTTAAGGTCATGAAAAGATTGTGGTCTTGGCTAAATCAACTAACTTAAAGCACGATACAGAACAAATATATCGATATATTATCAAAACTACGATCTTTCCCTAAACTTAAAGGAAATGTTCAGAGTTTTGGGAAATGCACTTTCTCTTTCTTGCCAAGAGTGTGATGAAAAGATTGATAGCACTCTCATGTCAGTGCATTAATATGAAGCTAAATCCAGCAGCTGGCTAGTTTAGTTTAGCACTTTAGAAAACTGGTGGGTTACGTGCTGGGAGCAGTAACTTTCTGAAGTCTGTTTCCAGTCTTTATGCTAAGCTAAGCTAACCAGCTGCTAATTTACAGTACAGGCATGAGAGTGTTATGAATCTTCTTATCTAATGCAAAAAAGCATATATCCCAACATGTCGAACTATTGCTTTAATCAGAGAGTTTCCCTATTGAGCAAAGTGTTTTTAGTAGCATGAACATAACACATTTTGCCACTGAACGTGATCCAGGCAGCAATTATGTTTTGTCCAACATGCATCTGGCAAAGCAAATATGTTGTATTTAAATGTATTTGTACACAAGTGTATAGGAGAAACACTGAAATGTCCATAAACACATACTGTACGTACTGTACATACACAAATTAACTAAATAAAGTTGATCACTTTAAATGGTGGCACTTTTATTCCCCTTCTTTCTCACTTTTTTCACACAAACACATTTATTTTCACAAACATGCCTCATTTGCATGCAATTATGTATTTTTCTTCCTATTCCAGCTGTTAAGACTGTCACTGCCTTTGTCTGTGTGTGTGTCACCTCTGAAGTTGCACAGTGACACAGAGAGTGTGGTTTGCAGATCAGACAATGAGCGTGATCACACTGTTTCAAGAAATAATAGAACAAAAACCCAGCCCCCCTCGTGGAGCACAAACTCACTCGAGATCTCACTGACAGTTTTTGCTCCCCAGCTAAATGCTCGCGCAGTTGATGAGTCAGCCATGATACAGAAATAGGGCATTTCTTCTTTTTTTCTCTCTCTTTTTGTGTCACACATCTTGGATACATGCTCTGCATGTTGCAAGCGAGACAAACTGAGCCCCTGTCATCACAATGGAGAATGGAGAGGCTTTATTAACCCCTAATACACATTTCACTGTGTAGATGCATTTAATCAGGCCAGCCTTGTTTTATAGCTTCAGCTTAATCAGGCCTCCACAATTCTCAGCTGTAAATAGAGTGTAATTTAGCTGGGATAACATGCCATTGTGTTGTGCAGATGGAGGCGCTGATGGAGAGAAAAATAATGGCTGTAGTCGCACATGCTCATGTCTGCCTCCTTACAGTTTGCTAGACTTAGCTGATGGCGGATTTGTAACTGGTGGGAGCTCCACGTCACTCCAGTTTTTTTGAAGAAAGGATCCGCTCTGTGAGGAGGGTTATAGGGGTTATAAATACTCTATCATGGTATGTGGGATTTTTATCTTGTAATATCAATACACACTCTGCTGCCAGTTTTTTAAGTACACCTACAGCAGCTAAGACTAATGCAGTCTAGTACAGCAGTCTAGCAATAAATCCTACCTTCATGAAGGTTATATATATTAGATAGGTGTTGATTCAACTGATCATTTTGGAGGATGCAGTTTGTGTTGCTGGTCTGTTATTTAGCCTACCATCACTGATATAAATGCAAAATAATAGAAACACCTGTCAGTGTAACGCAATAACATTTGACAGCGCCACAAACTGCAGCCTCCAAAATCAACGACTTTGAATGCAATTTCCTGTCTGTATGCCATATAGGCCTATACTTCAGCTTTCTTTACATTAGTGCATGTGATGTATGCAAAATTCATGAAACACAGATCTAAGTTGAGTTTAATGAGCTGTTATGGGAAACAGGTGCACAGTAATGCATGATATTGCAAGCGTAATGGTTGTGATGATGATGACAGAGCCTAAGAGAAGCAGATAAAAGTTCTTGCTTTAATTCTCAGAAAATTACGTTTCTGGCAATGTCCACTTTTCATTTTTTCCCCCTCTTTTTTGCTTTCTAATTTCTTTATTTTTCTTCTCCTTTCCGTATCACTCAGGGAAAAAATACACACTCATTACTTCAGCCATCAATCAAGGCCAGATAGAACTAATTGCATTACAGGGTCAGATGCACGATTTTCCACAGAGAGTGGAATCATTTTTGATTTTCCATTAGGGTCACCTTTCCCACATCACCTAGCTGATATTGATGAGACTGTGGCATCAAATATCAGCTGAGGGGGAGAGAGAAAGAGTGAGAAGTTCCCAAGGGGGAGACGCCTAAATACGTCAGTTTTCTAATGTGCCTGAGTTAAAGTTTGAAAGTGCATGAATTATACATTTTCTATAAAACATAGATGGAGATTTACATTATAGCTTTTAGACAAAAGGAACATAAATGATGCACCACTGTAATTAGCAGATGTAATGACTATTCAGATGTCTGTCTTTCTTTTTCACTCTCTTGCACTCTTTTTTTTATGGCAGTTCTCTCTGTCTCTTTCTCCGTATACGCCCACATTGCCCTTCTTCCCTTTCATCTTACAACCTGTCGTCTGTGCCATCCCTAATTACAGCAGTTAATTACACTATTTCCAGAGACCAAATGGATTTGATCTGCACTGACCTCGCATTATTTGCGTCAAAAGACATGAGGAGAAAATCTGTTTCCTGTGCCGCCCGCTGCAGTTTTTCTGCCTTTTTTCTGCCTCAGAGATTCATCTGTTTCTCGTGCATTTGAACGTATAAACGTGACATCACTCACAGCGCTTTGAACAGACACTTATATATACATACATAATGCAGCCAGGGTACAAATATAGCCATAGCTATTTGCCATATTCACTCACAGTCGAGCGTAATGCAGGCTGACATGATTTACTGCTATCTACATGCATCAGAGGGGATGACGTGAGGCTGGAACATCAATACACAATCAGCTCTGTATACAGAATATATACAACATCTCTCTGTGCAGAACCCCCATAAGACAGACTAAGACATCTTCTTTTACTGTGTGTGTGTGTGTGTGTGTGTGTGGTTTTCTCATACCACCATCACAGGTGTGTGCCGCAGTGGTCAGCATCCAGGGGAGACTCCACTATCAGTCATATCAGTACTTCAGTTACCTCGCAACAGGAGACAGAGGCCTATTGATTTGTGGGTAATCCTAATGTATGGGTTCGACTGGCTCCCCTCTGGTTCAGCTCACAAATACACACACACACACACACACACACATTCATGTAGGCAAACACGTGTACACCATACAGCAACTGAGTCATTTATAGAACAAATATCAGACAGGTTACAGTGTTGCTGCCATGTTTCCTTTCTGTCTCATGAAACAAGATACAAGATTGTGTGCACCTGACGCCACAACAGAGTAGACCAGCGACGACGCCGACATCGACTGCTGCTGAAACATCGAGGGGTTTCAGCTGCAGAAGATTTTCAATGGAAACGTGTGAGATTCATGTTTTGTTTAACATAAGTTCACAATTTAAAATACATTATTACACCACAAGTATCTGTAATATAACTGTAACTTGTAGGCTTCAAAGATCATGACATATGAACGGGTGTCATTTATATATATATTGAGGAGCACATGGTGAAATGTTTACAGCTAATGATTATTTCCATTTACAATTAACCTATTGGCTATTTTTTCAAATTAATGATAAATCATTTTAATGTAGAAAAAGTAAGACATATTTGAAAAGCTGGAACTCGCTAAAGCATTTTTGCTTGACAAATGACGATTAATAGATCACCTGATTTTATTTCAGTGTTCCCTGAAAATCTGCCAAGCAAACAGATGGCTAAAACATTTCAATGGACTATAGTCTACATAAAGGGGCCAGTGGCATGTAATCCCGTTGTGAGCTTGTTGTTGACCAGTGTTTGTTGGAAGACATGAAACAATCTTCTGACAAATTGAGTTGTCCTGCATTGCAAGCGTTGGCCGCTATACTGTCACAGCCTGAGCTACAGATGGAGAAGAAGGAGAGCAAGGTTGAAATCTTCGTGGGTGCTGGCATAGTAGGTTTAACAGATTTTGTTTACAGATATAGTATGAAGCTCAGTGAGCTCTACTTTTTAATCCTCTGTCTGCTTAAAAATTTGAGGCGCACCTCTTTGATTGTACTATTCACGAATTACAACTCGGGCCTCTATTACCCAGTAAATGATCAAAGACTGACCGACAAAGAAATTCAACAAGAACGCTGGTGAAACTTCCCGCAGGAGGATAAAGATGCATCGTCATCCTGGTGATGACGTGACCATCGACCCTGCCTGTCTTTTCACAACAAGAGTGACGTTAAAACAAGAGTATGAATAAGATTACTGATGTATTTGCCCTGCCTTTCACATTCATTTGATGAATGTATAATAAGACAGAGAGGAGGAAAGCTGACACTACTGCTGGCTCATCATGCACTCAGGTTTTAGCTCTGAGAAAGAAAGTAGAGGAAGTGTGACTGATATGGCCTCGGTTGAAAACTGCAGTGAGGCTTTTACATCTATCCGTTACACTGTATGATCGATCAGATCAATCAGAAGCGTTTGAGTAATCTAAAAGAAGACTTAACCACATGTGTGATGCAGAGGACCTATTTGATTCATTGCAATGTTAATCTACAGTAAGTAGTTCGTTGTTTGTGTAATGAAGCAAAGAATGACACCAAATTAAATAACTTCCAAAAAGAAAGAAGTGACACTTCCTTTCACTTTAGTTCTTTAACCTTATTGTTGGTGATAACACTTTAATGCTTCAATAAGTCTTTGTCAGAGTCATTAAGTTACTCCATCATCTGTCCCTTCACATTGACTGGACAATTAAACTGCCATCTGACTAAAGCTTAAGCAATCTCTGCTCATTACTCTGAAAAGGTACCTCATTAAGTACACCGCCATTATATCCCTCCCACTAAAAAGGATTTCAGCTCATGTGGTATAAAGGCCCAGCATGAAAGGACCTTGTTTACTGGTACTGATTTTACAAAGTGACATGAAATGTACCATTTTGGTTGTCATGTTTATTCAAAGTGCCATTTAGCCACTCGTACAGCTCATTTGAACACCTTTCCCTCCAAAATGTAATAATGTATTAATATAATCCAAATTAGACAAATTAAAGCCTGACAATAGTCCTATAAAACAAGTGAAGGGATCGTCAGCGTTGCCAGGGGTCTGTGCAAAATTTAGCAATCCATCCAATTGAGATATTTCCACCTGGACCAAAGTGGTGGACCAACTGATCCAACATCCAACATCATTGGAGCCACGCTGCTAGCATGGCTAAGAACTAGCTCAGAAAAGCAAGTAATACTTGAACCCTGTTTTTAAATATTTAGTCAATCCTCATGAAGAAAACCACAAAACCACCAACCTAAATTGCGCTGAGCAGGCGGGCGGCGGACGTCTCAACACAGAAAAAAGATTGAGTTCCCGTCTGTGCTGTGCTGCTTTCCTCTCTCTGCCATCTGTTTGTTGTGGCTGTGTGTTGGTCATGCCATGTCTGTCTTGTCCAAGTGTTTACACTGGCATTTGATCTGTGTTCAGTGATACTGTCAGTGTCCCTCTCCGTTTCCTGACACCCATGTAAGAGGCAGTGACTGGCTAATGGCTTTTGACAGGGCAGAAAATTGATCAAGTGGCAGATCAAAAGCTCAGAGCTGGAAGGCTGTTAAGTGACAATATTGGGTGATAGTGAGTGTGCTATATCAAATTAGAGCTCTAGTTCCAAGACCGAGGCGCACTGTGGTGCACAGTATCAAAAGCACATTACTGGAGTCATGTCTAAAATATAATTAGTTACCAGAAGGCTTGTGTAGTGAGCAGGGAGAACCTGCTTTTAAGAGGATCATACCAGCTTCAGGCACAGCTGACCATATGTTCTGACCTCCATATGGAGAGGGTAAGCCAAGACGCTCCAAATTAAATCAAAAATATTGTTTCAATTTATTAAGGGCAAAACTATCAAGGTCTTGGGAATAATGGATGCATGGTGCAAGTGCACAAGATGTGGCAATTGACAATTGGGAAAAGGAAGTAGTCCATCATCAGTAGGTGCGGTGGGCCTCGCTTCAAACATGACCGATCAATTTACCTCTTTTCCCCGTCTTTACACACGGTGTGCTCCACAGTGCTCATATTTTGTTTGGGAGTTGGGAGTTGCCTTGTTTGCTGTGATTAAACGTGTGGTTTTGTGTCTCAGCCTCTTAATAATCAACCTCTTTGGTCCCCTTTTGGTCTTTATAAAATGCGTTTTCATACCAGAAGCCTTATTTATTTATTTATTTATTTTTTTTAAAGAAAGCTGGATATTTTTATGTTTGTACGTAGGAGATGTAATAAACACACTGTATTACTGTATTTCTCTCAGGCAATCTGCTATTCATAAACTGCTCTCTAAAGCTGGTTGCAGTTGCTTAAAGTCAGTACATTTATTCAAATTGTGTGGAATAATGTCTTTGGCTCGCCTCAGCTACAAACCTTTGTAGGCTACATTGGGTAACTGAGGTATTAAAGCCAGGATTTGTACAGTATGTCCTGAGGATTATGGGTAGAATCGGCGAGGGGTTGTCATCCGTTTGGTACTTCATCACACTTGGACAAGTAAAATGTATTCAGAGTTGATGAGCCATGAAAATGCATCGTAACATTATACCACTTTTAAGCAGAATATCACCCGTTATCATATTTCTCTTGATGATATGGTTGTATCCTCAAACTCCACAAACTGAGCTCACGATTACATTTTTCTGCTCACTGTCTTAGCTGTTAGGGAAGCTGTTGTTGGGATGTCGGCCTGCCTCGCGGGGTTTGATGGATATTGATCTGATGTCACGCACAACAGTTTAGTGGATCAACTTAAGCCTCAGGGCTCACCAGCAAGATATCTACTCTGTGTGTGTTTTGGTTTTTTATGTGCATAAAATGAACTTGCAAATCTATGGATTTAGAGTGTTTATCACTGTGTGTGTGTGTGTGTGTGTGTGTGTGTCTGCTCGCCCGAGTGCGCTTGTGTGTCTGCTGCTTTGTATGTAATAAGGGCTGTCACATTTCTGAAGCCTTAATTCCACTCTCTTCCTCCCCAGTGTTTTCTCTTTGCTTCTTGCAACACACACACACACACACACACACACACACACACACGTACACTTTGGGAAGTGTTTTCCCTTTTATTATTTAATGTTTCCCTAATTTGTAGTCCTCTTTAATGATTTCCAGAGGGGTGTAATAAATTAAAGCTTGGTTTTATTTTCTTGCTCGTGTAGAGTAACAGCAGGCTGCATAATTCTGGACAAAAAAACCCTCTGCTTTGTTGTTTGTCCAAAGCTATTTCTTTCACAGTATCGCTCCTGCTTTTTCACAGTTCCTCACGTGGCATTCTGTCATTTGTTTATGCAGCTTTGGGCACAAATTAGCTGTGCTTGCTTTGATTCATCAGGCCTCTCTGCTAATGCTAATGTGGCAGAATCGTCCTGTACAAATGAGACTGCTGAGAGGTATGAATCAGAATCACAACATTATTGCCATGAATCCTGCAGCCTTGCAGCAACGTATTACATGGAGGAACAGACTGTAAAGTTGATACTCCTCCAACAGAGACCATCAGGCTGTCAGCTGCCTTCTTAACCTGCTATTAATTAAGTGGTCAGACCGACAGCTCAGGAGTCCAACCAAAGAGAGTTTAGACACTGAGAGGGCCTTATTAGACTTATGAAACCTCCAGTGACACAGTTTGTTCCAGAAACTCTGATCCACCTTGAATCAGGGATAAAAACAATACTTCCCATTCCCAGCAACGAATGTATTTCAGCCCATGGATATTTTGTTATCTTTGATTATTCTCTTCTTGATTATTTTATCCACCTCACTGTCAGTCTGTGCTATTTGTTTAATAGCTCCTGTGTTCTATGTGCTGCTGTCTTGGCCAGATCACTCATTTAAAAGAGATTTTGAATCTCAGATAGGCTCTTCCCGGGTTAAATAAACATAAACACATAAACAACTTAAGAGAATCTCGGGAAATGTAGGGAAAACCACAATGGCAGCTGTTCAGCAAAAGTTGCATAATCTCCATTTCTGTCTTAAGAAGTTAGGCCTACCAACAACCCTGGGTGAAATTTGGTTGACAAGCCATTGGCCTTAAAATCCTATTGATTAGATGTTGATGTTAAGCCAGTCCTGGGCTTCCTGCCATTGGGCAATTGTTTTGTTTTAGCCAGAGCTGTTCTGCTGCATCCGTGCGTGGAAGATTCATCATTCAGGACTTCCAAGTTGGCAGCGAAACTGCACCATATTCACATGCTGCTTTCAGGGTAAACAAACCTATAACACACAAGTTAAATAAACATATAAATTGCATGTTAAGTTGTCCAGCATTTGTAGATATTTGCATATTACTGAGATCCTTAAACTTTGGCTTGAATAGGCTAGTAGAAACTGTAGCTGTTGTAGCATGATGGCAAAATCATGTGTTTATGGGAACGTGATAATGTATGTAGTTTGTATTTGTGTGTGTCACAGCACATATATGCAGATGTATGTATAAATATATGTGTGCCTGTAAATGTGGCTAGTTAATTTGGCCTGAGAGAGGGCTAAAGCATAGAGGCAGAGTCTAATGTGATACCTGGTCAAGTCAATGAAGCAGAGCGTCGCCACAGAAACCGGACAAACTGTGATGGAGCAATTAAGACGGGCCTTGACAATCCTTAACGAGCTCTTGGCTGAGCCCCCCCTGCTGCAGAGCTCATTAAACCTCACATGTGTGGGCAAGTAACCCACTAATGAGCCAGATCTACAGTATGTAATCAATTAATCTCTTTGACGAGGGTTCAGGAAAAAAAAATGGAGACCAGGCTTTTGACAGTGTTGGAAATGGAAAATGAGAGCGAGGACTTGACTGATTTTTGTTTTTCATGTGACGTTCTGTTGGACTCATGCTGATGTTTATTTTTCCCCTCTGGCAGCCGTACAGACTCCTTTCGCACTAAGCGATTGTACTCAATGAGGACAACAGTCACATTTACATAACGTGTAGTAGTTTTACACGTATGACCCCATTTGTTTAGAATAGCAGTAGCTTCACTTTGTTGACATCTATACTTCCACTTTATTTAGCAGGTAAACAAGAACAGAGTTAGCCTCTAAACTAATACTTGTAATGTTTCCTTTTCATCTCCAGAATGAAAGAACACAGACCAGACATTATCCTTTGCATTCACTTCTATCCTAAAAAGAGCTGTGGTACTTTGATTGGACCAACTTCAATCACTGTCTCTGTCCAATCATTCTTATTCTCTCCTTTGCTCCCCTACTCTATCTTTCTCTTTTCCTTCTCCTTTCCTCAACAGGCTTTTAAGTGATATTACACATTAGCACAGATTAGTTTGAGCTGTTAGTATGCAGTAAGCTGCTTTCCGGCACGCAAGTAATGGACGTCGTCTGTCGTTTCCTGTCTCTTTTTGTCTCTCTCACCTATTATCACTCATTATCAAAACACATTCCCGCAGGACGCTTCTGCTTTTCATCACTCAGCCAATTTAATGCATCATGATTTTATGCGAAATGCTCGTCATATTCACCTCATTTGAGCTCGAGAGACTTGGAACGTGCAGGATGTTGGCAAATACAGCGCAGGATAACTGAGGTCAAATTAATTTCATCTCAGACACATTAAGAAATCCATCTTTCTCAGTATTCTACGGCTACACCAAAGTCATTATTTTTTTCATTTTAGTATTAAAACAAATGAATGGTACAGATGAAAATTGCACAGTTCACTATGATATTAAAATATATGGACAATAAAGTGCCAGTCAGACACTTTGTCAGTTGGAAATCAAACTTCTTAAGTAACGAGTACCTTTGCTCAAGGACTGTACTAAACTAATATTTTGAGGTGCTTGTAACATTGCACTAAATTTCAGAGGGAAATACTATATTTTTTTTAATCAATTATAACAATTATCTGATGGCTTTAGTTAGCTGGCGATTTTAGACTCAAAACATAATGTATTTCCACAAAATGTGACTAAATTAAATCATCCAGCAGCATATAAAGTTAAAATTTGTTATACCTGCACTATCTACATTCAAATACTGGCCATTCTTGACAAGAACTTTTACTTATTTTATTTTTAATACTTTAAGTACGTTATGTCATTAGCACCGCCATACTTTTACCAAAATAATCTATGTAAAAATACTGGATTACAAATAAATGTCTTCATTAAACTTTTTACTTAAAGCTGCATCAATTGATATTTTTACATTAACAATGATTCAAATAACTGTGGGATGTGAAAGGCGTCACTTTTATACTTTATACATAATTATAACCCAACTCTGCAGTTTCCCTCAACTCTACACAGTTTTAGCATCTTTTAGCTCCTTGTTTTCACCAAACACCAAAAAGTTGCTAAAAAATTCACTTACTGCAGGTTTTAGTCATGGGTCTGGATACATCCATCACGTGTGTTTTGTTTCTGAGATACGACAATCATGACAAAATTACTTACAGTATCATTACACATAAAAAAAATGTGACACTAGTAACTGTATGATCTTTGCTTATAGATAGTTCAGTTTTACAGAAAACAAATAATTTGCGCTTTGTAAATACTGAAACAATGAACATGATGAAGATATACTACACATACTGTATCTTTTCAAAAAATACAGCTCAGCTGAGTTTATCAACTTCATTGACACAGCAGATGTGTGAATGATGTGATTCATGTTTTCTTTTTTGCATCCTGTTGCAGACCTCTTACTTTTATCTGCTCATTGATCGTAAATTGCGCTGTATTCAACACTTATATGTAAAATGTTTAAAGCCTAAACTGTACAGCGAGGGAGGGCATTTCATCAGTGTAGGAGAGGACACAGAGGTTGGAAAGGGATAAATGTGCTGTGATATAAAATGTAAGAGGGTGAGGAAAGGGTGAAACAGAAGGAGAGAGTGAGAGAGTCAAAGGGGCAGACAGGGATTAAATGGATGAGAGCACACGCTATGCTGGGCTGCTATAGTGCTGGCATCCGGCTCCATGCTTATCCCAGAGGGTCAGACCGCTTCACTAATGGACACGGAGACAATTGATCTCTACAGTATTACTGGAACGCATGGCATCAGGCTGCCAGGCACACTCACGCACAGATGTACAGATATTTACATACTGTACATAAAAATACACAGTCGTTTACTCTACATACATTGATTCATGTTTCCAGCCCCACACATCTGTCCAGAGAAAGAACAAAAGGAAAGAAAAATCAGTAAAGGTATCAAACACTTCCTGGTTGCTCGAAGGCTTCATTTAGATGGTGTATACATAATTCAAGGTGTCTGAAAATAGCCCTGATGTAAATAATGCAAAGGGGCCATTAAAGAAGGATAAAACAAACACATGGAGGGAGGAAGGGGGGAGAGACAGAAATGATGGTGATAAGTGTCGATGCATGAATGAAAATGAGAGGAAATGTTACTGTGAGTAGTTTTCTGTACAGTACACCTAAATGCATGAGCCAAGAAAGAGTAAACATAATAGAAACCGCTGCTAATGAAAAGGTATTGACCTCACCTTAAATGATGTGTTATGGACTTTGTAGCACATTTCAAAGAGCAACTTAACAATTTGTACGAAATACAACATAAGACACAAGGTTACACGCATAACAACAGTTCCCTGACTCATGATTGAGATAATTTCAGTCATGCTTGGAAACACTGATTACCCCCGGCAGGCGTGGATGCTCAGACCTGCTGAGGCTCATTTTAACAGCTGCTGTTCGCTGAGCTCAGGAAGAGCTGGGAAAGGGCAAACTAGTGTACTAATGTACCCCATCTCCCTCTTTCAGGGCACAGTGGTTACATCCAAAAATTCTTGTTACATTTGAGTCTAAACACTGGCACCACGCTGCTGCCGTTTGTTGTGTTGCATAATATCAGTGCAAATTTGATAATGATGTATGTGTAGGGTCTGTGCTCGTTGTCCAATTGTCAACAGCTGTCAGTCCAAAATGCATTATTTGATGACTTGATGATTTGGCCGTGTTAATGAAAAAACTAAAATACATTTAGTTTATCCAGGTTTGAGCTCCGCGCATGTGCAAAAACACACAAAACGTCTGTTTTCTTAGATGTAAATCTGGCTACCTGTTGGCCTGGGGGAGAGGAGAGAATATGAGGATGGATGAAGAATATGAGGCGTCAGTTTGTTCAGTATTTCAATCTTTTATTGCCAGATATGGAAGCTGGAATGTAACATCAAGGAGGACCCTGGCCAAAATAACAAACAAACCAGCCCTGAGTAGAAATAAAATCACAATACTAAATAAACAACCCTATATAACTATCTTTCAGCACAACAGAAGAAAGGGGAATGTAATAGAAATGGCAGCTCTCCCCTACGGAGCTTCCCGGCAAGGAGTTAAAGGTAGTTGTTGTCAAAAACGGGTAACAGTAACTTATAATAACTAAGCGATTAACTAAAAGTCTAACAGCAAAAGGAGCTACAGATTGACAAGACAGCTCACAAAACACAGAAACACTCTGGGTGTAAGCAGGCAGCAAAAGTAGCCAAGATGTCTGAGAGAGGAGCTCCTCAGGGTTTATATGCTCCCAGACGGACCGTGATTGGCTGCAGGCCCCCAGATTCACAAGCCAATAGCACAAGGGAGGAGGAGGAACTAGCCTGAGGAGCAACAGAGCACATTTGAACACATTTCATGAGTTACACATTCACCTGTGGGGGAATATAGTAAAATCTGTTTCAGCTCTCATTGGCCTTTTCAAGCTTGATTTAAAGTTTCTAGCAGCCAACTCAAAAGTCTCAAAACAGGCAGTCCCAATTGGCTCTGTAGTTGGCTCTAGTACAAAGCTGCCATTTGCACTCGCACCAGCATTCATTCTCACTTATACTATTTCTAAGGGGAGTCAGTGTAATTTTCTGTTAAACATTTACCAGAAAGAAATAGACTGGAGTGGACTGGGTGAGGCTGAACTGAGGTGAACATGACTAACCTGAGCTGGACTACATTGGCTGAGCTAACCTGGGCTAAATATTGCATTCGGTATAAATGACTAGCCGAAGGTCACCTTGATTTGAGTGCAATTTACACTGCAATTTACTTGCACTGATCCAGAACAGTTTCTCTAAAAAAAAAAAAAAAGCAAGAGCAACAGCTGCAGTCAGCTACAGTACTGCACTCAAAAGCATTAGACAGCAGTCACAGCCCAATACACAATTACATACCTCTGTGTGTAAAATTGGAAGAAAATAGACTTTGAGCCTAAAAAGATGCTTTAAATTGGGTCACAGTTGATACGCGTGTATGACCAGCTGTAACACAACCAGTGTAGAGTTACATTTGTTAAAGTAAAAGTATCTGTTCCATCAGACGGACGTGAGTCAGAAAACTGAACAATGCAGCTGAAACAGGTCTTGCAGTGTAATTGGAGATGAAATTGACAGGTTTCTTTTGTTTTCGATTTCTCCCCTGATTGGAGCATTGTGCTGAGGCTTTGTTTTCTCCTAAGTGCCTCATGGAACTGTGCTGCTTGAGCCCCATGACCGTAACCGGCAGATAAATACATCATTAGGTTGTGCTATAAATAGACCCAGCACTGCCTTGCAAACACTCACACAACGCCACAGAAACACACATTGGCACATACAGAACAGTGTCCCACACAACTGGGAGACGCAAGCTCACTTTATTTATTTTTTTTGCACACAAATGCCACACATAAACTGCTGGAGCAAAACACATTAATTACAATTACAGCCCCAAATATCAAACACAAGGCTACGTTTCCTTTACCCCTGCCAGCGGATACACGCAGCAAACAGCCCGGCCAAGTGTCAAGTACATTTGTATTAGTGTGTGGACACAGCAGCTCAAAGGCCAGAGGTATTCTTTGAGTGTGGTGATGGAGGCCCTCCGGTTCTTGACACGCGCAAACAAACGCACACCGCCTCGATCATGTGTCTCTCATGCTCTCTTTCGTCCACACCCTGCCCTTTTGCAGCAGTAGAAACAAGACTGCTGTGTCCGTCTGAGTCACCTCAGTCCTCTCCCACTGGGCACTGCATGGTCACACCTGACAGGCCACATCAGACAGAGAGACACTCACCCACCCATCCATCCACACACACGCACATCCGTTAGAGCAGACCTTTACAAACAAACAAATGTTGTGTCACACACACACACAAGAGTACATGTGCATGCATACGTGTCTCTGGCGAACTGAGGTGACTCAGACAGATGGACACAGAAATAAATGTGCCCCAACTGCATCAACTGAGTTTCCAGAGCTAACGTGAACTTGAAATATTTAAAACATTAGAAACACAGTATGGAAATCACAATTTCTTTTATTTTTAGCTTTGCCAGTGAATCACCTCTCATAGCAAGCGACTACAGAAGAACACTAGATTAGAGTGAAAATTAGGGATAAGTATAATAGCTGGGCTTGCTGTAAGAACATTAGGGAACAAGGAGACGAATTCTGTGGTGATTCAAATTAATACGAGAATTGGTTCTCACTCACCAGATTTAAACAATTCACCTTGAAGTAAAAAAAAAGTACTTTTGAGTACTTACTGAGACTGTGGTGCCTGATCCTGTTAATATTTGGCCATTGAAGAAAGTAATTTATTTTCAGTATTTCTAAATACAGCAAATGTTTCTTATTTAACTCAACAGTGGTTTAGGGGGCAGGGGGCACATGGGAGAAGTTTGCCTCGAAGTCTTTCTGGTAGAAAGCCTTTAGAAAGTCAGGTGATATAGTATAAAAAGCGACAAAGTCCATGAAGTGAGGAGATCAGGATGGATGAGCAGCAGACTGCTGTTCTATACCTGCATGAAACTTAACTTATTATTTGAACCCAAACCATGATCTTTTTGCAAACCTAACCAAGTAGTTTTGGTGCCTAAACCTAACCAAACTGCGACTGTTTCACAATGTTAACCACAAGTTTCTGGCAAAAGGCTTTCTGCCAGAAAGTCTTCGAGGCAAACTTCTCCCACGTGCGTTCAGGGGCCAGCCGTATTGATCCATTATGTCAGTCTGAATTCTCTATTTTCAGTTCATTTTCAGTGACGAGAGTCATGCATCCATCTGTGTCAGATTGCTGTCAGTTCTGACAAACAGTTCAACCCAGCTGAACTCTGCCTGGACACATACTGTAGATTTGTCACTATGTCCAGTTAGCCAATAGGAGGTGTTTTTAAAGTTCAAGTTCATGATCTGTTAACCTTTTTACAGTTGTAATTCCGACCACGCAGACTATAACAGTTGGATAGAAACAGTGATGTAAGTTGGTTTCTGGGAAAAATTTGGTAAACACAAACCTGTAATGTTAATGTGTCATCCTGATGTGGGACTCGGATAAAAAAAAGACTGTGATACTGTTTGAATAATGTTTTTCTGGTCTGTTTTGAATGTCTTTGAATGTAAGTTTTGGTCCAGGCTGAAATATTATACTATAACTATTGGATAAATTGCAATAAAATTTTGTACAGACATTCATGGTGCCCAGAGGATGAATCCTAATGGCTCTGGTGATCTGTTTTTTAGTGAAATGTCTCCTCAGCAGATGGATTGCCATAAAATCAGGTACATACATTTATGTTGCCCTCAGGATGAATTGTAATAACTTTGGTGATTCCCTGACTTTTTATCTAGCACCCTCTTCTGGTAAAGATTTCCATTTGATCAATTCTTTGGTCTATGACCAAATACCTGCAAAACTAATGACATTCCCATCAGCCTCAGCTGTACTTTGTTTTTAGTGCTAATTAGCAAATGTTAGCATGCTAAGATGTAAAACTAAGATGGTGATCATGGCAAAGATTACACCTGCTTAGCTTCAACATTTTAGCATTGTCATTGTGAGCATGTTGGCATTGAGCTCAAAGCCCTGCTGTGCCTCTAGCATGACTATAGACTCCTAGTCAATTTCCCTGTAGTCCATATTGTGTCTCTTATCTTGTCTATGATGTGGCATGATTTAAGTGGCTGCCCCTCGTGCAAACACCCTGTTTAGCCTTCGTTGCCTTTGGAAATTAGGACTTGCAATGTGCTGGACGGCCTTTTCAGAGGGCTAAATATTATTCTAAAGGTCAGAATCCCTCAGAGAAGGGAAATGACACACTGGCGTGAAGGGTCCCGGCCTCAAAGGGAAGTAGCAAGGTGACTGACAGTCACCTACTAACAGTAGATGTTAACAGTCATTGGTGGTAATGTATAGTAAGAACTAGCACTGCAACAGTAAGACTGCAAAGCAAAAAAGTGTTTGCAAATGTTTTATGAGGTAGGAACAAAACTGTGTTTGTTTCTTCTTCTTCAGTGACAATTGAAAGTTGTTTTGAGTTGCAGAATTCTGGAAAAGAGGGATCTGTTTTTTACAAGCTCTCGTAGGACACATCTGGCTCATGTCATGTTGGAGAAACTGTGGCGAGGAAACCTAACAAATAGGAAAGTCTTCGAGTTGATTTTTTTTCATTTTCGAGAACATTTCTTCTTGAACATTTCCCTGGAAGATGCACCTCTGATTTGTTTTTATGACAAGTGCTGCTTATCACTAGCAGCACATGTAAATGTCTAACTCTGGATAAAGTGTCTGTCCCTGATTGAGTCATAGCATCCTAAAGGAAATGGTTTTTAGTTTGTTATAAGCAGCCTCCATGCATTAAATTAACATGCAAAGATCATTTCAAGTGAAAACTGACTTGGTTGAATGATGACAAATCCTGGAGCAGCAGCGACGTCCTTTTCGGACCAACTGTTTAGTTACAACGTGTCAAGTTCTCCAGACATCCCACCGTGAGCCAGAGATGTGCTGAGATCTGGCTACATCTTTTATAATGGCCATTTGTTAGTTGACTTGCAGTTCCAAGTAAAAATTGACACTAAAACTAACACCGAGCCAGCAGGAGCATTATCTAAGCAGCGTCTGTCCCTCCTCCCCACTGAGAGAGTGGGCTGGGAGCGAAACACAAGTGGGAGAGGAGATAAAAAAGCAGAGGGAGGGACACAGAAAAATAGACAAAGAACCAAACACAGGGCTGGTGTGAGTCAGAGTGCTGAAAGAATGATTTGTCATTACATTAGGATTTGCTCCCGATACAGAGGACTACATGACTGCATAACTGTCAGACACAAGCTAAAAGACCACCGTCCTTTCTGCAAGGAACTGCTGTTGGTGGTTCCTTAAACCAGTGGCTCTCAATCTTTTGAGTACTGAACGCCTGGTGAAGAGCTGACATGCCTCAAAAGGGAAACTTGTGACACCCCCGGCTACACATCTGTGACTCCATGAACATGTTTCAAAACCACAATCTGGAAAATAAACTAAGCGTCAACCAGTTGTTGTTGTTAACTTTTGCTGTAAGAGAACACAAGTGCTCAGAGAGAAAAGAGTCCATTTTCCCAATAAAAACTAATACTAATAAACCAATGCTAATAACTAATAATAATAATGCACTAATAAAACCAAGGGGCTGCGTGATACATTCATGAGTTTGCAGGCTCATCAGAAGTTTTCTTCTGACTAACTGTGATACTATGATGAATGTGTGCTTGCATGTATTTGATTGGCCAACACTGTGATGACGTTGTAGTTGGTTGCAGCAAAAGTTGAGCCAGGTTAAATTGTTTTCCCCCTTTTATGTGTAAAGCATGAAATTAACTTTAATTTATTGGTTTATTTACTAGTATTTTCTCCTCCAAAACTGCCTCCTCACCCAACGCTGCAAATGTACATAACTGACGTGCCCGTCAAACATCACAGTGTTAAGTTCTGCTGCTGTAACTAAAGGAACACACAGCACGGCTATATAATACAGAGAAAAACAAACATTCTGGGTACATTTCATCACTCTGAACAGCTGAAACCATACACAGAAAGGCAGACACAAAATCAATAGCCCCATTTAGAAATCTCTTTATTCAATATAGTACATTCACTGTGCCAGACAGGCAGGCTGGGCACGTGGAATGAAACACACTCTACTAGGCTATCAAATATGCAGTATGTATACAGCGGGGGGAGGAAAGAGAGATGGCATGGCACTGAAGAGTGTGGAAAGAGAGGGTGAAAAAAATGACAAGAAACAATAAGAAGAATCTGAGGTTTAGGAGGAAAATTCAAGCACAGACAGTCTGTCACTATTAAAAGAATGAACAGTGTATTTGAATTATGTCACGCTCCAAATGCCTGTCAAACACAGTGTCTCACCTACAGTACAGCTGTCACATCACTGTCATGTATAGTATAGATACTTGGATAGATAGTCATGTATAGACAGATCATCCAGAAGGACGTGATCAAGGCGTTACAAAGGGGGCGGGGGATTGTTACTGAGCAGCTCAGAAGGTGTAGTTGAGACTAAGTGCCCTGCTCATGGGTTACTTGTCAGTAGAGCTGTACTTGATACAAGTCTAAAGTGGGGATTTGATCCGGGAACCTCTCGGGTAAAGGATAAATAATTCACAATAATAAACAGTAACAGTTTGCTCATATTTGCCAGTGTGCACTGAGCAGGTGATGTGGTTCATAAATATAGTATACAAAAACTGTGGCTGGTTGTGACTGTGGAAGCTGTGCCACCCTCCCTCTTCTCTACATTTAATGACAGAACAATAAAAAGCCTCCACATATCTTTATACAGTCTTTATTTTCATGCTTTGTCTCCCACAAACTAAACCAGAGGATCTCAAACGTTTTTTCTCTAGCATGCGCCCCTTTTTGAAGCTGAAAAATATTGATTTATTTCTTTTCAATTTCTTACCTATCAAAAATCTTGATAGCCCTGCTGGTGTGGAGGCACTCTTGTTTGTTTATTGTAAAACAGACTGGTCGGTCAGATTGCACGGCCCGAGTCTGGATCCAGACCTCTGAATCACTGCTCACACCACCCATTTGCTCAGTGATTCGAATACTGAGGGTCTGGCGTCGTGCTCCGCTAGTTAGATAAACACTCGGCCAATCGGACCTTTTGTAGGCAGCAGGATTAACAATAGGGGACCTCATCTTTCTACATGGCTAGCTAGCTACCTACATCCATGAAAAATAGCAGAAAAACAGCCACAATGCGACAAACGCTGGTGAGATCAGAGCAACTGTGCAGGTTGTTGTAAGTCGCCTTACAGAAATAATGACTCTTAGAGCAGCATATTTTTCGACTGACATGAAAAACGTTAACGGCTCCTAGATGTGATGTCGGTGGGACTGACGCATCATTCGCTACTAATTGGCAAGCGTAACAACAACAACAAAAAACACCCCTTCCCAGAAAGACATAGGCTAACATGGACACGACACCAGGGTGAAGGAATGAAGTGAAATGAAATGGCAGCTCAGTCTCATTATCAGGCCATCATGGCCCCCGTGCAACACCTCTGTGAGAGGTTGCCTAGTGGCTGTGTTGAGCGTATGTGCTGAACATTTAACATGCATGCAGGTGACTGAGCTGCTAACATGTTAGCAGCCTTATCTCTGCTCCCCTCATCTGTTTTGTTTTACTGTATGAACTGTGGATAAGTACGTTTTACTATAACAATTTTACAGAGGTTATGGTTTGACCTTACTGCAAGATTCTTACACTAGTTATCCAAAATATTTACAGTAACTCAGACTCTTCACTCCTGGTGCATGTGCATGAATAAATATGCCATGTGCCATATAAGAGCTTTTATTGCTGTCTGTGCCCTCTACCTATCCTTCCCCCCGGCGTCATCCTTCCACCTCCTCTCCTTTTTGCTTTTCCGTGGGGCTTTTGGCGGCTGTGGAAGCCGTTCGCTCACACCAAGATGAGATCACAGACTGTGTACTGCAGCTCAGAACTCGCCGTCCCTTGACCCCTTATGTCACGTTGTTTGTTTTTGCCTTATTTTGCTTATTTTCCAACCATAATAGGATTTTATCTTTACATGCAGGTCTGTTGTCTTTTGTTAATTACCTACCACCTTTAGGGAGCTGTAGAAGTGTTGTTAATGAATATTTCCTTTTTGTTTCACTAACCTCCCACATGCTTTTTCTAGTAGGAGTGGGAAACTAGTATCACTCTATGCTGTTGCATTGTTTCCTCGTATAAAGCAGTAATGAAGAGCAACTGTAGTGGATCCAGTGCGTGACTTTAGTCAGTGTCTCTCTGATAAGACTTCCATAGTCACTCTGCAGCTTGGCGCCAATAATGAGCCTTTAACATCTGTGAGAGACAGTACCCAGTACTCCCAAGTCTGGGGATCTACAACAAGCAGATTTTTACAGAACAAGCAGAGATTCTTCATCTCTCCCCGTCTCTCTGTCAGTCACACATTTGCACAACGCACACACACTGGTATACTATGCCAAACTGACAGGCTCTGAGGCTCCCCGTGCAGGTTAGTCCTCTTGATGACTCATTTGCTTGACGGCGTCTCCCCGCCCCTCCACACCCCATCCCTCCATGCTGGAGCCACTTTGTCACTTACTGACAACCTGAGAAGATGCAGAGATGATTTAGGATAATCTAGCTGAACTAGTGATTAAAGGAAGCTCTAAGGTTGCCGCAGTGTAGACATTCATAAGAGAGGCTTGTGCTCAGAAGGCCACTGATTTAAATGTTTGGGTCAGACGAGAAATTACCCTTTTGTTTCTCAAGCTGTCACACCTCCTTTTAGGCACATTGACAAGGCGCTGGGTCGTGTTATTGCTCTAATAGATCAGTTCACTATACAAAAACATGGCTGCAATTCAAGATATATACAGCATTCATTTTTTTAGTTAATATAAAACAGTGGGATAAGCTTTGAATCAGTTATTGATTTAAGTTTAATTTAAGATATTAAATTATAAAGAAAATGAACAGTTCTGCACTAAATGAACACAAGTAAGGACTTCGAGCACTATTGATTTGTTAAATAGCAGTTTGGGGCTACAATGATTAAAGCACAGCAATTAATACACATAGCAGTAGTGGACAAAGTACCCATTACTGTAATGACTGTTTTTTCTTAGTATTGTGCACATGCAGAGTTTAAAGAGGCTTCAATATTAATAAGGCAGAAAATATCACAGTGGGTAAATGCTGCACTTGCAGAGTGAAGGCTGGTTCCACTGATGGCATTGTCTTGTTGAAGATATTCAAATAGCAGCTCTCTTTCTCTCTCTCTGTGTGTGTGATTTGGTTGGTTTTATGAGTTAAAGTGTAAGCCACAAAAAACAAAACAAAACAAGCAACCATGCAGCACATAAGCGAAGTGAGAAGTAAACAAGTGAGACAGCGCACAGATGGAGGTGCATATGGAAATGTATGCAAGGGGGGAGAAAGGAGGGAAGATGGAGGGATGAAGGTTATCAAACTTAATCAAGATGGAGTAGTTGAGTCAGCAGAGGTTGCACACCGAGAGGGGAGCTTCATCACTGTACTGTCAGTGGCTGGCACTTTTAACACACATGGGCACAATTTGCTATTCCCATTCCCTTTCCCATTTTCTTCTCTTGTTTTCCATAGTTTCATCAGTTCAAACAATGCAGGGAAGGGAGAATCGCTTTAATCTAGGAAGAGAAGAGAAGAGAAGAGAAGAGAAGCGAGTCTTTTTGGCAGGTACTGTAGAGAGACCTGGCGCCATACTGAAGCCCAACTAGCACAAAAACTGCCAGGAGGGCTGTGCGGCTGATTCTGTGATGCGGAGCTGCCATCCTGATTTCCCAGCGCCTAATGAAAAGGCAGAACAAGTGATGCTCACCAAAGTCACATTGCCCCCCACGGCCCCACTTACCTCGAGCCCTCTCCTTCGTCCTCTTCAGACCTGACTGAAAGATCACTTGGACATAAATCTTAGTGTTGAAGTTTTCTGACGGTATTAAATATATTCTCTATATATCCCGCATTAGGATAATTCTGATTGTGTGAAATAAGTTATCAATCCCAGCAAAGTCAACTATAATCACTTTGCAATCAACATTTACTGCAGCCTTCAAATTAACTGTGGACGTCCCATGTGGCAAATCCCACCCATGCACTTTCTCTAAGCATGTTAAAGCAAATGCTAAGTGCCATTTACAATTCCTTTTCTTCTCAGCATAGATGTCCTGTTGCGCCACTGCGATATAACACCTGAGACACTGAGGGTGTCGCAGCTGTGATGTGTGAAACCTCATGACGTGAATAAGAACATGCGTCAATATTGTGAGAGATGGCTTCAGACAGTGAAATGGCTCATCAACCTTGTTCCACCTTGACATTTGTCTTGCTGTGGAAAAAAACTGATGTTATGTCAAATGCATGTAATATAGGAATTGTGACTTCAAGTGGAATCTATATTCTTAAATCTTAGCATGTTGTATGATGAGTCTGTCTTTTTTTTTTTTAAATGTGCTTTTCCATTGGAAGGCTAGCTTGACAAGTACTCTGCGTATTGCCTCCTTGAGGATTGGGGTGTTTTGCCTCTGCAGGGATGTAAGATAAAAAAAACAACCCTGCCATATGTTTGCAGAGCGTAAGCCAGGTGTTGCCATCTATGTTGGCGTACTTGTATGTTTCAGATTCCATTTTGACCATTGAGTAGCTCACCTGGAGTGATGACCTTTGTTTTGCTGCTTTTTTTAAAGCAGCTACAATCAATATTTTTACTATAACAATGTATATGACAAAGTGAAAACAATGTGACAGTGTGAAAGGGGTCACTCGTAGTGATGAACCTACAGAGAATTAGCACCTGAATCTGCAGCTTTATAGTGACTTTCAACTCTTTGATTAACTGTCTGGCCCACAACTTTACTGTTTTGGTTCACTCTCGCTGCTCTCACAGTGTTGTTTTCAGCTGCAGCAGGCAGCTGTTTTCAGAGAAAAAGCTCTAAAAACCCACAGTACACTACCTGCTCTGCACCAAACAGCAGACAGACACAGTTAGGGACTAGCTGGAGAACATAGTGGAGCATTTAGCAGCTAAAGAGACAGATATTTCCCTCAGGAGTTGGTAGAGACCAAACACAGAGCTAAAAGAAAGTGAATATTGGACTTATTAATCAGTTGGTCAGAAACACGACTCCAATGAATTCAAGCTGTGTAAATAAGCAACTGTTTGCTAACAAGTTCTCCACATCAACTTCAAAGGATGTTGATATGTCAATGGTGTGTTCACAACTTCTGTCTGCGGCCTTTAGGCAAAACTGGCCTGCTTAAAGATGCACTTAAAACTATAGGCGGGGATTCAACAAATTCACTAGTGGGGGGTTCAAGTGTTGTTGAACAAGACACTTCAAAATGAAAGAAATCCTGCAGGGATCAATAAAGCAACGCAAATCAATTCTTATTTCCTCTCTAGCTGCGAATGGATATACCAGTCAAATCAGGTTCTTTTGTCTGTGCTGTAGATTGGCTTGAAGAGCCCGGCTGAAGGGGCCAATCAGGGGCTGTCTGTCTGCCTGTGAGCTGATTGTCTTGTCTGATAAGGCTGAGGTCATCATCCAGTGTTGGTGAAGTGGAAATAACATATATTCTTTGGAATGAAAGAAATTTGTTCTCTTTGTACCTTGACTGCTGATGGTGATGTTGAAGGGTGCAATACAGTGTTTTCAATATTTGGAGGAAGAGATGATGTAACACGTGTGCTTGCTGTGTGTTCAAAGCTTCAAAGCATCTTGTTCTACTCAGGGTTGGATTAAATTGTCAGAGGGCTGCAGGACAAGAATGAGCTTCTGGAACACTACCTGGCCCCAGAATTGCTGTGTGGTAATTTGAACACAAATTAATTCAGGAATATGCAACATGTTATCACTTATATAACATGTCCTACTTACTTACTTATCTAAGTAAGCTTAGAGCTCTTACGGCCTTTGGAGTCCCCCGGGGGAATTGCATGTTTTGCACGGTTGGTACTGTAATCAAATTCATTAATTTGAGGAAAGTGTCAAAATACTGTAAGGCAACTTTTATTCCATAATAAAAGACGTCCTACACATCTTAACGGTTCAAGTTATAATGGCTTTGATGCACTGTGTTGTTAGTGTTTTGCACGGTTTCATTTGATGTCCATGCTGCTCTCTGTTTTTCCTCTTCTTTGGAGTGCATTTTTCACTTTCCACTCCAGTGAGGTGGAAAGATGACAGCGAGATGACCTGAATTCAACATACTCTATGCATCAAGTCCTCCGAATTAAACGTCAAAATACGTTGCTTGCAGCTGCCCTCCAGAACGACGCATACTTTTGTTAAGGTTAGAAAAACATCTTGGTTTGGCTTCAGATGACTACTTCTTTAAGGTTGAGGTACCTTCGTTGTCATGGTTACAATAACGCACAACATTTTTTGTTAAGGTCAGGGAACAATCGTGGTCATGGTTAAAAGAAACCAAAGTTGCCTGCTGGTAGGAGACAGTAAACAAACAGTGGGCAAAGTCCCACATTTTGTTGCCTCCAACATACAGCACGTGTCCCAACAGGTAAACATGAAAACAGTAGAGTACTAAATGATTACTGCTTATCTTAACTTCTCCTTCCGTTGCACTTATTGTAAATAACTGAACTGATTTTTCACCTGCTGACTTTCCAAACTGACTCGGTTCCAATCTCGGCTCGTGTTGCACTAATACACTGTGCTGTTGCATAAGATGCATTAATGAGAATTAATCAAGTTTGCGTCCATCTTCAGCAATCATCAAGAGGATGTGGCCTTATTGTGTTACAGGAAGCAATTAATGTGCGTGTGTGTATGAGATTAACTTAAGCATCAACACTAGCCTAATGACTTCATCATTGTGTGCTCTGACCTCATTAAAATGCCCAATAACTTCATTAATGTGTGCGACAACCTCATTACAATTTGCCATGACCTCATCACAGCACTGTGACAGCCGTGCTGTTTGAGTCTATAATCTGGAATCACACTGACAAACTGAAGCAGAGAAGTACCTGTTTGTCTACAGTTTGCTGTAGTTTCACAACATAAACTGCAAAATACAAGCATTAGAGGCATTTAAGTAAACGGCATGAGCATTTGAATGTCTGTGTTTTTGAACTGGGCCTACTCTGATACCATTACAGCCATTATAAGGTGTTCTGCCTGCTAGCTTAAGTTTAGGGGTTTCAATGCTTTCAGTGGGATCACTTAATTATTGCGCAATATCTATAATGCCCAAGAGTCTGTGTGCTCTGCCAAAGGCTCTCTAATGTATTGACTCCAGGCCAGAAGTTATTTACCAGTACATGGCCTCCAGCAAAATACATGCAGCAGCGGATTAAATGTTGAATTGTTCACCTCTACGCTATTATGTGCAGATTGTGACTCAAACTTCAACCATTAGCTCTTCCAAATGTCAAGTTATTGACTACAATGATAAAAACCATTGATTTATTGCTCACAATAAAAGCATGTTCATCACAGTTTATGCAGTAAAACCAGTAAGTGTTAAGGTCATGGTGCAAAATAGAAAGCACAGTGTCCTGACATGACCATGTGTTGTATAAGGCTGATAAATGGGAATATTTGATTATTGACTATATTATGGAGCCTTATTAAAAGTGTCACACACAAAATATCTAGTAGAAATGTTTTGATGTGCAAATTTTGCCAACATGGTGAGAAGTAACACCTATACAGCAACTAAAACCAATCTCTTGCATTAGTCTGTGTAAAGGGGCCAAATGTTGCAGATGGAAACTTTGATATCTGAGCTTCCAAACAGCAAAAAGCTACAAACTCACATTACAAAGTAAAACATTTGCTTGTCTTTTCCTTATGGTTTTTTCAGTAGCTCTCCTGCCACAGGCTTTCTCTTGTGTGCTGACTTTGTTTTATAGCTGCCTCTTGCACCTGAAGGGGACCTTCTTTTTAAACAGAAGGACAAAAGGACACTGAAAATAAATTATCTTGTCTTGTGTTAATAACTGCAAATTCTGATGATGTAACTATAAGTTGGTTTTACCATGGCTATGGAAGTTTTATCATAGTGTGAACTTAGAATGCAAAACACTTCTGTTATCTGAATTGGTATCAAACACAGCAAGCAAGATCTGTTGTTGTTGTTAGCACCTGAGATATGTCATCCTTTTTAAATTGCTGTGTGTGTTTGTGCATGCCTTACTTTCTTGTGTGTGTGTGTGTGTGTATGCATGAATGTACATTCTCAATTATGTGTGTGTGTGGGAGAAATGAAGACACACTGCTGTGCTTGAAATTGCTTACATCCAAAACACTTGCCAGATGATGCGGAGGAAAACTGCTGGACAGAGACAACCTCAAACAAATAGGCAGCCATCTGTTCCTACCTTCTGACACTGATATAGTGTGTGTGTGTTTGTGTAAACTCTTTTATCCATTGAGCAGTCTTTGTGTGTTTTAGGTGAAGACCCTGGATTAACAACTTAGGAACGTAGACGGAGAATTAGATTGAAGATGCTGTCGTCACTATTCGCTGTGCTGAGGACCTTCACTGAGCTGTAAGAACTACACTTTCTTATGTTAATGTCATGTTGTGGATGTACATTATTATCACTGCAGCTAAAAAGTGCTACGTGGATAAAAAAAAGCCTAACCTAGCCTTAAAACAACCTACAAGACTGTGCAAACTGCATGTTCAACTCTCAAATGTTTATAGTTTATACAATGCACAGTTACATACTTACACACTGTAGAAGATTTAATAAGTTTTGTTCAGCCTAATACATAGTGCTGCCTTTTTGTTGTCCAAGTTTGACAAATAAAATTTCAACCTTTTGATCTGAGTTGTAGAGCGTCTCCAAACATTACCTTGAACATCACTGAAAAGTGTTTGACTGGTATCTAGTGAGTGGTACTCTGGCCGCTGTAATAATACAAAGACTAATAATGCTGGTATCCACTCTATTTTTTCTATTCTTCTTTACATTTTCAGGCGTTAAGATTTGAGTTGAGTAGCCCACATATTTGCGAAATCCTCTTCCTTCTGCTTTTTCATTTCTAGTTTTTTTTTTTTTTTTGCTGCTTTTCTGTATCACTATTTTCTACAACACACTCTCTCCATAAGGACCATTAGGTTTCAGTTTTGCATTGTCCAAACCCATCATGATAAAATAGCCATCCCTGGCATCGCTAAAGTATATTCCCTCCCCACCACATGGGGGCACACTGTGTTGCTTCACCCCATTAACACCCGTCTCAGATCTGGGGGTGATTACAACCCTTAATTGCCGCAATTCATCATCAGGGCCCGAGCTGATGTTCCCAGGGGACTCAGGCTAGGGAAAGAGACAGAAAGAGAGAGAGGAAAATGAAAAGGCAACCACTTGTGCATGCGCTGGGACTGCTGAGGCAGAGAGCTGGTCATAAAGCACTAATGGATGCCAGGCTGCAGAGAGAGCACAGGCCTCTGAGAGACACCTCATCATCAGCAACAGCACCGATGTCTCAGCAGCGAGGCCTGCGTAACAGGTGCCGCAACCCCGGAGTCGGACAGAAAAACAAATGGGACAGATGGTGAAAAGAGTGGGAGCGTTGTGCGTTTTTATGTAATATTAGACGGAAGGTGGAGGAGCAGGAAGGGGATGTTTTGTTGCTGGTAACTTAACATTGGCAGTAGCTGAGGCTGAAATAATGTGCTGTGGGTTGTGCTGCTGTAGGTGATTTGTTTTCACTTTCTGGGGAAATGGCATGTTCATTTTTTTTCAGCTTTTTGTATCATTCATGTGGGCCAGCAGTCAGACTGGAAAAGCCAGAAAAAGACTATAAGACATGCAAGCAATAATAAGGAAGAGGGCAATATAAACCTTTTGAATGAGCATTGGATGAACAGCTTTCACTTGAATGCCACAGCTGTCATTTAGTGTTTGATGCATCCATTGATACTACTGTATCATAATCATAAGACACATTACACATGTGGACTCCAATAAAGTTGAGAATAAAGGTAATATTGAGGAAAAACAACACTTGACCTATTCGCAACCTTGACCTCTCCTTGGACAACATGAACACAGTAGCATTAACAGCGTCATTATGCAGATGAGCAGCTCAAACTTCAGGGGAGCGCTTCGAAAGACAGAGGTGATAAATGGTGAAGGGCATCAGAAACACCTGCTTCAGATGCTCTGAGATTATTCTAGTTGAATCGTCATGGGACAGACTGAAATAGGGCAGAAGATAATTGTAGGTCAAAATGTACTTTGGGAGGAGAACAACTTGGGTGTGTACGAGTGCACAGGTTCTTGAATGTGGTTCATTTGTCATCACTGGTCACAAGTGTTGGGCACATGCACAGTATTATGGCTGTAATCAGTGGTTGTGTATCTGCAATAACTAAAGATCCATCAAAAGAAGACAGTCTAGGATGTCACGCGCCTTACTGTGCTAACACATCATGAATGCTGATATTTATAACATAGTGTATATTTTTTATGTGACTGGCCCTAAACATTTCCAGATTTACTTTATTTTTCAGGATATGGCAAGTAAATCTGATCTGTCTCAAAGTACTGATTAGAGGTTAGACTAAACTTTACATTAGATTACATTTTGGGGGTTTTTTTCTCTGCTTTTCTTCATCTTCTTTTTTGTAGCCTTGTTCCAGACCTCTGAAACACAGCCCACATGTCCGAAGTGTATTTTTATGCTGCTTTATTTTCCTCTGTTTTAAACATGTACAGTCACTACGGTCAGTGTATATTGGCCTCTGAGTGCTGCCAAAACGTATGTGACCTACACTCAATACTGTGCCTGAATGTATCCTGTATATACAGTATACTGTACAACATGGATGGAGGACTGAGGCTGCTGCTGCTCTGCTAACATGCTGTTCCCACTGCGCCTCCTGTGAAGACACAGGGTTGTCTATAGCCAAGCTGAGGCTGCATGACCAGTGGTGCCTTGAGCTAAATGCCAATGTCAGCATGCTAACATGCTCACAATGGCAATGCAAATATGCTGATGTTTAGCAGATATAATGTTTACCATGTTCACCATCTTAGTTTAGTGTGTTAGCATGCTAACAGTTGCTAATTAGCACTAAACACAAAGTACAGCTGAGGCTGATGGGAATGTCAGTTTTGCAGGTATTTGGTATTTGGCTAATTAAAAATTTGACCCGATGATGGCGCTAGATGAAAAACTAAGGAGTCACCAGCGGTATTACAATTCATCATGAGGGGAACATGAATGTGTGGACCAAATTTCATGGCAATCCATTCAACAGTTGTTGACATATTTCAGTTTGGACCAAAGTGGTGGACCGACAGGCCGACATTGCCATCCCTAGAGGCACGCTGCTGGCATGGCTAAAAACACACAATAAATTCAGATACAGCAACACCACATTACAGACATAGACAATGGCAGTGCATTTAATCTCACTGCTTATAATTAATGGCTGACATACTCAGGTTCCCATCCCCAAGCCTCCACTGCAGTCTTAAAGCATTTAAATCATTATGTTGCATTTGCTGACTAACTGCACATTAACCTTTGCCTACCATGAGCCCGTCTTTTATAGCCTGTTAACATTTAACCTGTGGAGCCCTAAACTGTCTATTAGACAACACAAACATGAGCGGTATCTGGTGTAATACCACCAGCTAGACTGGAGTCAGCACTCTTTTTGTAGCTTGAAATCCTGAGTCAAGCATTTGGCACACAGTCTTTGAGCATATTCATAGCAATCTACACAGTCTAGCTTCAAGCTGAACAGAAAGACAATTGTACTCGGCAGTGATCCCATATTGCATGACACCCCCCGCTCGGTGCTCTAGGAGCTGTCAAATTGTTTGCGGGGAAATGGCTACCAGTATTAAAGGTAGTGTTCTTGCTTTGCCTTGTCGGAAACACTAAACAGACCCAAATCAAGAGCTCTTCATGCAGGTCTGGTAAGCAGGGCTGTAGTTGTTGCTTGGTGTGCAGGTGTCTGGTGCTGTAAGCATGTAATCAGTGCTCGGGGGGCTAAGTCTGAAGTAGACTAATCAGAGGGAAGATGGGGCTTCTAACAGCAGGTGTAAATCAGCAATTATTTTCTCTGTCTCTTTTTCCTCTCTTGCTGAGCCTCTCTCTGTTTCTCTCTTTGCATGAATGAGCTCACCATTAAGCAGAACAATGCTAATGGCCTGTGCCCTGCAACCATGCTGCCCTCGCCAGGCTCAAGCTTTATCTGGCTTCTTTGCTCTCGGCTCCGATTTAATGAAACAGGTAGATCTAATAGATGCATGAAAGGTTAAGTTCTTTAGCAGTATAGCTGGTTTAGAGTGTCAAACAAAAGGATCAGTGCAAGGCAGCTGGACAGGTTGTTTTTCTCCGCAGGTAGTGGGGCAGTTTGCTTTTAGCTCTTGGTTTTACAGACTGTATTTTTGCCTTCATGTCTACCATCTACTGTGAAATGTTTTCCTCCGTAAAGGAGAAAAAAACATTGATTTTCAGCAGAAGGACAAAAAGAGTGACTTTTCAAGCCGATGGTGGGAAGTTAGAAAGGATCAGTTAGTAGTGTTGTGCCAACATCACACCTCTCAGTTTGCCACCAGGGTCAAGGGAACTGTTTAGAAACTGGAGCAGCAGATTAGACACCCTGAGTGTGATTTTTTTTTTTTGTCCATAGAAAAGCCATGATACAGTGTCTTGCAGGGCAAAAATTGAGAATTGGCAGCCTTTTCAAAGGAAAGGGTGAAGGGCGTAATGTTGAGATTGTATTACATTTACTATCACCAGGGGTCTTGCCAGGCCAGTGGAGTGGCTGCTGCAAGTGCCTTCATCTCGCAATCTTCTCTCACCTATTACTCTGTAACAAACTGCCTGTTTGGGCACCTGTTTGAGAGAAGCAATGATCGCAAGGGTGAGATTGTGAAGGCAAGAGGCTGGAGATCAGCATCTGGTCTGATTGAGGAGGACAAGGATGGGCAAAGACTCTCACTGACTGGCACAGAAACTTGTGGAAATGGGTCTTTATAATATTGATGGTAACACTAGCACAGGTTTATATTACTGGTTATGGTGATGAGGGTGAGCAAAAGCAAGGGGATCACCAAAGTCATTGTGATACATCCTCTGGGGAACATGAATATCTGTACAAAAGAAGAATTTGCTCGATATACAGTAAACGAAAACATGATCATCACAATATTTATACAGTATGTACTGGATCACATTACTGTGAGAGTGAAATCGTGGAGAGTGATCTATAGTATTTGTAAAGTGTCAGATATGGAAGGACCCATGTCACAGCACATTAGCATATGACAGACTGTCTGCTGAGCTGCAGGGCAGGCCAGGCTTGCCACATGGAAGAGCAGGAATAATGAAAAGCAGCACTGGAGGGTCATTAGAGGCAGAGAGGGTCTTTTTCACACTGGGGACTGGTAGACTGCCAGTAGAGTTTGCTTACAAATGTGTGTGCGGGGTGAATGGGGTGCTGTGTTTGGGGATGAGCAGGGGATAAGACCCTCCGTTTTATTGTTGTTGTTTTTTTGGCAGAAATGTTTTTTTTTATTTTTATAGTGTAGTAAGTTCATTAAGTTCGTTGAGTGATTGAAATGCTGTTCTGAAACCCTTTTTAGAAGTTTCTGCTCTTGTTCTCCCTTTCTCTCGTTCCATATCCTCTTACTCACCTGTCGCTCTTTCACTTCAAATCATATGCACTTGCCTGCACAAATACTGGCATACTCCACACACTGTATATACTCTGTACTCTCATGCACAAGCAACACAAACCAGATATGAGGACATACCACATAAACATATACTGTATATAGAGACTCACACACAACGACACCCAGACCAGAATGCTTCAGCAGGTGCTGTGTGGTTGTAGGGATCAGATGGACACTGTTGTATCTGTACTGAAGGAGACAGTGTTGTGGTTGTAGACAGTAGGACGTCTGAGTAAATCTGGCTTCAGCCATCTGTCCCAGCATCTCTCTGCACACAGACCAGCTCTGACACCATTCTGCACTCGGTTATGAAGGCATTTTGATTATACAAGTTCAGAGCACTCTGAAAAATGCAGCGTCAACAAAGTCTGAGAGTTGTTTAAAGGATTTAGTTTGATCAAACAAACAAAGATGAGAAGATTGATATGTAAATATATTGTATGTGGCTAATTTCAGGAACATAAAAAATTCAGAGCCAGAGAGACACAGGCCTTTTTCACAGCAGACACTCAGTCATAGTAGGAAAAGCACAGGTGTTACCAATAACATTAATGATGGTTCTGTTCTATTCAAGTGTCCCAGTAAGTCTTGACAGTGTGACTGAGCCAGCATGAACAATACCAGGACCCTGACACTGAAGCAGCTACAAGGAATTCAGCCATCATCAATTTTATTATCAACACTTGTTCTTTTCCTGCTGTGACATGTCAAAATGTGTGAAAAATGCCTTGGACAATAATTAAAAGATGAAGACCTGCTGTGACGAGAGAATTAGAATAATTGGTCGTCCCACTTCCCACTTGTATTTATAATAAAAGCTTCAAAAATGGTTATTACAAAGTCAGAAGGAAAAAAAAGGAACAGTACAGTGAGCCAATTTAGCTCTACTACTGCAGTTCAGGAAGTGCCAGCTCAGTGCACCGGTTGACTGAGACAAACTGTTAGCTTACAGCCTGCAGCCTCCTCCCACAGTCGTCTCACTCATGACCTTTAAAATGATTGCCGATTAGGAGCACTCAGTCGCCTCCAGCGTGGTGAAAGAGGAAGTAGGGAGGGCAGAGGAGAGGTGGAGGAGGGCCATCCTATCTAAACAACAGTGCGTACAGTGAGTATTTTCATTCAGTGCTTGCAGTCTTTCCACTGGGCTGAACACACACTCTGCTGATAGAAAAGCATCACTCAGTTAAGGTGTTTTCTTCAGCAAACCACTGTCAGGGTTTTCTCCCTGCTATGTGATAAACAGTGACCATCTGAAATTGTTTCAGTCGGTCGCCATTGGTCTTTGGGTTATGTTGGGCTATGACTTGTATTAAGCTTATAAGTGTACATTAGTAAGTCATTCTGGCTCTGTAGGTTCACCTATAAAATCCTCTTTTCTACAAAATGGCCAAAGTAAAAATCCCAGTATTTTTCCGACAGCTGAATATATATCGGCTGTTGTTATTATTGTAGATACAGGGTCTTATGTATATCAGTTTGATGTGTTGTATATATAAATTTAAGACATACATAAGAGTCTCAAGCTGTTTTGTCTTTCAAAGCATCTAATCTAGTAGACCCATCATCAGTGTGTGTATAAATATGGAAACTGTCTCCAAAAAATTACATTCTTATACTACTAAATATTGCCTAATATGTTTTGGAGGAAACGTACATGCTACATGGATTATGATCGCTGGCAATGTGAAGATCATGGTTTGGTAACACTAAATAAACAGGTCAGGTCTCATGTCCCCAAGCATAACCATAAAAACATGGCTTTAGTTGCCACGAGCAGATATCACAGGGAAAACAAATCAAGTTCAATATGAACATATTGCGACTTCACAGAAGGAACAAGAAATTAAGAAACATTAAAAGGAACAAGGAAACAAGAAACATTAACGGAAAGCCCAACCTGGTCCAGTATCTCTAAAACAAAAGTCAGCTATAAATTTTGTCCCCCTGACAACAGCACAACATTGTCCACAGTCACTGGTGTGGTCTAGCGGTCCGTCAAGCTTTGGTCCACCTGAATTATTCAGGGTTTCACTCTCATCTAACTATTTGGCATCTATTTATATATGGAACTTGTGTGATGTTTGTTCATAGACATGAAGATAATTCGGACCAAAATGTTGTATGAAATATGTTTGAAAACAACCAGCAAGTAAGCATGAGGGTGGGCAGTAGGTTTGAACTTTTATTCAAGGTTTTCAGCAGTTTAACTCTTACTTTTGTCACCCCAGATTAGATTACTTATCCATGTGTTAATGTGCTAGTGTCTAATGAAAAGGTCAGTTTCAAAGTTTCACACGGAAGTTCACAAATCATTTGCAGCAAATACTTTCCTTGTCATAGACAATGACCTGCATCACTGTGTGTGTGTGTTTATATTTCCACTTTACTTAGTGTATGTTTTGCAGGATACAAATCAAATGGGTCAAAGGCAAATGAAGAAGGACAGACAAATTAATGACGTTCAAAATCCTCCCAGGTCTAATGTGGCTTTTTCATCCCGCTTATTATGGGAGCATAATACAGCTGATCACTGATATTCACTATGTTTTGAATCTTGGTGGATGGCTAACCCCTTTCCCAAGTTATGACCATACAAACCACAGCAGAAAGAAGGTCATCATAATAATAATTTTTTAAAAAAAGGTCTCCAAGGTTTACCCTCGTCACACTTTTGCAGCAGGGATGAAGAATATTGTATACCCAGTAAGTGTTTACTGAAACATGAAAGCACATTACCAGGCCGTGTCAGATGAGAACAAAAAGAAACCAAAAAAAAACAAAAACAACAACCAAAGGGGCTAAAACAAATGGAGCTGAGGAAAGAGGGTGGATGTGTGATGAAGCAGTGAGGAGGGGGACAGAAAGAGAGAATGAGTCAGCAGCAGTGGCTTTCGCTCTCTCCCTCTCTAAGGACAGATGTTTCCCTAAGATTAATATTCCCACTCAGAGTTTATTCATCTGCGTTATCCCCACCCTCACCAGGTGATTTCATGCCTCCTGAGCAGCCAGAAAGGCCCTTTTTTTTTTTTTTACTGCGGCCGCGATGTCCGGCCTGTCACAGATTTTGATAAATGATGCTGATAAACGGGACGGAGTGTAAGGCAGGGCTAAATTTAGCCCGCCAAAGAGCAAGCATTGATCACACTGTTTACACACCCGCCACCATTCATAGCTTTTCCATTTCTTCATGAATTTTTAAACAGTGGAAATCTTTACCGCTAATGCCTCTTCAAGACCAGTCATAATTCACTCCTAGCTAGTTGTTGAAACATTGTTCTATACTAAAGGCAGCGGTAACCAGTCATTACAGCTGCCCCCCATTCACTGTGGTCTTAAGTGATGAATTATGAATCACTGTTTCCACCGATGTCTGAAGGTGGAGCACTGTGTCCTTATTTTCTCAGTCCACAGGTAATTGAGTGGGCTTTAGAAATAAGGTACGGGTCCATGATATTGATCTGCCGGAGGTCTGAGAATGGTTGGTCAAATTTCAGGCGTTCGACTGTGTGCACATCTACTCTATGTATATGTATACTGTATGCGTGTGTGCATGTGGAAGAGTAAGTTTAATCTGTAGCCATTGTTCTCTGAGACTGGACCGTGAAATCCTCAGACATGAATGGTTTACCTTGCGTCTGGTAGTTATCTTGTAAATCCAGATCCAGTTCTTGCTCTCACCTTCACCCCAACCTGACTTCACCTTCACAAATCCTTTGTTCTGTGCCATCTGATGCTTCATTTAATTCCCTTAAACCCCCCCACCCACTAGTTTGTATTCTACCTCACCAACCTCTGTTTTCACCGGGGTTGAGTTTTTTTTAAATTTCACCTAATTACCTCCTCCAACAAAGCTGAAGGGTTTTGTTGTCATTTGTCTCTTTCCTAGCAAGGCGCGTGAAACTGTTACAAATGCATGTGGTTTAAAGTAACAGGTGATTGAGGTCTTGGGTCTTTGCCATTACTCATGAGACATTTTCAGGTTGGAAAGTCTCTTATGTGGGACCTCCAATTTGGCAGCTAAACAGCATTGCATTCTGGTGCTATTTTTACTGAGTGCCTTCTAGTCTAGAGAAATTGAACTGCAATTTAACAACGGTGCCAAGGAAATCGGCACCAATCAAAGGCACATTTTTAGCAACAGTATTTATCACGCTCACAATGTTAACATGCTGATGTTTATGGTGTTTACCATGTTCACCATCTTAGTTTAGCATGCTGCTAGCATGGCTAAAAGACAGTGTATGCTGCACAATCATTTATGTACATGATACACTGGTTCACGAACATGGGCAGACTTATAATACACTGTGAATATTCAGTACAAAATGTAATGTTCAGAATCTGAATATTTTTATCACCTTAAAAAAAGGTATTTCTTAACATCTGAGAGCATCTGTAAGAGAGGGTATCATGACGATTGGATAACTAAGACTTTTGTTTCCCGTACTGTTAGCTCAGAGTGATCCAGTACTCCACAGTAATTATCTCCATCAGTGCCACATTTCCCTCATGTTTAGTGGCTGACGTAGACAAACGCTGCCTTCTTTTACTGTGCTTATTAAACACTTCCACAGACGGCATAGTTAACCTTTTAAAGAGAGCCCTTTGTGTCTCAATTATCCTCAGTGCTGTTATAGTGCACAGTGCGCCATAATTATGGCTCGGCCTTGACCTTCACTGAGTCTGTTGCCAGTGAGAAGCAATAATTGAATTGTGGAGTCAAAGCACCTGGTAGTCTATTTGTTCTTCATGTTAATTGTGAATGTTAATTAAGTTCTCTCTTGATGTTGGCAGTGTTTCCTACTTCTGTTTGTATCCATACAGCCAATGGCTGCTGACGCATGTGGCTTACAGCGAAGTCAGGCCAATAATCACCAAACAGGTTTGCTCCCCTCAGTGGCCACCTCACGCTGACTTATTAAAAATGAACAAAGACACCAGACGTCTTTTACTCATTTTCACTGTTGGTTCATTCAAATAAACAAACAAACAAAAAACAAAAATAAAAAAACAGAACCAACTTGTTTTCCATGTCATTCATGTCATTATATTTTACACATGTTGTTTTGGTGGAACACTGAATCTGCTTTCAGGAATCAGCAGGTGCAAACACACACACACACACACACACACACACACACACACACACACACACACACACACACACACACACACACACACACACACACACAGAAAATGGAAAAATGTCATTCTTGAGGAGCCTAGCTTTTCATAAAAATAAAAAAAAACAATTTACGTCATGCCTGGTTGACACATGTAGTGCCTATTTTTGAATAAAGAGAGTAGGGGTACAGTTAAAAGAGGAAGTTATTGTTACACTATAATTGCTCAATTTAAAAGATAATTAAATGTGGAAGGAACATTTTATTCTAGGTTTTAGTAGTTATGAGAAAGAAAGAACCTCAGTCTTATTAACATCCATTCACACGACTGGCAGATGATATTTAAGGCCAAATTGGAACCAACATATCATCCAATTGATATGTCTAGCACAAGTTGTGTATTAATTTTATGTGCATGCTCATCTTTGCCTGGATCTGTTTTTCTTCCCACAAGATTAAAGGGTCTAAAAAAAAAAAAGAAGCCAGGAAGCCATTTCTCCACCATGTGGGGAAGATTAGGGTTGACAGACGCTAATCAACTGCCAAGGCAGACCAAAGTGATGGACAGAGAGAATGAAAGAGAGATTTACGCTACATTCAGAGCAGGAGATGGGAAGATGAGAAAGACGAGGAAGAGAATGAGGGAGAGAAACCCAGATAGAGAGGGAGAGATTATACCGAGTCCTCAGGAAATCAATTCAACCTGCTGCTCAGGTTTTCAGTGAGCTTTGCAGCTTAGTGTTCCGACAGTGAAATCTGGACTCAGAGTGAAATACTCGATATAAAACCACAAGGAGACATTGTGTCATCTTTTCCAGCTTCTGGACATCACATTGCATTCAAATATTGTCTCCACTAAGGCTAAGTCAAGGTCACCTGAAGGAGTTTTTCCATGTACATGTATACACCTGTACTGATATTCTCACCAGCATTAAATACAACTTATTATATTATTACCCAGCAGGCTTGTCACCGACTTGGCTCGAACAAGGCCACTGGCTGCGTCTGGCCCAAACCTGCCGGCATCCTCCCAGCAGAAGACCGGAACCACAATCTGTCACCACCACCAACTCCTACTGTAGTACAGTGCAGCTCTGTGCTGCTATCACCACCTCTCCTGCCGTCCTCCATCCCCCACCGGCCTTCATCAATCCCTCCTACAACCTTTACTGCACCAGCTCCACCATCCTGCCCTCAAACCCTCCATCCATCCTGATCATCCTATCTCCCTAATACTATGTACTGTACTGCACTCTGCTTCCACCATCTTTTCACATCATCCATCATCGACCTTTTCAGCAGTAAGCTTAAGATTTACATTAGAATTGTGACAATTCCTACATAATTAAGAAAATACAAGCAGCTAAAAGCAGAAGAGGCAAAAGTCAGGGCTGCTTCTGCTGCCATAGTTTGGTCATTAAAAGTATAAGAAAAAGAGGAAGGAACCGTGTTAGGGGGAGAGAGGGAGAAAACTGAACGAGGACAAAGGAGATATGTTAACATGACACATTTGAAAAGACGAGTTTTCAGTCAACAACCCTCCCCTCCTCTGCTTTATTGTGTCATCATACGATATTAAAATGCCACAGCAGATGGAAAACAATGATATTGTGTCTAGATAGACATTCATAACACATTTAAACACACAGGAATTGAAGAAGTATCAGTGTGTGATTGTAGCAACATGCCAGTTCTCAGCCCTGTTGACATTTATGATGATAATGTCGGGTCTAAATTGGTTATGGAGAATTTGGGAACTACTTGGTGTGGTTGAAGCAACAAAAATGGGGCTGAAAGCTAAACTCCACCAATTTAACACATCAGAGACTGCTTACAGGTCTTAGGGAGTGCTACTGCATATGTGAAACAAAAGTTGTATAAAGCCTTTCGTGGCTGCAGAGCGAGCTGCGCAGAGTCTGATAAATTGCCTCAAGTGAGGTCACTTGAGTCAGCGTCAGTGACCACACTTTTAAAATGAAAAAAAAATATGGGGGTGTGGAGTTGGAAAGAAGTGAGCTTACCAGACCTCTGTAGCCCGCTCCTCGTCTCTGCTTGAGGCCAGCAGCTCGAGGCTACATTAGCCGCTACTAGCATAACGCACCCGAATCTCTGACCTGAACTGTCTGTGGCCGTGTTGCATTGTGGGTAATGTATGCGCCAGGTTTTGACATTACATGGAAAATGAAAGATGATATCTCTGGTTCTGCTGCATTGCCATTATAACTCCGACAACTATGCTAAATCGGTGGAGTAGTTTTTTAATGCCAGATGTGTTTACAGACAACAATAGTATGTACCTGTACTGATAACTGAATACATAATGTGGTGTACATTCAGTTATCACACAAGCAATATCAGGGAATAAGTGTAGCTCTTAGCAGGCAAAGAAAGTCCCATAATGTGTCTGCTCTATTCTGAAATGAAGTCAGTGATTGGTGACAGATGATTGTCTCGCTCACCAAACTCTTCTGAAGGCAGCAGCAGGAGCAAACAGTCAAACTGGGGAGTGGTGTAACACATTGGTGCATAAAATTGGGTTGCAAGAAGTACAAAAAAAAACCCATACATTTCGGGTATTGGGTGGAGCAGAAGTTGCTTATCAGTAGTTATTATGGCACATGCAGGAGCAGTTCAGTAAGGAGTCACAGTCTGACTTGTATCCTCTGCAATAACAAAAAGTCAATCAGATGTTTGAAATTGGGTCTTGGAGGGATCCATAACCAGATTAGAAATAAAACAACAGGTGATTGTTGTGGTTAGTATTTAAATAAAACTATAACATATTTGGGTGTGAAAACATTGACACTCACCTTTTAAACACACAACACAGCAAAGCCAGGAGCGGTCACATATCCTCTTCCCTTACATAGAGAGAATTGGATTGTAGACATTATCTAAAGAAAAACTCACTTACAGTCAACTCCAAAATCCTATTCTGGCGAAACAGGCATGCTGGATCAGTATTAATGAACACAGCAAAACAGTCAGCAGAAATATCTCTAGAGACATTTATTATGCGGATGCAGTCTGTGAAAAAGTTTTTCTCTCTCAGTACAGAGACAGCAGGTTTGCAGAAGCTGACTCTATAGCTCGGATGATGGAAAGAATGAGTTTTATCCAAAAATGATTAACATTTCACTATGAAATCGACGTTTTTGATAAACAGATGAATAAGAAAAGAAAAATCATTCTATCAGAATTAAATTATACATATTGAAAAAGGCATTTCCAAAAACCTCAGCATAATGCGGCCGTCTTTATTTTGTCATTGTTCTATATGTATGCTGATTTGAGAACCAGCACTCTAATAATAAGTGACGTCACTGAGAAGCAAAACCAATGACTGTCCATCATTAGCCTTTTCATGCGACTATAATGATTAGGTCCCGTAATCACAAGTTTCCATTATGATGAGAGCACAGGTGGAAAGGAAGATAGATGGAAAGGTTAAGCAAAAATAAATCTGAAATAACTGAGGTGAGTGGGGGCTGTGATTGCTCTCATTAACAAGGCCATTACCTCTAATTGCTTCCAAGAAATGACTGTCAGCTAGTAAATACTGCGTGTACCTTGCACTGTCCAATAGTCATGTATGTGTGCATCTCAAGAGTTTGAGTCTTGTGTGTACAACGCTAATTTGTTTGCATCCGCTAGACTTTTATAGGAGCACAGTCTTCCTTGCTAAAATAATGTTTGTACCAATCTGGTACCAGATTGCTGCAGCGCTACATAGTATTTCGACCTGGTCTGGATAGCTAGAATGCATCCTCGGCTGGTTCCCATGTAGCCACAGCCTTATGATTCAAGCAAGAAGCCATACAAGTATCCATCAGCCCAGTACTGAGCCTCGTGGTGTGGTTGTGCAGTCTTTTTTCTTGGACTGGTTGGGTCAGTGATCGCTGCAGTGACTGCTTCATGTGAGCCATCCGTTGGTTCAGCAGGTTTTAGACGGGTTCAGACATCCGTGGTTCAGAGACTGAGGCCTCCTGCCTCTTCTCTGACTTCATATTGGGATCTGTTGATGTCAGATGGTCTGGAGCAGTTTGGTCTATCTTATCCACAGACATAGCATTTGAAGATGTCTTCCAAAAGGGTGCAAGATTTGTGTGATTCACATGATCTGTTGAAAGCTTTTACTGTATGTGGGAGTTATGAAGAATGTGAGTGATCCTCACCACCTTGCACCCTGAGTTTATTTTACTTTCTCTTGCCTACGCTTGAAGTCCCGTATCAGCTAACCACAGAGGAAAATTATCTTTAAAGTTTCAATCCTTAAACCTGCAATAACACACTTAAGTTCACATTATCATTTGATACATTGTTATAAAAACATTGATTGTAACCGCTTTAAGATTTCAGTTTTTGTTGATTTGGTAACACTAGTAACAGCAAGTGTGCGGGAATGATGGACTTCGCCACTAACAATGAAATCTAGTAGTGAAAAAGAGTATTTTAAGTGCTCAGTTAAAATGTTAAAAAGCTAAATTAAAATAGTTCATTTTTTTATTTAACTGAAACATTTGCAGCCATTTAACTTCCTAAAAGTGAGTTAAAACGTTTTCAATTCTAATTCTTATATAAATGTGAGTGGGTGGATCCCTTGTCTTCCCCACTTCTCCACACGTCCTGACTGAGGCAAATTGTGGCTTAACATAAAGACAGTTGATGCTTCACTTAATGCCAGCCAGAAGACAGGACTGTCTTCACCATCCTATAACGTAATACTCAGTTTTATCCTCATGCACACAACTCTTCAGACTGCAGTAACTTTTGAATATCCAAAAGGATATTCAGTCAGATTTAGTTGGACTTGTTTCAGAGTTTATTGGCGGAGTTTGGAGAATTGGCTCGGCAGCTTATCCATCAGTATGCTATAGACAAAATAAATAGATAATATCTGAGTTTAACAGTCTGTTTAATCTATTGTATTTTTTTATATTTTCTATTGTAAAAATTGTCTAATTTAGGTGTTTTTCAGCAGAATACTGCCCATAACGTGTAAAAATGTGAACCAGGTTTGTTTATCTTTTCCGGGATGACTGCGTGGGAGTTTTCTGTTATCCGAATCGAGGGTCTAAGGATAGAGGGCGGTGTATGCTGTACAGATTGTAAAGCCCCTTGAGGCAAATTTGTGATTTGTTATATTGAGCTATTGCGATCTAGACATCAAAGACCTCCACACATGAGCTTCAGGCAGAATTATATGCTGGTTCCAAGCTTTCTGACTTATTTTCATTTATTTTAATAAGACTTGTTTACTTATTCGCTGACTGAACTCACAGACCCCCCTTTGCACCAATGTTCTATAAATATATTTTCACGTCACAACCACTCAGATTCATCATCACATCATTTCCCCTTCCTCACAATCCTCCTTTCACATGTTGTATTTCTGTTTTGTAGTTAGTAACTAAATTAAAAATAGCCCGACTGACACAGTTTTTGATGGTGAGGGAGCCTGTACTCTGGCTGGTTCTCTCTTCATTTGGTTTTTCCTCCCAGCTCCCTCAGATGTCTCCTCTCTGCTGATGAGAGCAGTCTGCGCTTTCATCTTCACTTTAGTTGTCCTTCAATCTTTTATTTTAAGAAAGTGTGCAATGGATTAGCCCCCACCCCCACGAAAAGCCATTGGATTAAGATGTGTGGAGGGTGACAGAGAGGATGATGAAGAAGAAGAAGAAGAAAGAGGAGGCAGAGAAGAAGAAAGAATAGAAGAGGGAGGAAGAGGAAGACAAGATGAGAAGACAGTGGTGTGAAGAGCAAAAGGGGGGAAACACTGAAAGAGTTGAAGGAGGATAAGAGAGCATCCTTTTTAGTGTTTGTGTATGTGTGTGTGTGTGTGTGTCAGACTAAACATCAGGGAAGTTTGACTCGTGTTGGTGTTGGGTATTCAACATCTGTGCAGCTTCATGTGCAACAGTTTGTGTTGTATTTCTTCTTGGTTAGCTGTTACTTGGCTGTTTATTTTCTGTCTGTCGGCTCCTTTGAAAAACAAAAACTGACTCGCTGTTGCTATGCGACTGTTTTAAACCGTTTCAAAACCAGTTTGAAGCCCTGCGATCTTTTGCTGGAATGATTTAATGTTGAAATTTTCAAAACCATCAGCACCCTGCATGCTGAGCCTGAATGCTAAATGCATGAATACCACAGAGCTGTCAGGAGACTTTTACTTTCTATTAGAAACGAAGGCTAGGAAAAGTCTTTAGTAATGGAGGGGAATTCCTTTATGAGCTGTCTATAGGTGTGTTGATCTGTCATTCACACCTGTTAGAGGTAGTGACCCCATTTACACCTGGCATTAAAATATAATTAATAAATGTATTATAAATGTATTAAAACACATGTTAATGCCAGGTGCAAATGCATTGGGATCAGAATGCGATCGGATCAGCCAGACCACATTTGGAGGTCATCAGGCTCGCATTGTGAAGTCCTGGTGTAAATCTGCAATCGCCCGCCTCTTCCTGCTAATTCAAGCAAGCCCGACAAAAGCTACAAGTAGCAGCAGTAGCTAGCAAGTTTTCCCTCGCATTATGACGTTCATGAAATCGCTTCCCTTGACCTGGGACGCGCCATGTTTAGTGATAAGTCTGCCAGCCCCGCCTAACTAATTTGCATACCGAGAACCGATCCCAATGACTCGTACAGATTTGTACGATTCGTTGCGTCTCTCAACAAAGCACATGTTTGGACAGTCTCTCCTCAAAGGCATTCGTAATGTTGCACTTGGCTGCGTACACAAAAAGTGACCAAAGTTTGTTGTGTAAAGAATGACACAAGAGAGAACCTCTATAGAGAGAAGTTCAAACCCTGCCTGCTTTCACAGCTCAGGCCAATCTCTGTTTAGGTTTATTCTGAAAACACATGCACAATATAGTCATTAGTGGTTCAGTGACTTGTCAGATAATTACATATGAATAGCACTGACCATTCAACAGGGAATAAGTGAATGTGAATTGTGATGAATACAGTCAGAATACATCTTGTGAGTAATTTAGCCCAGTCACTGTATGTGCTGACCAATAAGTTCCACTGTAGGTAACAATTAGTACTTGCTTAACCTGCGAATGAACAATGGGCAGTTAACTGATAACTACTTTTAAACAGTGAACAAAATCATTTAGAAGCTAAAATTACATCTATATACATTAACCATGTCCATCTAAAATAATAATAAAACTTACTCAGAAATATGAATTTGTTATTTTGTGCTATTCCTCCTCGTCATCGTGCGACTAATGTAAATTCAATATCTTTCTCATTAGCTGTGGCGGTTAAAAGTGCTTAATCTTGCACTGTAGGGTGCAAAAATGCAAATGTGTACAACGGCATAAAACCCACCACATCTTCCCATAAAGATGTCTGGCTCTGTGGTGATGCTGGTATACTTCATGCTTTTAACTTTGATCCTACATCTATATTTAGACAGGTGCAGGTGATAAAAGGGAATGTGGTGATATTCTTGGGTCACCTTTTAAGGTCCCTTATGCACACCACCAAACAGCGAAATCTGAGCGATGATGTTGGAGTTTCTGTTCTGCCAAAAGCAAAATACTTTCAGCTCCATACTTCATATTCCTTCCTGCCTCATACACATGATTCTGCTGAAGTTAGCTACTTGATCAAAATTTGAACCAGTAATATAACAGATTAACTAAAGTCAGCAACCTACCCCGACTTACTTTCACATTACTTTGATGTATCAGAAATATAATGACAATGACACTGCATTACAGTACAGTATGGTACATTACAGCAGGTCCACTGTATTAATATGAATTTGTGCTTGGGTTATGTTTTAAATCTCTCATCCTTGCCCAGTGCTGCAAACATATGTAAAAGTGCATACTGTACAGTGTGCACACGTACATGCCATGTCATACCCATACAGTTTTTACTGGCAAGGAAGATCCCATCAATGGTCTTGCATTTAAAGTGGTTTAAGTATTTACACTCACACAGAGAGTAAAGGAGGTTGATGCATTCTGTTCAGTTCGTCTGAAAACGGTTCTCAGACTTAATGTAGCTTCTGAGGAATTGAAAATGTGGATGGTTACACGTGTGCTTATACAATAAGTCTGCCCCCCCCCCGCTGATGGTTTGATTTCAGGTATTCTTTGTTCGCTTGCTTTGGTGTAGCTGTATGGGCATCACAATTTTATGATTTTAAAATGTTAAAAGTGGGTATTTGTTTTATCATTAGGTCCATTTTAAATAATACATTTTGCTTTCCTAGCACCTCATTGTAATCATTTTCTAGAAATTATTCAGCTGGAAAAACGGTTTTCGTCAGCTGAGAAGCATGAAATTAGATGGTACAGCACGTTACCACAGAGGGCATTAACAGTTGGTGAGAAGTGCTGGCTAATGCAGGACTTCTGCTATTTATACCAGAATCTATAACGAGAGATTTGGGTGAAACTGGCTGAGCTATTCAAGTTCACGAGCACTTCATGAATGTGTTTATTAATTCAAAATGCCCAAATATATATGGATGGGAAAAGTATTTCACTTAAACATTTCATATTTTATTAGGCAAGGCCTAGCAAGAGTTTTGTAAACATATGTGTTCCCTGTGGGTTGCATTACTACACCGAGTTTGCCATCACAGAAATTGGGTTTTGATATTGTTGAATTGTTGTTGTTGTTGAATGAAAGCAAATGGCATCTAGAGGGAGAGAAATAACATGGTACCTAATAACAGCATGTAAAAAATGTATCTTCTTTGAGGTAGAAAGCACGCTGAAAATAAGCATTCCCTTTGGCAGAAATGATCCTTTCAGCAGAGTGAAGACGTACACTCTGGCCACCGTACAAATCCACAAAAGCGCAATTTTTTTCTCTCTCTCTCACTCACTCTCTCTCTCATTCACACTCACAAAGATCTCATCAGGACCCCTGCTTCCTCTGTACTCTCTTCTCCTGAATATCCACCATTTTCTTCATTCTCTGCCCACCACTTTATTCCCCCGACACAGTCTCAGTGGGATAATGGAGAACTGAAGGTCACGGCTCCTTTTACCCCCTTCTGCTTATTTGGTGACCTCCCTCATGGACCAAGGAGGGAGATTTTACTCTAACCATCAGATACAGAGAACGGTGCATGATATTGCTCTCAGGGCTCTATTGCTGCTAAGGTGATGGAGATGACGGCTGTCTCAAGAGGCAACTGGGAATCTGGGATGTGTGCATGTGTGTTTTAGGTTTTTTTGCATGAGGGGTGCCAGTGACATGTTGTATGCTGTTTCTTTTAAGATATCAAAAAAAGAAAAATTTGAGTGGGTCTTCATGGAAGTTATTCAGTCTTTGAGTACTGATACTTAAGATTCTGGCTACCAATGACAATTTTTCACAGAAAACTGAAAACTAGTTGGCTCATTGGTTTACTGACATAATTCTAACAACAATGCAACTTTAAAGCTGCAATATTCTCGGAAAAATGTGCATGTGTAAATATGTAATGTCAAAGTTATCCGTGTCTGCTGGATGTGTAGATGGGCAATAGTTCGCTAACACGTACTAACTGGCCATATTAACTTTATATGGTGATTAAATGTCACAGTTGTGTTTTTAGCTGCGTATTCTGCCCCCAAGTGGCCCAAAAATAAATGAATGCAGTTGTAAGTGATCAAATAAAACATTAAGTCCAAACAGTAAAAAGTAAAATACAATTTTGTAAACCCACACACACACAAAAATTAACCACTAGAGCCAGACAAATACATCGGCATGACTTTTCATTTACTGTTTATTATCAGCTGATTTAATCCTACCACACATCCATTGTTTGGTGTGTATGTCAGCTGGTAAGTAACATGAAATTGCAGTAATATAGAAACAGTGACACCACATAAATAGTTCGTCCAATTTCTCTAATACCCAAGTTTAAGGCATCTAAAATGTTTGGTAATGTTATTTAAGTACAAAAAAAAAAGAAAAAAGAATATCGGCTGATATATCATCATCTGATATTAATAATGCAGTATCAGTTATAGTCTGTGAACAACATGATCATGTTCCAATGTGTTTAAATGTCTATCACTGTCACTCTACAGACAGTTGTTACCACAGGACAAAGTATTCAAATCCACTCACTGTAATTATACCAAAGAAGATACACAGAAGACTTTGATATTTCCATGGAGACTGCTCACTGAAAGTGTCTAAGTTTATCCCCTATAGCTCAGTCACACATGCTACAGTGACAGCGGGGAGGTCTGCTTTTGCTTTGCTGGAATATAAGCACTTGAAATGCGCTCATGGATGTTGGTTTCTGTTTGCTTGTCGAGGGGAAAAAGGCAGGTCAACCATAAAGTCTGTTGCACTGACCTTGTGAGCACCTGTCTGAACAACAGGAGAAACAATAGAAGTGAAATTCACATGCAGCTGAAAGTTGGAATCGGCTGAGGCAGGAGAGTCTGTGTTTCCGCTCATCTGTATAGATCATGTGACCAAGAACAATCTTTTTTTTTTACAGTTGTGATGGAAATATTTATTTAGCCTATATTCATTCCCTATTTCACTGTTGCTGCCTATGCTTAGTGCTGTCTCCACTGAAGCCTGTGCATTTTCAATATAACATACGAGTGTCTTTGTCAGCCCTCAGTGATCAATAAACGAATTATTCTTCAGTCTGTCTTAACAAACACATACTGTAAGTTGTTAACTTTGGGTTCATATTTGGTGTATTGGTAGCAAAACAACTACGTGTGCGTGCGTCTGTTTGTACACATGCGTGTGCGTCGGCACGCGTGCGCGCACTGTCCATATCCATGCCCTTGCCTGCGTCGTGCAGCGGGGCTCCTTCGCCTGCACTCGGCACTTGGCGGACAGACGCGCAGGGCAGGCAGTGGTGTGCTGCTGCTGCTGCTGCTGATACCGCGGCGCTCAGTTCTTCACAGTCCTCCTCCAGTCACGGCGAAGCAGTCTTGGGATTCCTTCAGTGCTCGTTCGGGGATGCGCATCTGGACCAGAGAGTTTCCCGGGGACAATTACGCGTCGAGGCGCTCCGCTGTACCTCTCCCTGTCCCCCTGCCCCCACAGAGGAAATAATCACACCGGTTGAGGACAGTTTGGCTATTTTTGAGAGAATGGCAGGCGCAAAGTGCCTTCTGAAAACGCCGAGGTAAGAGACTGCTTATTATCCCGAGATAAAAAAAAGAATGTCGATGAGCATATAGGCGCATATTCCCAAACGAAATCAACATAATGTCTCTATAGTCAATTAAATTGTACTTTATAGTGTTTTGTTGCCTCTATGGTGCCACTGTAATATTTTCCTACAATATTTCACATGGATTCGGTGTGGTCTGTAGCACCCTTTTAAAATAGAGCATTTTAGATATTTTTACATAAGCACTGGAGTCAGGTGAGATTCCAATGCACCGTCTCTTTTATGTTGCATTGAATCAAAGCGTAGAGATTATTTTGACTGTGCAAAGTGAGTCAGTTTGTGTTTAGTGTTGAAAAAGCGCTCCAAAATCCACGCAGCGTTGCAGTAAAGCCGCTCTCACCGCGGACTGTCAGTATTTGTGCAGTAAACAAGATGTTTCAGCTCACCTGGCCTGATTGTTTCGTGGCAACGAAGAAAAGTGGACGGCAGTCACGTTTAAAATAGAAATGTTCGATTTTCACACTATGGTGTGTTTTTTTTAAATAAGCTTTAGTCCTCTGTCTGTTTTTCCTCAGGGGTAATTGTCAAAATTAGAGATAAAATTAAAGCTTTCTGCAGTCTTCAGGACCTAAACTTACCGCGTTGGTTCTTTTGTGCGGTTGAACGCTTTCCAAAGCTGTAATCCGAAAGCTACCACCCAAAGTTGTCTGTTTGTGCAATAATAAACTGGCTTTCTGGCCTCTGAAGTCCGGAAAAAAAACACACAGGCTTCCACAGTAAATTACAACAGCGGACCGAGGGCTGTCCTTGAAAGCCAGGCGTTTTCAGGGGTTAATTGTGTCTTCACATCAGGTTGATGTCTGCTTGGGTACCTGGGGCCTCGGGAGCACGAGAGCGCACCAACCTGTCAATCATCACCGTGTCGCGACGGGAAGGTCCTTAAGCCAAAGATTAGAAAAAAGGAATTCGTGCGTGACAAATCTACCCCGCTGGTCTTTTCTGCAAAAATCACGCAACACTTGCATGAACACCACAGACACACCAGTCTGGTGTTTTTTTTAGTTTTTTTTCTTTTACAGTGTTTTTCACTTCTATCTTTTACAGTGTCCTTCGCTTCTAATTTTCTGCATGCATGCAACATATTCACTGCAGAATCAGTGCCTCTGTATGCGCGTGTGTGTGTGTGTTGGATGGGTGTTTTGATGTGTGCCTTGCAGATACAGCAGCATATTTAAAGCACATCATATCCACTTATCTCCACTACATCATGCTTTTGTTTTTTTGTTTTTGGTTTGTCCGGCCATTCACAGTGAACTCACTTTTCCAGTGGCACAATTATTTACATCTGGAATGTTCATTAACTGTAAATAGATACAGTTGTGTGATCCCTCGGGGGCTTTCAAAATGAAATGCTTTTAATTTGCTTTGAAATATGTGGATTACAGGAAAAACAGCTGCTCCTATTTAAGTATGCATCCCCAGCCTCTTTATTTTCCAAATTGATCCTCATTAATGCCATTCCAGATAAGCTTCGATTTGGCTTATCTGAGTGAAAGCATGCACGGAAGATAATGACGCCTTCCTGGGATTTTTGAGCTTGCTATGTTGTGTTCAGGCTGGCCGTAGTCTGACACGCATCCCCATCACTTCAGATTGTTGAATAATTTTGCCTCATGCACCAAATGAAGGTCACATGTTGTGTTTCCCTGTTTGTACTGCTGTAATCCTCTCTGTCGCCATTGCTGCCAAAGTCAAATTTCATGATTTGGCAAAGTGGCCATGCATTTTAGAAACTTAAAGGCTTAGCTGCATGCAGTATGTGTGTGCTATTTTCTCATACAGAAATTGCAAGGTCTCTTAAACACTGGTAGCCTTCTGCAAATTTTTTTTTATGTAATTCATGCAATCCCTAAATAAACTTTGTAGCAGGTGCTACAGTGGTTTCTCATGAATAATGGAATAAAAAGGTCTTGACATTCAAAGACCAACACCAAAAACTATTTGCACTCTTCAATAAATGATAGGAGATGTTACCTTGGTTGGCCATAAACTGGTTTGATACATTTTCTTAAGTGCAAATAGGGGAATCAGAAGCTCCCCTGACCCTGGCATGCTAGCCTGGGACTGATCTAGGTGAAGGAATGAAGTATTCAGCTCAGAATATTGAAATGATTCTCCTGTCCGACATTAGCTGCCTGGTTAATTCATTGGAAGAGTGCCACGGTGGTACAGCGTGAACAAATGTAACAGGCAATGGGCTGCTCCGGTCAGAGCAGAGATAACCTGTCCTTGAGCGTTTGACAAGAACTTGCTCTGACTAAGTCAACTCTGTGCCCTTTTTGCCTTGCAGTAACTTCCAGTCGTCTGCCATGTTTGAAGGCTCCGAGTCTGTCGAGGTGGAGGGCGGCAGCACGGAGAGCACCCTGGCCTCGTCCATCAGTGCCTGCAAGAAGGTAAAAACTGAGCTGTGTCTCGTCTTTGTGTTGGGATGGAGGATGGAAGTGTACATCCATCCACCTGTGTGTCCCTCTGTCTGTCTGCTATATGACCACTTGTCAGCCACTTCTTCGTTTTCTGTGTTCATGCGCCTGTGCACCTGTCCATCATACCTATCTCCCTGTCAGTTTATCTCTTTGTGTGTTTCCAGCATTGGAAGAGATTTTAATTTCCTCCTCCGGGGTGCCTGTGACACCCAGGGGTTGTGCAATAAGAGGAACAGCCAGGCCCTCGGGTCAGCCCGGTAGATTTATCATCTCCCAGCGGCAGAGAGACAGGAGGGGAAATAGCACAGATCAGTGGGCTGAGGTGGAGGCTAGATTGAATTTCCTTTCAAAGTGTGTGCAGGTCTTATTTGTGTGCGTCCCTCACTGTATGTGTATGCGCAGGTGGACTCGCTGGTGTGCATTCCTAATTAGCCTACCTCTCATAATCTTAACTGACTTCCACTCGAGTGTCCTGTATATGCCAAGGTGATGTCTTCCTTATAATTGGGCCTCGTGCTCCGCTGACCTGTGCCAGCAGCCTTTGATATGATCGCTCTCAGGGAGATCAGCCGAGTCTACGTCACCTTTTACCTGGCCGAGGGCCTGCACAGATGGCCTATTCCTGGGGGTGCAAGCATGAGGGGGCAGGATTTGTTACTAAAAATACACAGTGAAAATGAACAACACACACGTAATATCCGTCATATGTCAAAGTAATTGCATAAGAATTATTTTATTTATAGCATATGATTTTAATCTGTTACCTGCTGTTTTTTCTTCTTCTTTTACAAATAAATAACTAGAAATATACCGTATAGTCAAACCCTAGCGCTGATAAGCATCAAGGGAATCTTTATTTTCACCCCTGTTAATAAATTGGCATTGTAATTGGGTGGTTTTATTTATTTTTGACAAATGAGAATATCAGTCAGTAGGACAAAGATGCTTGTCTGTCATTGACAAAGGCAGCTCCATGACTGTAGCTTTCATCCTAAAGGGCTTCATTAAAATGTCCCTCCAGGGGGGAAACAATAAATGTCGTATATATACTGTGCAGTGTCTGGTTAGCTGACAGATTATTGATCCTGTGCCGCGGACACTTATCCTGAAATAAAGGTGCTGGAGAAAAGGTCAATTGATCCCAACAACCAGAGGGGCAAACACAGAGACTGGCAGATGAAAGTCAATGTGTGACTCAGACAGTGTGTGTGTGTCGCTGTGTGGTGTGATTTCAGTGCCGCTGTACCTGAGCGGGGTTTATCTGTGTGCTGCAGGTGCTGTGCAGCAACAGCGTGCTGGACTCGTCGGAGTACTGGCTGAGGAATGAAAAAGCTCTGTGCAGACTTGGCCTGCTGGACGACGACACGGAGGGCAGCTGCACCATGGTGAGTAGCATGCTGTGGATGATGAAACACGCTCACCCTTTTGGCAACAAAGAATGGACCGAGTCATCTCTAGTGTAGAGTTTTTAAAGCCATGGGAGGCATGTTCGTGGGCCTCAAATGACAGTGAGGTAAAGGTTTGAGTTTTAAGGCAGAAATTATGTGAGATGACATCTGAAAACTGCACTCTCTTCAACCTGCTTCTTCTGAGTGGCTTGTGGGCATGGGAATGGTGAAGTGTTTTTGCAGCAGGTTGCTGGTGCTCCCTTGCTTCTGTTAAGTTAGACAGTTGTTGTTCTTAAGGTTTGATGTGTCGCTTCCTGTGTGTTGAGAAAATGGACACAATTTAGGCTAATACAGCGGATGTGCTTACATTATGAAGTAGTGCAACTGTAAGATATTGTTCTCCCTTACACTTTCCTTAGAAATAATTTTAAAAATCTAAAAATGGAGAGAAAATTTTACTCTATTAACATGTAAATAGGTTTTATTTTTTTTATACAAGTGACAATACTGTAATAGAGACAGATCATCCAACCAGTACTGCAGAAGTGAGACCACAGTCCAAATAACTGAAGATTTGTGATAAATATTTGCTCTAAAAGAAGTACAGTGTTTTATAACTGTACTTCATGTGCATGAGCAGCTTGTGCAAAGAGCTACTGGGAGCAGTGGAGTTGATGTTTCATGTATATTTATGCATATCAACTGTGATTTCAACCAGAGAGGGGCAGTGAGCCGTTGCCTGGTGAGCCTGGTATGAAGTTAGTCTTGCTCATGGGTTTGATGGTAGGGAAAGATCACCTTAAATAACTACTAATTGATTAATTAATCCATAAACAATGTTACGTCTGATGTTGTCGGTGCTGATGCTGAATTTTATAGAATTTGTCAGTTCTGTGAATGAAGGGAGGATTGGGCTTGCATTTTGGGCTTGTATTATTCTCGAAAATGAGTTGGAAAAAGTACATTTATTTTTGCATCTACAAATGGAACATCATTTCTCATAATCATTTCTCTGCCGCTTGAAATACACCAGAAGATTTTCTTTGAGTGGATGTTATAAACTATGCAATTTCATTCTGCTGAAAGATTGTTAAAAGCTCAATTTAGTCTCAGCAGGCAATTTATTTCAAAGGGAGATGGTTTTGTAGAGTAAATGCATCTCTGTTGATTTTATCACACTCTGTGACTGGAAATTAAAAAAAAAAAGCTATCACAGAACTCTCAGGGATTTCAGTAGTTTGACTCTCTCCTCAGATTAGGAGAACTACACTATTGCTGGACTCATCTTCTCTCCTTTCTGCTTCCTGGACTTTCAGCACGTAGACTCAACTTCACATGATCCCACAAGCGGAGCTACGTTAATGCCACTGATTTGGGTTTGGCTGACAACAGGAAAACCACACAACTGTACACATTTGTTTGTTGTTTGGTACATTGTGTGTGGTTGTTAATGAGCCATTTTCAGGCTCTCCTTGCCTTCTGTTTGGTGCATGCTGGGAAAGATTGAGCAGAAATAGAAATCTTGAAACGCCGTGACAAAATTATGATTGTTGTTTGAGCTAACATGGAGAGGCAGACTCTTTCACATCCAGTAATCAGATTTTATGATTCTAACTACTGATCTGTTGGCTATAAGCTCATTTCTGTAATCAGGAAGTGACTATGTATAGCTTTTAATCATGGTGTTTTCAGCCTTTATGCACACTGATTTACAAAATTTGCCAAAACTCCACAAGCTTTGCAGCATCATTTCACATTTCCATTTTTTTCATGTTGTCATGGATCACAGTTACAGTGGCAAATGCCACATTTTGAGGAGTGGCAAATGTCACAAAACTGAAGATAATATACTATAATTGGCTTTTCTCCTAAACATTTTATTTAATTTTTTTGTAGAATTTGACGTTTAGCGAGGATATTCTGGACACAGTGTGTGTTTGGATAATTAAGGACAGCGTTGGTCATCTAGGCAAGGACGTGGGACTTTAGTAAAGACATCAAGAGAGAAAGCAAAAAAGAGAAAGGCTTCTAGCTGTAGAGGACGCACATGCTTAATCCTCTCTGTCACCCAATTCTGATGTGTCACCTTTGATCACTCACTCAGTTGAAATGGCAAGTTAAGCATGAATTGCATTTAGGATTTACATCTGTCAGTGGCTCAAAGGCATTCTTTAGTATGGGGAGGGGGGGGGGCAGGCGTTTGAGTCCTAGTGTGTCAATTCAATTTTACAACAGGCATGGACTTATATAAACTGCATCAACACTCTAAATAAAATAACACTGCATCAAGCCCAGGATTATTATTATTATTTTGTTAATGGAAGATGAGATTTGTTTGAAGAAGAGTATGCAATACATTATCTATTATCTCTAATAACATCATCTGAAATGTATTTTCTCAAAAGGAAAGACACATTCACCCACACTTCGGTGATAGCCTAATAATAAGTCTGAATTTCATCTCCTCAGGGCTGAAATCAGTTTTCTCACCTTTATCTCCTATGCTTCCCTCTTCCCTCCAGTTTTTTCTGAAATTATACCTCAGCACTGTCTTTGAGCCACGACCTTACTGATCAGAGCCTCATCTTAGTAATCCAGGTTTAATTACAAGAGCAGTGGGGTCAGTGTCACAGATCTGGACGAAGTCTAGTCCTTAAAATGAATCTTCCCACAGAAGGATGCAGAGACAACTAGTGATAATCTGTTTCTCTACAGACTAAAAGCTGCTTTTTAGCTTTAAGGATGGCAATCCCTCAATTACTACTGGATGGATATTAGTGCAATTTGGTACAAACATTCATGGTCCCCTCAGGATGACTTGCACTAACTTTGGTGATTCCTTAACTTGTACTCTAGCACCATCATCAGGTCAAAATTACAATTTGTCCAATACTTTGGTCTACGACACAAAGCATGCAAAACTCAGTCTCAGCTGTACTTTGAGATTAATGTTAATTTGCAAATGTTGGCATGCTAACATGTCTACACAAATATGATGAACATGATAAACAGTGTACCTGCTGAACATCAGCATGTTAGCATTGTCACTGTGAGGATGTTGGCATGCTGAGATTAGCATTTAGCTCAAAGCGCCGCTACGCCCATGTACAGCCTCATAGAGCCGTTAGCACCTCTTGTTTTAGTGCTACTGCTATAGGTCTCTCAGTTCATAGCACAGTTAGTGTTTTAATGGTAGGTCAACAACAAGAATTATATGTAACAAAAGGGTGTTTAAACACAACAAATGACCATAACAGGGTTTTCAAGCCTTTATCTAAACGATGCCATTAAAACTTCCTGCCGTTTGTCCTCAAGAGTTACTTTTTACTTTTAATTCCTCCCTCATGGACTGTAGCTGGTCTGTCTTATGCAGAATAAATGCCAATAACACACAAAGTGTTTTGACATTTTCTTTTTCCATACTCTTCCCTAAAACATGCCTCAAGTGTTTGATAAGCATTACCAAGGTAACAGGAATAGCAGTAATTTAGCAAAGAGCACCGTTCTTGCACACTCATGTTACACTTCGTAAGTGTGAGCAGCCGCGTGCTGAACTGAATGTTCCTGAAACCCCCAAACACCAGCTGTATTATCTAGGACAAGATGTACACAGGAGTTTGATCAGATATTTGTTCCTGAATTGTTTTATATTTGATACAGCTCCCAGTATATATCAATACAAGTTTCGGCAATACAGTACGCTTTCATTAAAGATTGGTGGATCTTTGGAGGGTAAATGGTCTGTACGTCAGCCCAACATGCCCCGCTGATCATTAGATCCTGTGAAGTAGATCTGAACATCACCATGACTCTTTTTCTCCTCATGATTTTTTACTTGAAATTCTATTTGTGGCGGCTGCCAGCTTGAAAACAAAGACATCACTTGTGCTGTCCTTGTCTCTGCAGAACAGGCCGCTTCTCATCAGGCTCGTACCTGAGTCCGGGATTACGGGGAAAGTTTTATCTTCACTGTTCTTTTGTGAAATGTAAAAAACAAAGCAGCTTCATCTTCACAGTTTCAGTTTGAACGAGACAATGGTCGCTTGTTTTCTTTACCTTGCGTCTGTTTTCTATGAATCACAGGGAACTTTAATGCGAGTGCGAACAGATGCGGCCCGTCCTCCCACAGCGTCGCTCTCAGACTTTGACGTGACAGATTGCTCCTCTGACTCTCTCGTTTGGCTTTTCTGTGGTTTTACACGGGCCGATCAATCAAGCGGGAGCTTATGATTGATGGCACTGTGTGAGAAATAAATTCTTCTTTCCTGGCCTGAACTGTACAGGGAGGCAGAAAGAAGGCTGAGTGGAAAACAGAGGGGGAAAAAAGCGAATGCAAAGAGGCTGAGACAATGAACGCTGATCCAAACAGAATGAGTGGAGTAGCCACAAAACCACACACAAACATCGGATACTCTGTCAGTAGAGAGTAATACAGAAAAAAGATAAAGAGAGGAATTTGATTTGTTTTCTTTTTGTTGACTTGGCCTGTTTTTTTTTTTTTAAGCTTTAATGGACAAAAGCAAGTATAGTATTGAAGGGAGTTTGGGGCGGTTAAAGGTTAAAAACAGCATACTTTGATTTTACTGGAAGCTACTATATTTAGAGATCTATTTTTGATAAAACTCGATATCCAAATCAACACAAATTAGTCCATAAGGTTGAGTTTTCTAAGAAATGTTTGTTTGAGAGTAAAAAAATAAATCGGTGTTTACGTATTCAGGAACAGGAATAGTCCCAAATAGTGAGTGCGGAAGGCCAAAAACTGTGAGCTAAATAAAAGATAAAAGCTTTGGATTTTCTGCGTTTCGCTCCATCACCCACCTCTGGCTGAATCATGTTGTCACCTTTGATCACTCACTCATGTTTTAATGCATGAAGTCACAGAAACGTGTCATGTTGCTGTGATAGTCACACTGAATTTCATCACACCCCTGAGAGATTTGACAGGGTGAGCATTTTGAAGTGGAAGACTGCACCACATTTTTTTTTTTTTTTCCCTTTGCGAGGCAGATAGTCTGTGCATCTGATTTACATGTTGTATTTCCTTTTTATTGATCTGTGTATTTAACTTATGTGAGTATACACTTTAAGATAAAACATAATGACAAAGTTCTGGATAGAAAAAGACAATGACAATGAACAAAAAGAAATCAGAAATCTAGTAAAAAACCTGTATGTACACTGAAAATCAAATGGGAAAGAGCAAAAGTCAGCATATACAGTGCGATATTCCTTCTGTCTAGAATTAAACATGTTTTGTAAGAATTAGTGCCAAATCTATCAAATGCAGAAAAAACACTGTCCATTGCTCTGGCTATTTGTCTTACTGCTTTGAACTCGTAGTCCCTGGAGGAGAGTGATCCATTCATCACCGGATTCAAACACTTCACACTCGGGTAGTGTGCTGTGTCCTGACCTGTCCATTCCCAGCCCAGCGAGAGGGAGAACAGAATAAATATGCCATCAGCCGCGGCAGGAGCGCTGACTTACAGCAGGATCAGAGTAGGAAGACAAACCCCCTTTTTCTTCTAAACCTAAACTGAACCTAAACCTCTTCTATTCGCCTTTTACTTTAGACTGTCCCTCTGACATTATGACAAACTACAGTCTCTGGTGCAGGGTTGTGGTCTATCAATGAGACCTACTTGCTTAAAAATAGCAGCCCTCATCTAAATAGCTGAATAATATTAGGAACAAAATATGTAAAAATGGGGAGTCTATAGATGAGTCTATAGTGCAGACAGGGCCGGATTAATCTACTTGGAGGTCCTGGAGCAAAAATGAGCGGTGGGCCTCTATTCCAACCCCTCTTCTTAAGTTAGTTTGACATATAATATGCACAATGTAAGCATAATATCAACTGATATAAAGATCTTTAAACTAGAATTTGACACTTTTCAATTTCACCTTATCTTATCTTATATACACAAGAAATGGGAGAGAGGGGCAAGACATGCACTAATGGTCCCCAGCTGGGATGGAACCAGAGCCACATTGCATTTGTATGGTATGCATCTTAACCACCCAGTCACAGGAGCACCCAACATATGGTGCATTTTACCAAACAAGTTTGCAACTAATCACTATTTGTCCTCGCACAAAGAATCTGGGGCTTTTGAGGACCCTGAAAGTCGGGGCTGTTTCCTGTTTTGCCTGGTTGGTAGTCCAATCTTGAGTGCAGGTTAGCTGTTGGTGCACTGTAGGCCAAAGTGACCATTGATAGGGCAGCTTTAGCGAATCATATAGCTCAGATACAGTACAGTTCAGGTGAGGGTGGATGTGACATTCAGGGGTGCAGTGTCCCAGGGTACATCATAGATTTTTCAAAGATTCTTTGGGGGTCAAGTGAACAGAATAACAGCATTTAGGTAGCGTAATAAAGTCGATTTAGTGTAAAGTTACTCTTTACACTGAATCAAACACATCGTATTTCATATGCACTCTCATTTAGCATTAAAAACACTGTGAAAAACACGGTGATGGAAACACAACTTAGCACTTCTTCAAATGTGAAAACAACACGTTAAAATGTATGCCCTTTAAAAGGCCCAGAAGCTACTCAGCATCGACTAAGTAGTCTGTAATCTGCTGTTAGCCATTTTTCACCTTTGTCCTTTAGAGTTTTTTGTTCTCTTGTATTATTATAATACAAGTATTATTATATTTACTGACAAATTGATGATCCTTTGGGGAATATATACATTTGTCGATCCACAGGGAAACGTATACACTCCCCAGAGATACTATATATCCCGTTTTTAACATTTTCCATAACATATCCATATTATTCATGTCATGAGAAGAACCAGGACAGCATCAGCTTCTTGATGTTCTCTTTAGCCCGGGGCTCCAATCTGAGCCAAACCGTAATTGTGTGCGTGTGCGCACGCGTGTGTGTGTGTGTGTTTGGTATTCACCACTCTTAATACTGCAAATATCCTGTTTCTTTGAGCAGTAGAAAGGCACAGCCGTCGATCAAGTACACATTGTTTTCATGTCTGTATTCGAGGATGGTGCAGCCTACAATTTTCTGGTAAAATACTTGAAGCCAAATCCCAGATAAATAGGAAGCAGCTCAGTCAGAGGTAAAAAGCCTGGACTACCTTAATGTGTAGCATGTGGAATTTCATCATATGGTGTTTCCTGTTATGCTTTGCGGACAGCTGATGTTATGCATTTTATCAGCACGTATTTATGAACACATAATAAGGCTGTTTATAGTCACCAGTATGTGAGCTCAGCATGCCTGTCTGGTCTCTACGCCAGCACTGTGTAGCTTGTGGGTCGCATCACAAAATTAATATGGCAGAGTCACTGAGCCTTAATGTTGTTTCCCCCCAAACTTCATTTGAATTAAATTAAAATGGATTATAATTGAAGTTGCCCGTCACTGAGAAAAGGTAAAACACTTTATGCTATGTTTAGTTTTATGACCTCAGAGTGAGCATGAACCCGTATTTGTGGCAGCATTAGGGACATTTTCCATGCAGCGCGGGTAGAGCGTCACAGAGGCTGTGAGAAATGGCATCTCACCTATAATTTGTTCGCCTAATTCTTTCAAGTAGCCGTATTTTATTGTTGCTTTTGGGAAGAAAGACCACACAAAACAAGCATACAGAATATGAAAACTACTTCAGTGTTTTAAGACACGAAAAAGAGCAAAAACAACAACAAAAAAAGAGCCACAGTTAAAGAAACAAAAAAAGAGGAGACAGAAGGAACAAGAACAGCAGCAGCTGTGTGTGGGAGGATCAGCGTAGTAAGCAGTGAGGGAGGGCTGCTGAGGACAAATGAAGCTTTGATGGATAAAGGAGACTGAAATGTTTGTAATGGTTTACTATATCAACCACATCTGTGCACATAATATTGTATTGAAACTGTGTATCTGCATAAGCTCTATAGGTGTGTGTGTGTAGTAAAGAAAGAAATCTTCCTACCTGACAGTTTTCTATGTCCAGGGCCAAATGGGATTTTATGCATAAATAAGTTGGGACAATTGAACCCTTGTGTGTGTGTGTGTGTGTGTGTGTGTGTGCGTTGTTAAGGGTCTCAGACACACACTGTGCCTCCAACAGTAACTGTAGCTGAATTTGGCTGTTGGGTCGGTGGATCAACACCCCTATCAATTGAACAGTGAACAGGAAAGTGACAGAATTTTTCAGAAGCTAAATAGCTGAATACTGACATTCAGTTATTTTTTAAGGTAATCCAAAATCTACAGTGTTAGAATTTGTCATCTGTAGCCTTGAAATAGATAGAGTCCATTCCTGCATCAGTATTGGATGTTGTACTAACAGTGAGCAATCGTATTATATCGCATTAGCACACATGTACAATATTATGCAATAGAAGAGAAAAACTATAACAATTCTTTGAACTAATTAAGCATGCCATGTGGATTATCCACACACACACACTGTACATTACTACCATCTCAGAATAGAGGAGTGACACAGTAACAAGATGCATCTTAAATAAAAGAAGATCCAACTTTCCAGAACTTTCAAAGGTGTCACAAGGTCTTCATCAGCAAATGAAGTTTGCTGAGTTTTCACAGGTGCACATGCAAGCTCAGAAGGTGTTATGATTTTATCGATACCATTTTTAGGACTTGTCGTCTGTGCTTGGCTTCAATTTTAAGTATGAGTTCATTCTTGACCTTTGAAATAGTAGTTTGACAAAATAGTAGCAACTCAAGGGCCAGTTTCTTGAGCTTTCAACTGTATCATGGTTGAAAAACAACATAACAGCCACTGAGCTCACGTGTCAACAGATCCACCTTCATGACAATTAAGGCAACTCCATCCGCTGATGAAAACCGTGTAATATGGCTGAAATGTTGTAAGCTAGTAAGTGGACGGGGAAAAGTTATAAGTGGACCTCGTGGTGGGATTATTTTATCACACTTCTATTTCCAAGGTCAAAAATTAAGTTCTTTCCAAGTTTAATCAAAACCAGAAATAACATCAAAAGGACAACACTGCAGCGTTTAACCTCCTTATGTTATCGTGTAGGGAACAAAAACACCAAGGTAAGTGACCTACATGTTTTTTTCCCTTGTAGAAGAAGTCAAGATGCCCTTCACGCTTGCAGACACACAGATTCAACATTTTGCTGAAGGTGACACTAAAACATGCTCTATTCCTCTGCTGCCAGTTGCCTCTGAGGCTGGCTCCAGATTTCCCTCCTGTAAGGTTTATTGCTGTCCACTTTGGTCCTAGCGGTCCATCAGCACAGGTGGTCAGAGTCGCCCTGAGTTACGCTTTGGTTGGCTGGGCCGATGTTGAGCACAGCTGTAGATTTACGTGAGTTGAGCACCTAGTGACGCGAGGAGATGTGGAGAGACACCAGAGAGATCTCTGCTGCAACTTAGATACGTCATTGTACAGCAGAGGTTGTTTGTTCAAACAGCTTAAAATGATGTGATGTGCATTCAGTAGCAAAGTAGTAAAGTATCAAGATCTTGTAGGACGTTTGGTTGGTTGTTAAGTATTTGACTTTGCCAGTGGAGACCATGCGTTTTGTCTACAAACAAACAGTAGGGTGGGGGTTTCTTTTAGCCCTGACCACAATCTTTCCCTAATCCTAAAGTGGGTATAATCAGTACTTTTATATTAACAGTGGATCACATGATTACTTTGCAGTGATGAACATACTTGTAGTGATGAACCCCACGACTCTGCAGTTCCCTTCAGCTCTACGAAGCTTTAGAGCGTCTTTTTAGCACATTGTCTTGTTTTTTTCCAGCCCACAACTTTACTGTTTTGGTTCCCTCTCACCACAGTTGTTTTGGCAACAAAGCTCTAACAAGCAACCACATGCCACTTGCTCAGCACCACACGGCAGACAGACAAAGTTAGCGACTAGCTGGTGAACATGGTGGAGCATTTAGCAGCTGAAGAGATTCTTGGATTCATCAGGTGGACACAAACACGACTCCAAATGAATGCTAATATGCTCTGTATCTGCTGGATGTGTAAATAAGCAACTGTTTGCTAACAAGTTCTGCATATCAACTTGAAAGGTGATGATATGCCAGTGTTGTGTTTACAGCTTGTTTCAGAAATTATATCAGTCAACGCTACTTCTCCACATCAAACTATTACTTTCATCCTCTCTCTCTGTATTTCTTACCCTCTCTCTGTCTTTATACTCCTCAGCTGTTGTTTACTTGGTCAGTCCTTGGGAGACAGGCTGATGCAAGCTGGTGTCGTCCAGTATGTCTGAGAAAAACGGATAGAATCAGAGCGTGTCCCTGGGCTCGTCTCACACATGGACACAGAGATGACTAGATGGTCCTCTGCTTCCCAAATTTAGAACAACTGCCTCTTGGCTCTCACCGTCTGATGGGGTTAAATTGCTTTAACTCTTCCCAAGGTCAAAATCGTGGATCACTCGCCTCGCTTTGCATCAAACTGCAATTTATCTGCAGGCGATGTGTTGGCAGGCAGGGGGAAGGTGTTGTCGCTGCTTTTCTGGGATGATTTCCAATAAGTGAATACTGCCGAGGTGCTCCTGAGCACGGGCGCCAAACCTCTTACTTATATGTTGTGGCATGAACAGAAATTGAGTTATATATCAAATTAAAACCCTGCAGGCTATAGTGTTGAGGAAAAGCCATAAGGTGGTTCTTTGTTCATAGCACATTACCACTTAGATAAAGGGGATATATCTGCATCCAGATACAGAACAAAAATAAAATAAAAATCCATTATTCCATGCATATTATTGGCAACAGAAACAATAGCGTGTAAGCACTGTGCAGAATGTGAAAAAACAGAATTTAAAGGCCATATTTCTTTTATCAAACATGGGTTAGCAAGTGGCAAAATCAAGCTCTATTGTCTTTGGTTTCAGTAAATGGTGATGGATAATCTCAGGTCCTGTGTGTATGTCGATGACATTTAGGAGCTATTCTTACAAAAAGGACCTCATGACACTCACTAAACTGATCTGAACAACAGACAAGCAAACTGTTTGTACTCCTCAGTGAGTAGATTGCTGTTATTTTGAGGGAAAGGTAACAGAGCCTTTTGGTATTCAGATAAATGTTATAGGTGGCACATGCAGTCCATGGGCACAAGTCACACACTTGGTTTGATCAGGGTGAGACAGGAAAACCATTTCAAATATTCTGTCATTGTCAGCTGTCATAGACATTTTCTATACTTGACTGACTCCATTTTCAAGCGGCAATTTTCATCACATTAGACTTAATAGTTTGGAAAATATTATGTTTTGACTGGAGGATACCAGATTGGAGGTGAGGAGGGAAATTGGCCTGTTCTGAATGTGCCGCATTCCCGCTTCAGCTGAATGACATTTTGGCTCATCCGATCGTTTTTTTTGTTGGTATATTGACCTATTTATCGCAGCATTTTTTTTTTTTTTTTTGCTTCACTCTCAAATCTGCTTCACTCTCAAATTTCTATACCTTGATGTGACTTTCTGGGGATAAATCTCGTTGGATACAGATAAATGAAAAAAAGATGGAAACCATGGAAAACGTAAGCTATCTCACAAGCGCACCTCCGGTAGTTCAGGGGAAATAATTTCAAACAGTGATGTGTGTCAAGATGTGATTATTTGAAACTATATATATTTTTCGCAGGTCTAGAGAGGAGAGGAAGGGGGGGAGATAGCAGCAGGCAGAGCAGATATGGAGATGGCAGAGGTAAAAGAGAGCCAGCAGGATCCCACCTGTGCGTGTTTTGCATTGAAAAGATGGAGACTGCCTCAGTGACTCACATTACAACTTGGTTTGATTAGTAATGACAAGCATGATAGCTTTTAGACGTTAGACACATATAGAAATGTATGTGACTGAGACACATACACTGTCACTTCTCCCAAAGCATCTCACAGTACCCTGCACATACACACACTGAGTATGGGTGCTCTAGTGGGAACCGACCCACCCCAATCCCCCTCAAATGCTGTTGGTGACGTGCTTTATCCATTTAGCCACACAGGACTAACTTGGCTATGCCAACTTAGATCAGAGGCTGTGTGCTGTAGAATCAAACGGCAGCCAGCGGACAGTCCCAGACTCCCAGCACTGACATGAGGACTCCATCACACACCATCACATTAAACCTGCAGCCAGAGGCGGAGGTGGGTAGAAGAGGAAGAGAAACGCGTAAAAAGAGACAGAGACGGAAAGAAAATCACTGCTGATTTACACAGCAGCTCTTGAGAGACAACAAAGTCTTCTTAGAAAGGGCTCTGCCAATGAGAGACAATGCTTTACAGTGGTTATTCAGACACGACAGACATCTGCTGTAGTTTTTAAATGGTGAGTCACTTAGAGGAAAGCTGTCCTTCTGTCTGGTTTGTAGGATTTGTGACAAAGAAATGGCAGTGGGAAAGGCAATGCACTACCTTTACCATTATAGCGAACTCACATCTGACATCTAGGACACTTTGTACTCTTCTCCTGCTGAGCGTTTGTGCTATAATCTTCCCGTTGACACTGTCACACTAATGGTTTGTCTTTCCTTTTTTGTCTCTCTCAGATCTGTTTTGTAAATCTGGACCCTCGGAAAACAGACTACCGTGATGACAAAAGCATCAAGGTGAGCAGAGTCCTCATCCACACTCATTCTTTCCCTCCTGCGTGATCCCCTTTTCATTCCTGCCCACTTTTCATCTCCCAGGAATTCTTTTCATTGAATTTCACATATAAACATGGGCTCAGTTGCCATGGATTCAAAATCATTAACCAAAATTAGAGGTTTGATTTGTTTAGATAATATGCAGATTTTGCAGCTGGTGGTGGCAGTGGTGGGCGATCAATAATCATTCCACATGGCTCAAGACTTCTCACAGGAAGGATTTTATGATTGTTTCTCTGAGTTGGGACCACAGAGAACACATGTTCACTTTTGAAGTTGCTTGAAGAAAAGCTTTTTTTTATATCATCTAGCATTGTGTCTGTGCTCGGCATGTCTCCTACAGAAATTGGCATCGGTGTCTCCAGACCTGCCAAAGCTTGTTGAATTACTGACTGTCCACCAGCCGAAAGAAAATGAGATCCTACTGCTCGGTGGCCTGGAAGCCTCAGACACTTGCCAAACACACCCACACTCCCTCTCTCAGGTGAGTTTGCAGTGATGTCTTCAAATTCTTGCAAGTATTTTTAGCCTTTGAATTAACCGGCCTGGAGTGCGAGGCAGAGAGTGCAAGCTGTTCTTTTGTATCGCATTTTTTTGTGTGATTAGATTTGAAAAATCCACAAGAGGAAGTGCATTCATTTTATCTAGTAATTCTCCCCCATTCACTCCAATAAAAACATTCCCTTGTCTTCTGAGGCACAGAACTACGTGTTAGACAGAAAACCAACATTTGCATATACAGAAAATAACTCTTGCAAGTACAGAACAACAACTTTGAAACTTAAAACAGATATAAAAAATACAAACAAACTATAGCGGCGCTGGCTAACTATTACTTTCTGCTTTTATTGGTAATTATCTTTTAAATACAATGTTCCCTTACAGCCATTGACCATTTCATAGACTTTTTGAAGCTCACCAAATATATCATTGTATAAAACCACTGTTAGAATCAATACACAGCCTGAGGAGCCTGCAAAGACAATTAAACTTGCATGAACAGGTCCAATGAGTTAATAGTATATCGAATAAAAGTAAGAAAAACAGAAAAAAGAGCTAGATAAACTCACTGAGTCTGAAGATTTTACATGTTTATAATATTCTGTCTTATAATTTGTGACTCAGTGTACGAGTTGTCCACTGTGTTTACGCATGATTGGTGTGCATCTTTGTGTGTGTTCAGTATGTGTGTGTATGCATGTAGAACTTTGTGTATACATGATGTGTGTGTATTTATGTGTCTCTGTGTGTGCATGCATAATAGGTATCTGTACATGTTCAATTCAGGGCGAGCAGCAGCAGAGAAGTACAGGCGTGTGCCTGGTTCAGTGTTCAGGGCAGAGACGCTCCACCCAACCCAGCAGCATCATCTTTGATATCAACAAGTTCCTGATTGGTCTGCAGTGGGGAAAGGAGAGACAGCTTCAGCAGGGGCGAGCAGCAGGGCAGCGGGTCGATGACGACACCAATCGCTCAATCTCGTCCATAGAAGATGATTTCCTGACTGCCTCAGAACACCTTGGTGATGACAGCGAGGATGATGGCTTCAGAAATGGTGAGCCTCATTACCTCATAGAAGTTTTATTTTTGGCCGTGTGTGTGTGTTAGTTGGTAGGGTATCTCAAACATTTAAACAGAGTTGGATGAAAACTGGCGGAAAGTAAGGCCAGTGAACAAGTTATTTGTTGTTGGTGTTGATCCAAATTGGTTTCTCAATATTTTGACATACTGTATTGTTGAATATCTTGACTATTTTCTCTTGAATCACTGTGAAAATTACAGATGTATCGCATGATCACTGTGTATTTTGATAGAGATTAGGATCCAGTACAAATTTTAGTCATTGTTAAGTTATGTTAGTAATCTAGATACATTCTTATTTATATTGTGAATAGTCATAGTTCCAAGAAAAATGCTGACATTTATGCATTGAGTTTTGTATGCGCTGATGCATGCTGTGCATTCATATAAATGTTGATTTAATCTGTCATGATTGAATTCTTCATAATTGCCTTAAGTCCACTTTCTGTCCTTTGTGTGACCCAGTGTATAACACAGGAGTTAAAGATTGCATCCCACATCTGCCCATGTAAACATGGCACTATACAGCCTGAACAGCCTCACAGTATTCCAGTGATACATTTGCATTTACCTGCTTGCTTGAGTCAGCACTCTGTCGATTCAAAACCTTAGAGAAAAGTTTGACCACATACTATGCAGCATGAAGTGATTGTTCCCAAAAACATTTTGATGTGATGGCATCTTCCTTGAGCAACTAAGAAAAGAGGCAGACCTGAAAAATACATAGAAGTTTAATGCTAATTTTAAGATCATCTCTGAAAGCTTAAAAAGCAGACCACACACATCCAAGTCCATCGAGTGCAACCGCCATTATCTGCATCCATGTGGACAGTACTATGTTCAGTTGCTTATAACTAATATTTACATATTTAGGTCTGTATCAGAAATAAGATGTAACAGAGCCAACTGTACACTGGGTCAATGTAATGTTAATATTTAGATCATTACCTATATAAGAATGATTTCTGCTGTGTGTGGATGGTGCTGCAGTGGTTGTAGTGTTGAGGCATGACTGGATCATTGTTAGTTAGGTCTTCGCCCATCGAATGAACGATAACAGTGGAAGTGATGGTAGTCTTCCCTCTATCCTATCCCTCTTATCTCACATAGATACTGTAGAATTTTAAGGCCAGCAAAATACTGTCATTGCAAAGTAAGATACAGGGAAAAGCCACATTGACAAAGTAAAAAAAAAAAAAGTCAACTATTCTGATATTATTGCTGACATCAAACTAGAACTCACAATTTAATGTTGTAAACATTATTCTAGACATTTGTTTTTATTGAGCAGACATCAGGTTTAAAAAAACTAATACGCATATTGTATTTCCTCTTGGGGTTGCAGCAACAATACTGAGGCAGTTGTATAGCAAGCACTGAAAAATGTCTATAGTGACTGAGAATGTATAAAACACAAGAGAGAAGTATATAATTATTGCCAGTGTGTTACCCAGTGATGAATGAAATATGCTGGATGAAAATAATTCTCTGGAATTTTGTCCACGGGGAAATTGAATGGGACAAAATAGACATAAACAAGCTCCAATATTCAGCCAAGGGTAAAACAGGGTAATATTCTACTCTTGCTGTGACACTTGAAACTGATGGAGCTGCTTCCTAATCAGCATGGACATTTTTCATTCCTTGTCTTTCTCTGTTGTTCCCTGTCTCTTCACAGAACCAGAGAGTGGTGACCTGGCAGAGAGCTTGGTAGAGGTTGCACAGAAACACTGTGTCAGACTTGCATGTCAGAGGGGACAGCTGGCCCATCATCAGAACAGGGAGGATGCTGAGGTGAAAAGGGAAGGGCATCGACAAGCAAGCCTCTACACTAAGGAATCAGCTGGTCACTACGCCACCAATCTGGCTGAGTCAGTACTACAAGATGCCTTCATACGCCTCTCTCAAGATGAAACCTCCTTTGTCTCTGAGGCTGCTGTCAGTGTGTCCCTCTCTAGTCATCCTTCCAACTCCTCTGGTCCTTCAAAGACAAAAGAGCCTTCACAACAGCGCACCTGCTCTTTTGAACTCCCCAAGATTGTTATAGTTCAAAGCCCAGACAGTTCTGACGGGGCTTTAGAATGGCCAGAGACCCAGGTGTCACATGTGCCTGACCAGGATATCACTGCCAAAGCCAGAGAGATGCCAGAGAATGGGACACAGGCCCACATTCCTCACCACAATGGAGGACACCCATCCAAACATGTAGAGGTGGCTTTGGCCTGTGCTGCCAGTGTCATTGGCACTATTACAACCCCACAGCTGACAGAACAGCTTGCCATGGAATCGACTTCAGAGGAAGACACAGAGGAGGAGCTGCAGGAACCAGAGGAGAGAGGTGACTACTCCTTCTCCTCAGCCATGTGTGGCATGGCTCAGGTAGCTGGTGCAGTGGCAGCTGTGGAGCTAACAGAGGAGTCAGGGGAGTGTGGTGATTCTGACGCAGATTCCGCTGAAGTCTACACAGCATCCCGTGGTCTGATGTCTGCTGCTGAGGCCTCTACAGCCTTCACGCTGCACTGCAGTGTAACAGAGGGTACCAGCGTTGAAGCGTTTCGTGCCAACATTGCTGAGGTCCTACACAGGGAAGCAGCTGAGGTGCTGACTCAGCCACAAGGCTACAGGAGTGTAGCCCATCTGCTGGAGGCCACGCATAACAAGATAGTAGATGGCATTACTTGTCCAAAAAAATCCTACATGGATGAAAGAGAGGTGGATGACTTAATAAATGAGGTGGCAGATAGCCTATTCAAGCATGCTTTAGAGAAAGCAAAAAAGAAAAAAGAACTGGAGGGTACTGGAAAAGATGCACCAAACCTCCAGGTTTTTCTGCAGGACAGTGTAAACAATTTGCTGTTTGATATCCTTTGCCTGACACAGAAGAAAATCAGTCACATCTCAAGATGTGACCAAGGGTCATTTGAGACACAAGAAGGTGATAATTGTGCTAGGGAGCCTTCTACCACCAAGGAGAGCAATGCTCCATTAAGTCAATTACAGTGCTTAGTTGGCCAGTCCACTAATAGTGAGAACAACAGCGGCATGCTATACTGCACTGATAAGCTTACCATGGTTCCTGGGCTGAAGGAGAAATATGTGCTTGAGGAAAGTGATCTCATTGCATCTTCCTCCATAGCACACAGTAAAGAGCAACAGCAGCAGTCATCATGCAGACAAAGTCAGTATAAATCCACCTCCTTGCTTACCAAGGACGACTCTGACTACCAGCAGATCCAGCAGAGCAGTGGTGCCATCAGAGAACCTTGGAGTGAAATCCCAGTTCATAGCACAGAGAAGAGGGGGCGACTAGTGACAGGCAGTGACAGCAGGCAGGCCTCCCTCACACCCCAGTCCTCCCTCAACTCTTGCGCTTCTCTGCTCTATTTGAGAATGGACTCAGAGTCCAGGACACCTATTACTTGCTATGCTGATGATTTGGCTGCTACAGTGGTGTCCATGGCCACAGAACTAGCAGCCATCTGCCTGGAGAACTCCACTGGGAAACAACCCTGGTTCTGTGCTCTAAAAGGGATGTCTACTGAAGGGCCTGAAGCCTACTTGATCCCTGCTTGCCGCACAGTCCTCAGGAGGAAAGAGAGTCAGAGCAACAATGCTGCCTCCAAGAAACATCGGGCACCACGCCTCAGTGAGATCAAGAGGAAAACGGAGGAGCAACCAGAGCTGATGGAGCGCCTTGTGAACCGGGTGGTGGACGAATCGGTCAACCCCGATGAGCCACAGGACCCATTTGCCCTCTTCGCCTCTGAAGTCACAGCCAGGATCATGAATTGCCCTGAGCTTAATGTGGTGGATACCTCCAAATCAGGCCAGCCACGCAGCAGGCTGCAGTGTGAGAGGTGGAGCCGGGGGAAGGCATCTAGCTATGAGAGCATTCCAGAAGAAGACGCAGACCCCTCAGGCACACCCAATACTCTGGGTCCTGGCAGTAGGTTAGGTCAGAACTTGAGCCGAGGTAGCTCAATCTCGAAGCAGTCCAGCTGTGAGAGCATCACAGATGAGTTCTCACGATTCATGGTAAACCAGATGGAGACTGAGGGCAGGGGCTTTGACCTTCTGCTGGACTACTACGCAGGGAAAAATGCCAGCAGCATTCTTGCTGCAGCTGTGCAGCAGGCTGCATCAAAGAAAAATGGTCATCTTAATGTCAGGACCTCATCCTGCCTGTCCAAACAGTCCAGCACAGAGAGCATCACTGAGGAATTCTACAGGTTTATGCTTCGGGACATGGATAAGGAAAACAAAGAGTATGGCATCGCCAAGACTAAAGAGTGGAGCAACAGCCTGTTCCCACCTTCTCCTAGAACACCCTTCTGTATACGACAGTCCTCTGTCCCTGACCGGCGCTCCTCCGACTCACGACTAACTGTCAACTCACCCATTAAAGCCAACTCGTTTGACGGATTCGCCCGCAATGTGCATGGAGACACGCTGAATATCTTCCCCACCAACTCAGTGTCAGCCACGGGACTGTGTAAGTCAGACTCCTGCCTCTATCAAAGGGGTAGGACTGACCAGATTACTGATATGCTGATTCATGAGACCTGGTCGAGCTCCATTGAGTCCTTGATGAGAAAGAACAAGATCATTGCTGATCCAGAGGACAGCATTGAGCTGGAGGCTGCAGGAGACCCCCAGCCCCATGTGCAGCAGTTTGCCAATCGCCTGGCAGCTGACATTGTAGATATTGGCAAGTCTGCACTGGGGGGGCAGCAAGATGTAGCTGCAGGCACATCTGGGTCGCTCCCACATCCGCACATGCCTGTTGGTGAAAGAAGAAGGGGGTTCAAACAATCTCATTTAAGTTGTAGTCGGAGTAGGTCCAGCCAGGAGCAAACTGGTACTGGAGTAGGGTCCGGGACCAGTGACAGCAATGCACCCCGCATTAGGGGCCCCAGAGATGTGCCACTAATCCACATTGAGGGAGATCAGAGGGATGAAGGGACTCTTTCAAACCCTGAAAGGACAGAAGGAGGACCTCAGGAAACATCCCCAGACATGTCAGCTACCAAGCATACAGAGAGAGCTACAGCCAATGGCAGCAGGTATTACACAGCTCACAGTCCTTCTCTGACAGTCAGACCCCTCTTTCAGGCAGACCGTTTTTTTTTATAGCCCAGCAGCAGAATTATCATATTGTAGATGAAAGCAGAGATTAATCTGTCTGACGAGAGACATGAAGAATCACATGGTTATTTTTAAGGTAAACATTAAAAGTTGAAAAATCAGCACTAAACAAATGAATTCCAAACTGTCCAATCATACCAAAGCTACTTTTAGAGTTTGATCAAAGAGTGGCAGGCACACAGGGGATCCATTCACTGGGAAAACTAATCTATTTTAGCAGTGTGTGAGGTTTGACAAACCTTTGGCTAGGCTGTGACTCACACTGTCTGGGTGATGTACTGTGTGTGCAGAAAGCTTTTAGTGGCTCCATCTTTTATCCACTGTGGGGCTGTTCAACTCACCTTGATCAGTACAAGCTGCACTCATACTAATACACTAATACCACAAGACTGTCATAGGTATTTAGATTTCTTGACACAAATAAAATAACAAGGAATTTGGGAGATTAAAGCTTGCTTGAGAGAGGTTGTTTGGCAGTAGGTTAGCTGAATAATGGTGTTTATATGAAGTCAATCCATGTGTAATAAGGGTATGTAGTCCTTCTGATTATTACATTATTAGACATGGTCAATCTTGCATGTCTTATTCAGACTGACATTTTAGCAAGACAAGGACTCAGCAAGGTGGCAAGATTCACTCCAATTCTAAGTGTCTGAGTGGCCTTTCAGAGGAAGAAGCAGAGCGTAGACTCTCCCAGAACACATTTTAGTGGAGACTCTGGGGGTAATGAAGACTAGAGCAGTCCATAGTGCATCTCAGTGTCGAATCAAATGAACCTGCTGAAAATGTATGAGTGGAAATAGCTGCTAATGTGCAAGGTATATAGAGGGAAGTGAAAATATAATATCCAAATGTGGCGAATCTGTTGCAATTTGTTAGTCTTTTACTGAGTGTTTTAAAGAAATTTAGATCCTCAAAATAAGACTTCAATAGTGAATGACAGGAAAACAGCTGAAAGGCTCCCAGGCCACAGGAGAGTCACATACATGCTCCTTTTCACTTGACAATACATGTAACCCAGGAACAAGTGGAGCGCATCTGTTTGTCCCTTGTGTAAGAGTGGAACTCAATCACTCGCCTAGTCAATAAAACCTGATTTCCCTCTGGAATTGTCGAGGATGGCAGCCCTCAATCATCTGATAATGACTTAATTTAATCAATTTCCTGAAAAACACTGAAAATCCAACAGTGCCCCTGGGGAATGCAGTTTGCTGATGCATTAAAGATATTGAAATGAATTAGCTTTCTTTTTATGTGGTGCAAAGTTATTTCAAGTTGAGGAGCATGGGGACAACATTGGGAAAACAGCCAAAGTAACAACACATTGCAGCAGACATTGTGCACAACTAGTCGATGGTCATTCCCACCATCTTGCGGTTTGCTCTCCCCAGCAGTGAGAGGGACAGGCCAGCTGTGGCGGTGGCTGCAGTAGTGAAGAGGGACAAGCGTTCTATGAGTGCTAGCAGTGAAGAGAGCATGGGGAGCTGGTCCCATATAACCCCCGAGGATGACCCCCACGAGGAGACCAGTAGTTTTATCCAGCTGAGCGAGGGGTCAGTAACCGTTGCTCCTTAATACTGCTCCAAACGCTGCTACTCCCACCCTCACCCCACTCTCATTGGCCCATTGCTACTGACACTTGTGCTCTCCTGTGCCAATGCCAATTTACCTCCTGCTGCTGCAATAGCCATGCCTGCTAAGGAAGTATGGCAGAGAGCTCACTCCACAAAGCCCTCTCCATAGCTCACATTTAGGGCTAGACCCTGCCTGCACCCCACGCACAACTACATGCAGTAGTAGACTGCAGAAGTACAGCGCTGTCACCTCTCACATCAAAAGCCTCTAGTTCAGAACATTTGCTACACCATTCTCTGCTTCATCAAATTCTCATTTGTTTTAGCCAACCACACCAACTTCTTCAACTTTTATCAAACAGCCTGGAGTCACTGCTCTGTGCTTGCTGTTTGAAATAAGCTAACAGTATAAATGGCCCTGCTTTCACTTTTGCCTTTAAAAATTGTGCTGTGATTATGGACCAGATGATATTACAAACACCAAAGTAAGCATTATAAACTTAAAAGATATTGACGTGTGAATTAGAGAGGAAAGGGGAAGCTGGAAGGCTCCATGTATTCAGTGTGGCAATGGTATAAGATACTTGCTTTTTGCTTAATTAACTGCAAGGGTAGTTGTCTGCACCACCATAACACTCGCTGCTCCTTGCAACCTCTCCATCTACCTGCTTACTTTAACTCCACCTCATCCCCCGATCCATGTTGTGACACAAAGGCATGGCTGCCAGCCCTGCCTGTCCACCCTACCCGCCTAAACTACCTCCAAATCTCCTCATCTTCATATTCAGACAGGCTTGCTGCTAGACAAAAATCACCAGCTCTCCCACCTTGAGCGTCCAATTCTGCGGCAGCTGCTATTTATATGTTAATCACCAGCTAATGAACAACATGACCTGCATCGCTGCGCCTGGTTATTGTTCTCTTCACAAGTCAGCGATCATGTCAGATGTCTTGAGACAACATGCGGATGACACTCTCTCTTGTTTTTTTATTGGTTAACAGGAACGGGACCAGCAGCGCATCCAGCCTAGGCCTGGCAGACTTGGATGCTTTTTCTGATGTGCCCACTCAGAGCACAGTAATCAGGTAACTGTCAGTGTCACAGGCTGGTGCTGAAATATTTCTCATTAATGTGTCCCTCTGATGTCTATAATGACAATTTTTCTAATATGACAAAATGTCTGCAGATAGTACATTGCCTTTTCTCATTTTCTTACCCAGAGTGCAGCAATCAGGTGACATGTGACTGTGACAGGCTGCCGGACTAACACTCATGCACATGAGAGATTATAGCTTAATTACATATTCTGTTGTCATACTAGCACAGATAATAATGTTCTGTTTGATAGACATAAAAGCCTCTCCAGCCTGCAGCATTTCTTCTATTCCATCTATGTATCTATCTCAACTGTGAAATTTAAAACACATTCAGATTAACAGTGTATAATAAATACTTACATTAAAGGAATAGTAAATAATAATAGACATTTTGGGAAATACTCTTATTTGCTTTCTTGCAGTAAGTCTGGCACATAACTCCCTGTAAAACCACAATGTGTCGTTTTTACATTTCAGTCTTTGTATGGATTAAACAAACAAGATGTAACATGTTAATTAGTGAGCTTTAGAGTCGCTGGTAGGCAATTTTTGTTACCTTCGGATAGAGCCAGGCTACCCGTTTCCCCCGTTTCCAGTCTTTATGCTAAGCTGAGCTAACCAGCTGTTGGGGGTAATTTCATATTTACCGTACATAGAAGTGGTATTGATTTTCACATCTGACTCTTAGCAAGAAAGTGAATAAGCGCTTTTTCCAAAATGTTGATGACACTGTAACTTTCAACTGTTTTTCTTTTTTTTTCCTCACAGCGAGGAGACAGAGAGAGGCCAACTGGCAGGAATCAATGTGAATGTGTTTGGTAAGTCCAGTGATGGATTCTCATGTCATCTCAACATTATCAACCTCTTAATTATTCACCTCCTTCGTCAGCTTTAACATCTCTCTACTCACCAAGAGCCCTTGAGTGACTCAAGGTACAGTATGTGCTGGGTCTGTGTGATTAAACCCTCAAATGGATGTGCTTGAATAGAGGAGATTTGATTCTCCTCTCTGAAATAATGATGGTCATCAATAATTTATAAGGGGCCTGTAATTCCAGAAGTGTCTCAACACAAAGTTCATCTCTGTTTAATGACTTACGCTCCAACAAAGATTATGTCAAAGCAAAACTGAGCCCAGGATATTTCTATTTTATGAAGCTGAACATACTGTACAATTGCATGCAAAGGTTTGGCACGTTGGCTTTTTGATGTCCTAGCAAGTATAGAAAAGAATGAATTGTCTGTGCAGTCCTAGAGTGCTTTGATGGTGAGGACAACATAGTAAACATGCAAGGTGTGTTATGTAGGGATGCCCTCCCTGTCACCTTTGATTTTCCAGAGAGCAGCGCGGTGAGGACAGCAGGCGGCGGTGGCAACCTCAGGGTGCTGTTGGTGGTAAACTGCGACCTTGAGCCTGAGTGCGTGGACTCGGAGCTGAGAGTGGCCCTGCAGTGGATTGCTGCCTCCGAGCTGGGCCTCCCTGCTCTCTACTTCAGGAAGTCCAAAGAGAAGAGGGTTGCAAAGGTAAGCACAGCTGTTAAATCAAAGGTGGCTAATTTTAACACAAATGTTACTGATTGTATAGTTTGCTTTGATTATTATAACACTGTTGGAGGGCCATAGATAGGATTTTAGAGATACTGAGGTCCCTCCAACACACACGCAAAATAATCAATCCTCTATTCCTAAGTGGTACAATTTTAAATATATTGAGGCTAGAAATACAGGAATCTTATTATAAAATTCCCACCATATGTGGGTATTTTTAAAATGTTATGTAACTTGGAAAAAGTTACATTCATATATATTGTTAATCTCTCCGTTGGTCAGCAAAGTGCTGAAGTTGATGACCATGTATAATAGAAACATGGTTGGATTCATTACGTGTGTGTCTTCTCTCAGTTCCAGAGGGTGGTCCATCTCATGTCTCAGAAGGCGTGGAGGATTGCGGACTTGTTCAGCGCTGTGGTTCAGTTCTGTAAGCTACACGAGAAAGAGGAAGAGGAGGGCCGGTCTCTGTCCAGCCTGTTTGATTGGCTGTTGGAGACCCTGTAGGGTGGACTAGCAACAAAAACACACATGCTCACTCATTCACTCACACCTAACATGTCTCTAACTGTTTGCCCCATCCTGTCGCATCACACCAAGTGTCTCCTACTGCAAGCTGAAAGCACAAAGCGATCAGCATACTTGAGAAATTCATACACCTCAATCTGACCATGGAAGTGTTTTTTGTCTGTTCATAGCCATGAATGGACTGGTCTCCCTTTAATAAAAGCATGTTTTTGTTTTCAGATTCACCTCTCTAGTGAGACACACACAAACACGGAGCAAACTGTAGGTGTACGGGTTGGAATGAACCAGCCTTCAAGAGATTATAGTCAGCAGGTTTTAACTGCTCCAGATTATATATATATATATATATATTTCCAGATTCTCACAACCAAATTATGTGCTTATTTATTTATTCCAAATGAACATACACAAAGCAAAGTAATAATAGAAGACAGGAAAATCAGGTTAAATTCTCCCCACAACTCAACATGCTCAAACCTTTTGTATCAAAACTACTTTATAAAAGAGGCTATGTAAGGAAATGTAAGCCCAGAAAAAGCTCTTTCACTTTCTTATGATGGCAACATTTGCTTAAAGTAAGCAAAATATTCATATCTTTGTTGTGTTCACTGGCCAACATACCACCTCTGTTGTGACCTTGAAATTCAGTTCTAAGTGTGTCATCTTGTTAATGTTACTTGAGAACTGATTATTTTGGATAGCTGTACTGTATATACTGTAGATTTGGAACTGCTGCACCTTGGAGTAGTGGACTGCTCTCTTTAGCTTTTATTATGTCAGGAAGACAGAGTAAGGTTTGTAATGTAATGAATTTGTATGTGAATATGGTCTGTTTATTTCTCTACTTAGTGGTACTCTAGTGTTACATCAGCATTGGGAAAAAAAAAAGCACACGATTCAGCTGTAAACTCTGTCACAGTAGAACTGAATGTATTTAACTTTTGACATCAATAAATTTCTGTGATGTGAAATATAAGCAGTCTTGATCATTCATAACATTCAGCAGAAAGACAACTGAACACTGTTTAGAAGCACATTTATCCACATCAGTATTACACTGTATTGCCTGGTTTTCCCAAAAGCATGTCACAGATGCAGCGAGAAGTTCATCACAGTTGAATACCAGCTAGGGAGCTACCGAATAAACATTCGTCATTGTATTGTGCTTTCAGAAAATACTGCTCAGTACACATCACAGAAACGTACAAGGCAGTGGGAACAAGAATATCAGAAGATTACCTCTGTTAGCTGATAATGGGCTCATGAAGATGACACATAGGCAAACATTTACAGTAATGCTCACGTATGAATATGATTAAATAGTTTTAGTATTGCAGTATGTTGTATTGATCAGAAATTTAGTTTTTTGTTTACAGCTCAGACAGGTGAGTCTAGCTCATACTTGCTAAAATTCTCTACACAGCTTAATTTAGAAACGGTTATCATTACAATCATGGTCAGACAGTATTTTAACAACGAGCTTCAAAGAACTAGTCCGAAACATTTTGGGAACTATGCTTACTTACTGTCCTGCCAAGCGTTAGATGAGAAGATTGAGACCATTCTTGTATCTTCCTGTTCAATAGGAAGCTAGAGCCAGAAGATGATTAGCTTAGCCTAGCATAACAACTAGAGGCCGGGGGACCAGCTAGCTCGTTTGTTTAATTTGCAGCACAAACAGAAAAGTAAGTAAGAAAAAACAACAAGTTGTGGTCTCATGGAGAGTTATGTGCTGTAACTATGTAGCGTGTTAATAACTGAGCTTCAGAGGTGCTGTTAGGCGTATCTGAACTTTGGACAGAGCCAGGCTAGCTGTGTCCCGTTTCTACCAGTCTTTATGCTAAGCTAAGTTAAGCTAATTGCCTCCTAGCTTTAGCTCCAAACTTCACACACAGACATCAAAGTTCTATCAATGTTCTCATAATGCTCTCAGCAAGAACGCCTGTGTCCCAAAATGTTGAACTATTCCAAAAACGTAGTTGAAGAATTCAAAGTTAACTTACTTAGTACAGTCAGGGAACAAGTGAAACTTCAAACAGATTCAGTAACAGGAGGAACAATTTTTACCTCTACGTGACTGCAGATTTTTCAGTTGGTAATCCACAATTACAAAGATGTACAGTGGGTCATACATGGTAAACACAAATTGATTGTTGTGTCCATGTATATGCCCGCTTGAGCCTCTACATGTTCAAGGGAAGGGTCAGTACCAGATCCGGCATGTGTTATCCTTGCTGCCTGCAGGAGAGCACAAACACGAACAGGTGGCTGCACAGAAGGACACAGCTGCACGCTTTTCATCTAAAATGTGCAATTAAGCATTTGTGGCGCTTTATTCGCCACTCAAGGCTATATTTTATCAGTGCGTGGTTGTGAGATGTATGTGTGCTTGTCAGATCTGGCGCGTGTGTGTGGGGACAGTGTGTACCTGTAATGATAGTGTCACCCTCATAGTTGAAGACACAGGAGAAGATCTCGTCGGTGTGCCCCTCCAGAACTTGTAGGCAGACTCCAGACTGAACATCCCACAGACGAGCTGTCTTGTCTGAGCTTGCTGTCAGGACCCTGCTGCCCTGGGGGCTGAAACAGATCTACCCAGAGAGGCAGAGTCAGGGGAGTTAGTCTTATTCAGAGGTGGGTGGGTGTGTGCTACATGAGCGATAGAGTGAGGAAGAGAGAGTGCTGAATTAGAGATTATGCCAGAAGTGGTTGAAATGACAAAGGGAGGGGAAAATGAGGGAGTTTAGAACACTTCCACCACATCAGCAGCATTATTCCACAGAGGTCATTCAACTTTAAATACTTAAAGGAAGATAAAGGCACCGGTGACACTACTTAGTGAAGAGTTTTTCCAGTAGAGTATTATGAAAATCATGGCTGAAGCTGATTGTGTTAGATCCTGGGTTTATCGTTCCCTGAATGGTTCTGCATCCCCATAGTGAGGTAAAGGAAGAGATGATTAAATGAAGCTGGCTCTAGATGGCCAAGAAAGTAAAGTATGTTTTTATTAAAACTCTAAATGGAGCACCAAGGAGCGACCCCAGGCAGGAAATGGAAACTGACTAGGGAAGAAGCTGACAAAGATAGAAGACCGGAGGAAGAAGATGAAAGTGGAAGCTATGACAACTACAGGAATGGAATAAAAACTGTTTAAAATGGACAGAGAAGAGAAAAAAACAGAAAGAGAGAATGACAGGAAATTGGCATAAATAAACAAGGTTAAAGCGGTGGCCCAATTCCATATTACATCCTAATTCTAACCTCATCTCCTGAATACTGCAAAAGTTACAGTTATGTATACTCAGCATACATGCTAAAAGAAAGAAGGAAAAAAAGGCTTGTATAAAACATTTGCAAAGTCAGCTATGGTAGATGTTTACATGAAGTGTGTTAGGTTCTCAGTTGAACTTTAAAGTAGCAAAATTAGGGCCACATAGAAATATGGTCAGGTCTTTAGAATCAGTCATGCCATTAACATCCATCATTAATATTTCCCAGATAAAACAGATAAAGGCAGCAAGGTGGATTAACTAGGGGAGAGGCTGAGACATAATAAAAGTTAAGCATACAGAGCGAGACACTGAAATAGAGGGAGAGACCAATGAAAAGAAAAACATGATCATGGTTAAGAAGCATGGAGGGGAGGGGGAGAGGTGACCTGTTAGGGAGAGATTAGTATCATAATCCCAGCCTATTTATTACTGACTGCAGATGCCTTTCAGTAAACAGAGGTAACTTCCCAGCCCCTCATACATAGATACCCTCTGAGCCAGAGCCTGCAGGACACACACACACACACTTCATGCAAAGCACCTGGAAAATGGTAAATGGGTAAAATCACTCCCATTAAAGTACAAGGTCAATGCAGGGTCAAACAAACACACACCTTATGCCAGAGTATGTGTTTGCTTAACTCAACTAATGGCAGGCCACATTACACTGGGTTAAAGGTTCTTTTTGAGGATGTGTGATTACATGTGATGGCATGGGTGCAACATTTAGTGCTCTGAGTTCAAAGGCTAATAACACAAGGTCAGACCATGCTCACTCGTGGCCATGGGGTGACAGGTGGTATTTGTAATTTCTCATGGAGATCTACCTAGAAAACATTCACAATCTAGTTTGGAACCCAGAGATTCAATTAGTCAGATCAACAGAAACATCACCTCAGTCATATGTCCTATTTGCCGAGCTTTACCATGTGACACAGTGAGCACAAAGCACCCTGAAGCCTGGACTCCTGTCCCTCCACATCAGCATCACGCTTTATCCCATGTTAACAAGGCAAGTAGAGGCAATATCCTATTTACAACACTGACCAGGAGAGCTGTAGCTAGAGACTGAGGGTATTATAAATAGGTAGAAATGTATTTCCTGTTGCCATGTCAGCTAATATCAAACCGTGACAGGAAGTAAGTGTGGCCCATACTGTTTCCTAGCCATAAACACAATTCTGATGAAATAGTCTATAGAGAGCCGAGGTCCTGACTCACTTCTGTGCTACCCTCTGATCCACTAGCCTTCATTACACAATGTATGAAAAACTGAAGCATGAGCAAAGATTTTATTACTTTACAGCTCTGGATAGCCTTAGAGACACAGTTGCATTAATCTTATGGGATATAAGATTAATGCTTAACAACAATTAAGCATTCTTGTTGCAGAATGCTTAATTGTGATATCTTTGTTAAACTGCGAAGGGGTTTAAATTTTACAAGTTAGAACAATAGTAAATGCCTATTTACCTTATCAAAGAGACAAAATACTAAAAAGAAAAAAAAACATCCATACAAAACTGCATTACAGAACAGAGGCTAGTGAAACAAAAGCTAGCCTGTAAATGGGGTGAGACTTTGGCTCTCTTTGGTGACATAAAATAACTTTTCACAGGCTATGGCAGAGAAGTCATTTTGGGTCCAGTGACTTACCTTGGAGATCTCTCCATCATGGCCCTCCAGGGTCACGAGACACTGATGTGTGGTTGCACTGAAAACTCGAGCTGTACCTGACAGAGACAGGGACAAGCAGGGTTATTAGTGTACATGCACTATACTTGATGATAAGATCTGGAGAACTTATGGCATTAGAAAATAATCAAATTTTTGCAATTTTAGCGTAAACCTCAGGCATGTGATCAAAACAACACAAAACTGCTGGAGAGAGTGAGAAAATGTGTAAAAATACGAAATCGTAAAAAAAATGAATCGGTATATATACATAAATAAATACACACCATCAGCAGAGGCAGTAGCAATGAGCTGGCCACTTAAATCAAAACACACATCTAGCACCTCTTCTTTGTGTCCAACTAGGGTGGCCACACACTTCCCACCAACTGCCTCCCACAACTGCAAATACATACACATAACACAAAACACTCAGTGACGTAATTATACATACACACAGGCAGGGAAGCACATACGCACAAAAACTAGGACACACATGCATGTGAACAAACATATACACATGAAATATGCTTGCATGTAGCTGTTAGCTGTCTTAAGTGGCTTTATTTAAACCATCTACCCTAGAGGGATGCAGTGAGGTGGATAATTCTTACTTGCGAGCATGACTCATCTGGGCATAATTAAGGAATTAGGATTTAATTTTTTTCCTTTAAATGATAGAGACCTTAGAGACAGGAAGTGGGGAGTGACAGAGAGTGGGAAATGGAGGAGGGTTAAATATGAATGACAAGAGCCACCCATCTCAAGTACCTTATTTTGCAATAGTGCTAAATGAACGACCAAAGTCTGTAAAGAGACATTTTGGCAAAATAATTGTATTTGAAAGAGTCAAATAATGATAGTTGGTGATAGTTCACCTTGCAGGTTTTGTCCATGGAGCCGGTGACTATGAGGGAGCAATCCCAGTTAAACTGAACATTGCTGATTTCTCCCCTGTGACCAATCAGAGTGTGGACACATCTGAGAAAAACAGAAATGAGTCAGTTGTGCACTCTTGTATGCAGAATCTATAGGTGTTATGCATGCACTGTACAGTATAAATGATGACACACGTGCACAAATCGATGCATACATTGCAATAACAATGATGATGTCTGACCTTCCTGAAGCAACATCCCATATAGCAACTGTGTGGTCAAAGGAGCCAGTGACAAGTTGATTCCCCACCGTGTTAAAGCACAGAGAGAGGACTTCTGCAGTGTGACCCTGGATGAAATCAGAAAGAGAGCATTATCCCTCACTGTCTCATTTCTTTCCTCTTTTAAACTCCCTCTCTTTCTCTCCTGCTACGCTATGTCACTGTATGGATGAAAATGCACATCAAAAACGCCATATTATTTATTAAAATAAACATACGGACTTAAGCCTTAAAGGCAGGTTGTTAAATTCTTGAAATAAAAAAATAAAAATGAGCACGCTTAAGATTCTGCGCTCAATTGACTGCTGTCAGCATGATTGATTCTTCATGGTGTGAAGTACTAAAAGAACAGAGAGAGCTGCAGAGGGTTCTCAGTGAGACAGTCAGCCAGGCAGCCACACCATGGACCCACGTGCAGTCTGCACATCAAAGAGAGCTAACTATTCCCTTCAGAATGGGTTATCAGTGCCTTATTAAAGAGTCACAGTTACATTCCCCATCAGATCATGGGATTGATATGTGGGGGTAGAAAAGGCACTGGCCAATAGCAGGGGTAACAATTTAGGAATAATTACTCTTAGAAGTGAAAAGTTAATCAATGCATTATTAATGAATGTGAGCCCCGATAACAGGAAAAAAAAAGAGAGGCACTGGATTATAGTAAGTAAAGATATCTCACAGTCAGAGTGGCCACCTCCTCCCCAGTCTCCACATCCCACAGCTTGGCAGTGGCATCCATGCTGCCTGTGGCCACCAGTGTACTCTGGGGGTTAAACGCCAGGCACACCTACACAATACAAAACTCTCTTTTACAGTCACTAGTGTTGGATTCTGTTACAAAGCCAAACAATGATTTGGCAGACTTATTTATTATCTAAGCACTAAACATAATACCAAAGTAAAACCATTAAACTATGCAATTTAAATGCTCAGTTGGCCTGGGGCCCTACTGAAGGCACTCGGTCCTGCAGCGTAAAAGTGTGCATAAATACTGGCTGATGTACGTACAGCAGCCTATAGCATATGAAGCAACGATTTGACTAAAAACAAACTAAAAATTGAATAATTTTCACTTTAAACAGATTTTCATACATACAATTTCTGCCATGTGTCCGCGAAAGGTATGAAAACATTTGCCCGTCTCAGCACACCACAGTTTGCAGGTCTTATCAAAAGAGGCGGTGGCAATCTTGTCTCTAAGTTTCAGAAAGATAAAATAAAGCAAAGAAGAAATGATGAAAAGTCCCATTTGAAAGGCTAAATAATTCAGCTGAGTCAATTATAGAGCAATGTTCTCAGATGCTATGAATGTTTTGCTGAAACAGCTCATTTACCCATAAGGGTTGTTGAATGCAATTGCATACACCACATTTCTATGACCCTCCAGCGTGTGCAGCTCTGTGCCTGAGGCTGTGTCCCAAACTCTACATGTCCTGTCATAGCTCCCAGTTATAAACCTGCAGACGGTTCAAGAGAAGAGACAAACAAAAATAAATATACAGCATTTCCTGAACTCCAAAATGCCAGATTTATGTGTGTTGCAGAGAAACCTACCTTGACCCTGATTTGTCAAAGGCAACATTTGTCAGTGGCAGTATGTGTGCCTTAAGCTCCTACAAAAAGAACAAAACAAACAAACAAACAAAAAACCCCCCAGAAAGATTAGAAAATATAACCTCCAAGGCAATATAGTATTTACTCCATTTATCTTTAAGATTACACACGTAATACCTGTATACAATTACTCTGACTTTGATGTAATAGCAAGACCTCTCCCTCCTGGCTCACCAGTGGTGGAAGGACTTTCTCTCCTTATACTTAGAAGGCATGCTTACTTGGCTTCTAATTAAAAAATTAAATAAAAATAAATTAAATTAAAAATTTCCCCGCTGTGGGACAATAAAGGCTTATCTTATCTTATCTTACTGTATCTTATTCTAAGACCACTGCTGCTCTCTAGTGCCTCTTTGGAGAACTGGCTAACTCCTAACTACCCACAAATGTAAATAACATTGAAAAAGAGCAAACATCTGGGAGCTAATAAACTGCTGTAATGAGCTGATGTTGCCAAATATTTCATCATCCACAATCTTCTCCACTGCCTGTGTGTAATAGAGTAACGCAGCTTTACACAGAAGTCAAAATCTGATGCAAAATATATGTGCCAAAAATGTTTGAACCGATACAAATGATAAAGAGCTTTCTCCACTTATTTCATAAAACCACACTATAGATTTTACAACCTGTCCTGGGACCTTGAACAGCAATACACTAATAGAAAATGAATGAATGAATGTCTTCACCAATAGGAGCTACTTTATTGAATCTATATGTCATTCCACTGTGTTGATTTATTGGCCAGTAGTGTAAGTATGAGTCCAGCGTCTGACCTTGAAGAAACAGAACCCGTGGTGGTCCTGCTGGCCCTGTTTCTGCTGAAGTCGAAGGATCAGCTGTTTGACCTGATCAGCCCGGGACTCTGTGATCAGAGGCTCGGATCGCCTGATTTCTGCCAACAACTCATCTGGGTTTGTTCTGCATCGTGGGAAAATGCAATTTTTTTAAAAAAAATACATTTTTAAACTTAAAATCACCCGATGGTGACAATTTAGAAAAGTGATGACATGAGAAAAACTACATGCAAAATAATAATTTTCAGTGAGGACAAAAAAAAAGTACAAACATATATACGAGACACTGTTGAAGTATACAGCTTAACAATGTATAATAATGTGAGCTGAACGGATTAACTTTGCTTTATCCAAAGGAAAATTTATTTGTAGTGTGGCATCAAAAACAACTTTCTCATTAAAAAAAAAAAAAAAAGGAAACATTAAATAACACATAAACCGTACCGGTGGTAGTTAAGGCTAATTGGAGACATGTCTGACTAGTAATAAAATGACTATTTGTGAGAGATGAAAAGCAACAACGCTCCTACAGAGGGTTATTATGACACCACGCAGTTATCAGCAAGCCACAGTGTTATTAGCTAACTTTGTTCTCTTATAGGATACCATTACTCACGCACCCTGGAGTCAAATCCAAAAGGTCGATTGATTTGGTCCTCAAATATCCTCCTTTGTCGTATTCCAAGATTATACCTGATAGCAGAAACATGTATTAAACCAGGAAAAGCCACTCAACGTTAGTGCTACATCAAGTAGTTGTCAAAGTCGAAAACACTCCGCTACAACAGTGGCATATTCCCTTAAAAAGAACTAACGTTAAGGTTGAGACAAATCAATTATTTGTATTACCTGGTGGATAATATCTGAGAAGGAACCGCTTAAGTTTCATGTTGCCGTATATTTGGGACGCTTTACATCGCCTATCAACAAACCGTTGCTAAGGCGACAGACTCGCGGCACGTGCCCGCGTGCACTCACAACGCATGCGTGTTACGAACATAAACAGACCTCTCAAGAACTTGAATGACAAGTCTGTTGAAACAAATAACCAAGCAAGGATGTTGGTTACTGTGCCTGTATTTTCACATCCTGGAGGCATTACACAAGGAGCCCGAGACGACGCAGCATCGCGCTCTTGGCTATAGCATAATAGCAAATCCAAATCCAAGCTGTGAGGGAGTTCAGAATCCGAACTCCCTCACAGCTTGGATTTGGGTTGTAGGCTATATGGTGAATCATAGTAATATTTCTGCACTTAAATGTTTATCACTGCTTTGTACAGCTGTTTACTGAACTCTTTAAGTTGCCTTTGTGCTGCAGAAGGGGAGTCAATTTGTTACCAGGCTCAATTTGCCTGCTTCTGTTTAACAACAAGAAGTTTCCTTTCTCTCTGTTAAATTGTCTCATGCTTTGTTTGATATAATCTATCACAGACTAAAGGGTTGTACTAATACCTAAAGTCTAATTTCTTCACCTCTCAGCTATCCTTCTGTTTCCTAACAGTTCAAAGTCTGTCACTCATAAACTGTGACTAAGGCACGAGCAGATCATAAAGATTGTGTGTGTATATTCTAGCTACTGATGAATACCGATAGCTTCGAAAACGGTCAATGCCCTTAAGGTGGTCAGACTTCAAATTAAGACCAAGGTGTTCAGGTGGCACTCCTAGGAATATAAACCAAAGACGATCTCCTGGAGGTAAAAGCATGGGCTGTTGCGCCAAACTGAAGTCCTCTGGCTGGGCTTATCCCACTGCAGTCCTGGCACTTTATGGGTTTTTTGCCAACTGCAGAGTAGCAGAGCCCTTCCTCACACCATACCTAATTGGACCACACAAGAACATCTCTGGAGAAGTGGTAAGAATGGCAGACACATACATACTATTATGTACAAACCTGTACACTTACTCTACAGCCTGTGTACATCAAGTACTGTATCTTTTATTAGGGGCACTTATCTGAGACCTACTGCTCTTCAGTTTTGATCGACAAAGAGATATGCATGCCATGGACAAGAGACAGAAAGTGTGCATGGATCAGCATTCTTGTTCTCTGGTGCTCGTTGTTTCCCCACAGGTGACCAACTACCTGTTCCCTATCTGGACGTACTCCTACCTGGCCTTCCTTTTTCCCGTCTTCCTCCTGACTGACTTCTTGAGGCATAAGCCCCTCATTATGGTACAGGGGCTCTTCCTGGTCACCAACTACATCCTGCTCTGCTTTGCCCCGGGTCTGCCTGCTATGATCTTCCTTCAGGTCCACTGAAAGACTGATAAAAATGGTTGAAAACAGTTGAATAGTAATAATGTTCCTCATGTAACACTTTATTTTATTCAGAATAATCAAAGCTGCAGTACTTATAATTCAGTAATGCACTTGGTGTTGTGTGTCCTGACATACAAGGTTATTAAAAACCAAAGATATCTTATTTAAATAATGCAAAAGACTATAACCCTGCTGTTCATAGACATAATACAGTATTGCTGCACTGTTGCTTATTACCCATGAAAGACAGCATGCATTATGTTATCCTTTACTGGTACAAGGTGCTTCATCATAGGTTGAAATCTCATTAAAACTGTTCCATCCCATCAACAGGTCAACTATGCTGTTGTAACTTCCACAGAGGTGGCCTACTTTTCCTACATTTACAGTGTGATTCCAGTTGAGAATTACCAAAGAGCCACTGGTTACCTGCGCAGTGCCATGCTGGCTGGATACACATTTGGTGCCAGCCTAGGCCAAGTGCTCGTCTCCCTGGCAGGTAGGGCTTCCCAGCCTATAAAAAATACTGAATAAATAAAAAATATATTAGATAAATATTGTTTAATATCTCTATATTTTCTCCACATTAAGTATACTCCTCAAGACAGATAATAAATATCTCCTAATACAAGACGTTTGAAAATCTGCTTTGCCTGCATGTATAACAATATTAACTGCAAAGAAAATTATGAAGGAACTGCACTGAACTGTGCTTCAACATTTGAGCAAGCACTGATGAAGTATGAACTCTAATCAACAGGAGTGGACTACTTCTACATCAATGCTGTCACTCTGGGGATTGTAAGCATGGCTTTCCTTGTCACCTTCTGGTTGCCCATGCCCCAGAGGAGCCTGTACTTCAAAGGGAAAACGGCTGCAGCTGTGGGCTCGCAGTCCCAGCAGGAGGGGCCGCTGGGAGCGGACGGGCCTGAGGAACCGGTGATGGATAAGGGTGAAGCTGGCTCAGGGAAAGAGAAGATGGAGCATAATGGCAGTGCTGGCTGGTGCAGCGGGGAAAATGTGGTCACTGCGGGCCATCTACTTTGGCAAAGCTTCAGGGAGTCGTATTCTTCCAGGCATTTTCTTTTTCTGATTATATATCGATACACATCACACTTTGAGTACAGATCTGCTGAGCACGCACCTTTTTCACATTTTGTTATGTATCATACTTTAATATATTTACTGCAGCAAACAAACAAACAAAACCATTATTCATTGTGGTGTTTTTCTATAATGTATTCATATATTAATACTTTTTTGATGGTAGAAAAAGCCTTCTAATTAATAATAATTACCACCATGCAGGCATTTAATCTACTGGTCCCTGTGGTGGGCTTTGGCCACAGCTGGCTACGTGCAGGTTTTCAACTACATCCAGCTGATGTGGGACCATATAGAACCATCTGCCACATCATCCATCTACAACGGAGGTGTAGAGGCTGCGTGCTCTCTTGTGGGTAAGGCTGGTTGATGGTGTGTGTGTATAAGAGAGAAAACCATACAGAAAAGAAAAGAATGGGCTTGGGGCTGAGGGCGACAGGGTAGGGAGGTCAGAAAGTACTGAAAGACAGACTAACATATTGTTGGTTTTGGTCTTTTCATGGGATTTGTTGACAATAACAGAAATATAGAACATCACCAGCTTTATCCTTTAAATATTACCTTCCAAAAGCATTATCATGGAAACAGGACAAAGTACTAATAAACTAAATAAAATTAAAAAAAAGCAGAATAATGTGCACAAAAGAACATTTAATGAAAGAGTGAGCATTGCTTTTGGACAGTGTAAACTCACAGAAGAACAGAAGTTTCATAGAAGCAGGGGATCACTGATTCTCACCGCATCGTTCGGAGAACAGGAACCAGGAGTTCAGTTAACACAGGGGAGGGGCAGAAGTTTGCAGCACAACCACATTATATAGAGCAAAATAAAATTTAACGATGTTATTAAAAGCTGCCATGTCTGGTGGCACATAGACCTATAAAAACTTGCAATTAAAAGAAAACAACCATGCCATTCTTGGTTTTATGGGATACCCGATTAAATGGAAAATGTGTATTGATTTTGAAAGGGAATAGCAGCACCAGGGTCCCGTTGGCGTCTGCTCAACCTGGCTCAGCATGAGAAGAAGAGAAATTGCTTCAATTAAGGAGATAGAGTTAGGAGGTAATGGATTCTCTGATTTTTGGTGATAGTTGATTCCAAGAGCTGGGTGGAAGTGGTTCATCATAATAGCCAGGTGCTGTGGAGGCCAGCAAAGGGCATGTGCGTGCATAAGGTTTTGTTTAGAGGCCACATTGCCCTTTGTACCAACGTTCAAGGAAAGAAATGTTGTTGTGATGATTAATGAAGGAATCACAACAAGGATGCACAGGCACCGTGGAGGTGTTGTCCACTAGAATGACAGATTCATCTTTCTCCTCCGTGGGCCAGGTGCTGCAGTGGCCTTCTCCGTGGGCCACATCAAGGTGACCTGGGCCGTGTGGGGAGAGCTGGCATTAGGGTTGTTCTCAGCTGTAGGGACAGGTGCCGTGTTTCTGATGGCGCTCACCAGCAGTATCTGGGCATGCTATGCTGGTTATGTCGTGTTTAAGTCCTGCTACATGTTTCTCATCACAATCACAACGTAAGTTCACTGTAGAATATCTCCAACCAAACTTTTATTCTGCAGTGTTACTGTGGTTTTTTTTCAAAACAGTTCTCTCTGTAGATGGAGGAAGCAGAGCACAAAGCCTGAAGTAACCTACTAAACGCCTAACAATTCCTGTTAGGAAGATCCTGCAGTGTGGTTGTATCTGTAAAACAAGCTTTACAGACAAAGGAAGCTGGTTATGGATTAGGGTTGCAACTACAGATTATAAGCCATGCAACAAAGAAAAACAAAAACTAATTTAAGAAGCTGGTACCAGCTAATGTTTGGCATTTATGCTTGAAAAGTCAAAATAGTTGCTGATTAGTTCTCTTTTGATTGACTTAATTGTTTCATTTCCCTTTTGCATTGCTCATAAATATCTGACAGTCCAAGCATATAGCATAGTTCTCTCAGAAATGATAAGCACTTTGTCATTTTAGATTTCAGATCGCATCCAACCTCTCCATGGAGTGCTATGCTTTGACATTCGGGATCAACACTTTTGTAGCCCTCTCGCTGCAGACCATCATTACAGGCATTGTTGTTGATGAAGCTGCACTGGGACTGGACATTGTGACGCAGGTATGTTCAAACACAGGCTTAAGTATTAATTCAATGCTTTTTTATTTTATTTTAATGGCAGCACACAGGTATTTAACACTGACAGTCTCCAGGTGAACTCTGTGTCAAGAATGTAAGCAGCATAAGCTTTCTAAAATGTGAGGACAGGGCGACACCTGGTGGTCACCATTCACTGTTGCATGCAGACATGTTTGATGAAGATCGAGCCACATAGCATGATTCAAATAATAATGTTTCTCTGCAGTTCATCATCTACGGCAGCTACTACGCTTTCATCTCGGTGCTGTTTCTGATTCGAGGGACCTACACCGCCTGTGTAAATCAACGCAATACTGAGCACACAGAAACCAAGGAGCAAGAGACCAGTGTGGAGGTGATCTCTGCTGAACGTTTCTGACCAAGGTCAACAAACTGTTATAGTCTTGATCTGTTCCATTTGTTTATGGGGAATAAAATAATCATACATCAACAGCGTTACTGTTCTCTAATGAGTGTAAAACTGAGCATCTTATTAACTCCAAAATAGTGCCCCTTAGATACAACAATAGCCTTAGTTGCTGACTGAGCCCAAGGGTGTTTTCTATATTATGTCTAGAATAATCTACTGAGGAAGTCAAACAGCACAATAAAGCTGCCGTTATTACTTATTAATGAAGTATACTAAAAGATAAAGATTTGTCTGGTTCACTGTTCAGTTTGTGACACGTATATCTTGGCTTGATCATCACCAAGGTTGAGCTGCTCTTTGACCGGGTTGTTGATTGACAAAACCAAGTTCAGCAGTTAAACAACTTCAGGTATTTCCCACAAGGAGGCAAGACGGAAAGAGTAGCACGCTGAGGAACATATACACTCACTGCTGAATCAGGTAGAAGACTGGCAGAAGATGGAGGCAGTGAGGAGGTGGAGGGCGGACTGGAGGTATCCCACTACTCTGCTGTGCATGTATGGATTCTTCAGCACAGTCAAACCCCTGGAGCCTTTCCTCATCCCATACTTGACAGGACCGGACAAGAATCTGACGACAGAACAGGTATGAAAGCAAAGACAAATGACTAAATGACTGAAATCATGAATCAGAATATAATAATACAAATCAGACAGTCAAAAGAAGTATACAGTGTTTTAGTTTCCCACCAAAACCTAATATGCCTAATGTACTTACTTTTTAGTATTTGCAGAAATTACATTTACATGTTAAATTATGACAAAATAACCATGTTGGTGAATCACAGTAAAGAGTTAAATATAGTCTTTATTACTTGAGTGGTAAAAATCCAATCATAGTTATAAAACCTGATTTATTGCTATGAAGCAATACAGTTCCTGTCTTACATGCAATGGCCTCATCAGGTAAACAATCAAATTTTCCCGGTGTGGACGTACTCCTACCTGTCTGTGCTGGTGCCGGTGTTCCTGCTGACTGACTGGCTGCGTTACAAGCCTGTGGTGGTGTTCCAGTGTGTCACCCTCTTCATCACCACAGCAATGCTACTCTGGACAAAGAGTGCAGCAGCCATGCAGGCCATGCAGTTCTTCTATGCGATGGCGACAGCCAGCGAGGTGGCCTATTTCTCCTACATCTACAGGTCATGTACTGTAGCTCAAAGGGCAGAACAAATGCCAGTGCTGCCAGGTGTCAAGGGTCAGGGGTTTGAATTTTGCATTGTTGGGACAGACGTGACATTTTTTAATATGTTGTTTATTACAGTGTAGTGGATCTGAAGAGGTACCGGAAAGCCACCTCTTACAGCCGCAGTGTCCAGCTCCTGGGGTACACAGTGGGCTCTGTGCTGGGCCAGCTGCTCATCAGCTTCAACCTCATGTCCTACAACAACATCATGGTTTTAACTCTAGTTCTCACCATCATCGCTCTCTTCACTTCCTGCCTCCTACCAATGCCACAGCAGAGCATGTTCTTTCACCGCAGACATACTGGACAGAAAACAGCAGCAGAGGTTACAAAGAGGCATGTAGATGGGACTGGGGATGCAACAGAGCACACAAGCGGATCAAAGGCATCCCTGGAAGAAATAAGAGATGAAAAGGTGGAGAAAAGAGGAGAAACAGAGCATGGAGCAGAAAAAGGACAGGATGAAAAAGGGCCTAAGGGTGAGGTCCTTGAGGAGTCGGTTGGTGGAGGAAGCTGCAGCCAAGTCCTCATCCAACTGTGGAGGGACTTCCGCCAGTGCTATTCCTCCAGACAGCTGCTCTACTGGTCAGTGTGGTGGGCAATGGCCACCTGCGGCTATAACCAGACTGTCAACTATGTGCAGGTCAGTTGTGTAGGAAACATGAAATACTAAAGTGACCATTAAAAAGCCACACACCTACTTTCTTTGTACATATTTATCAAGTTATCACTTTCACTTGTGTGTGTGTGAGATCAGTACCTCCAAATCACCTAAATGATCACTGCAATATACCCTGCAGGTGCTGTGGGAACATGTACAACCTTCTCAGAACTTCAGCATCTACAATGGAGGCGTGGAGGCAGTGTCCAACCTGTTGGGTAAGCAACATAATATAATAGTTTCCAGTGCAGAATTATAGACTAGGAAAAGGAAAAAAGCCAAAAACAAATAGAACCCAGTGTTTGACTGTCCACTTGTTGTGGCCACTATATGGAATGCTATTTGATTACAAAAAGGAAATGACAGCTTTTGGTGACATTAAACCCATTTTCTCAGTGCTTATTCAATTGCCATCTCTACCACAATCATCCTGAATTGATGTGTTTTGCAGGTGCAGCAACAGCCTATGGTATAGGCTTCACTGAGGTGAGATGGGATCAGTGGGGAGAGCTGGCCCTGGGCGGTTTCTCTGGACTCGGGGCAACAGCACTCTTCCTCATGACCTTCATCGGCAACATCTGGGTCTGCTACGTTGGTTACGCCATTTTCAAGTGCCTATACATGCTGCTGATAACAATAGCCATGTAAGAGTGTTATATGATTAAAGGGGCTGTTTTACCCCATAATTCAGACCTAATTTTATTGCAGGCAGAACAGGAAAAAGAACATTTAAATGAACAAAACACAATGCTTCTCTTAGGTACCAGATTGCAGCTGACCTGTCAATGGAAAGATATGCACTGGTCTTTGGAGTAAACAACTTTGGAGCATTGGCTCTACAGACGATCATCACTTCTGTTGTGGTTGACAGTGGGGGACTGGGCTTGGGCATCATTCCTCAGGTGAGCAGTCTGATCACAAAACATCAGTCAAGTCTTCTGTAGTTGTAGCACAAGTGTTTATATGTCCACTCACCACTGTCACGGAAGCATACTGTGTGCTTTTTTTTTTTGCAGTTCACCATATATGCCAGCTACTTCTCTGCCATCGCTGCTGTTTTTTCACTTCGGGGACTGTTTACCATTTGGAGAGCACAGAGAAGAAGCAAAGAGTCCACCCCTTCAGTCAAAAACGAACCTCCAGACTCTCACAAACACAGTTTCTGAATACATACCAGCTGAGCTAATCACTTGTGCTTTTGGTCCCCACTGTGTCCAAGTGGCCACATGCTGGTTTAAAAGCAAGAAGCTTCAAATTACTGACTGCAACATCATCAATATAAATCTTCTTTTTATACAAAACAAATATACAAGGTTTTCATACATCCATATAAATGAATGGTTTGGTCATTTCTTCTTACTTAAAATTCATTTTAATATATATACTGTATATATTTACATATTAACTTAAAATTCTCTAATACCCAATTTAAGTGGTTTTCAGCTCATCAGCCATTCCTGTTGTCCACTTATGGATGTGGTTGACTGTAGTTCAGAAGTGTTGTGACCTGCCTGCTCTGTCAGCAGGGCAGGGGATGGCAGAGAAATGAGTCCCCTGCCCGTCCCTGATGCAGCAGTCACTCCCTCTTTCACTCTCTCATTTCTCACCAACAGGATAGGCTTTTTTTTTTTCTTTAGTGAGAACAGTTTACCCAAAATGATCCTGCACAGTTTGGTTCTTCACAAATACAGTAAGTGGCAGTACCCATTAGCTTTTCCAAGCAACAGTTCTGTCTTAACAAATCTTGTGTGTTAGATACAAATACTGATATGCACAAAGAGCTAATTTGCTAAAAGAAAAAAAGAATATGTACAGAATTGCAGCATAATGAATGGGATATACTGTATGCAATAACTTAGTTTTCAGCCAGTTTGATTATACATTGTGGTTCAGTAGAGGCCAGTTCACAGGTTAAATAGAGAAGAGGGGACCAACCTCTCTCTCTACACACACCATCACTTTGTTTTGTAGCCATGGACAGTGTCAGCATGACTGTCATATTGTTCCATCTGTGACAAACTGCGATAGAAAATACAAATCCTTACAAACATTGTGTTTTTAAAGCTACTTGTGAAACAAAACAGTGCAATAGGTGCAAGCGCGCCAGTTGTTGACCCTGTAGTGGAGCTGATTGGATGGATCGCTATAAGAAGGGATTCGTTGAGGAGCCTCCTGCTGGATATTGTGCAGATGGCCCCGCACCCTGGAAGAAAAAAGGGATACACAAACACACAATCAGAAACACTTAGCACCGAGAGGGGGGTCAAAATAAATCCACTATCCATTAATATAAAATGATCATGTCTAGTTTTAGTCCAAACACTGGTGTTTTCATTATTAGTACAGACACAATAGTGACAATGTAACCAATGGTCTATTCAATGGAACTAAAAAGGAAGAATAAAGTGATTAATCTCTATGAACAATCATCTTGGCCCATGGGATCGAAGCCCCTTCATTCCTCTGTATAAAACTCATTTCTGCTACAGGAAATCATTCCATGTAGCCCTCTTACTAACCAGGAAGGGGTTGCTAGAGATCATAGGTCCAGCCATCGCCTGCCCGAAAGGAGTCACAACAGGCTTGGCCTGGCCAAAGGCTGGATATCCTCCACCTAAAAGACATGTACAAGTTAATTTAGGAGATGTGATGGAATACCCACCCAGCAAATGAATTATAGCAACAACAAACCAAAAAGGACTCATGTTGGACTCCTTTCACACATGTTCAACTGAGCAAACCTAACCCAGAGTAGAATTTGCATGACTGGATTTAAGGGAAGTAAATGCAACAATGTGACGACTACTCCATCAGATGCACATCCAAGCTTGAATTTCAGCATAGTTATTAATGCAGATATGTCTACATCCATATGATCTACACAGACACACACCGTTGGGTTGCTGGGGATAAGCAGGAGGCTGTGGGAACGGAGCCTGGCCAGGAAACGGTTGCTGGAAGGTTCCACTAAAGCTGGTGGGCAGGTTGAAGGCTGCAGCATTCCCAAATCCAGCTGGCATACTCATGGAGCCTGTGCCAAATGATGCTGCAACACAGCAGGACAGCAACGGGTTAAAAGAAGCCAAAATAAGACATCTACAGGCATATGATAAAATAACCTATTGTTTAATTTTATTTTCAAAATTAAAACAAGAATTTTACAGCACACACACTTGCCGACAAAATGTTATATTACACAGGAGCTGGCACACATCAGCAAAAAACAAACAAACAAACAAATGCAAATACTAAGATGTTATTAATATCAACAGTTTGTTATAAAGCAATACACTAGAAGTAAACTTAAATGAGTGAGACAATAAACAACTAGGGATTACAGAACAGTCAACAAGAAAACAAAAAAAGGCATTGCTATAACAAATTAGTAAATAGAAATGCATCAGTTACACTATGAAGAAAGTTTGGTCACCGTCCCTTTAGCAGGTGAATAACTGCACAGGTGATCTGGTAATCCATAGTGTGGCTCCCAATGCCAAAATTGTCCATTTAACTCTTTCCCTCTGAGATCTTCAGAATCTCACAGTATATGCATCTGTACAGCTTAAACACATGCAAATGTGGATTAAGGTTGTCTCCAGACAAGCCTTAGGAAAAAGAGGGATTTTAAGAACAAGAGTCAGACATGGTGCTTCAACACTTGTAGTAAGTGTAGCACCAGTGTCTGATTTCTGATGACCACACAGGAGCACGACATTCCCACAGTGCAACAGGTGGAATCAAACTGTGGTAAGTAAGATATCCAATATCTGGTAGAAATGCTACATCCAATGCCCACTAAACAATGTCAACGACTGGAGTTACAGTTGATTGAATATGCAAGCAAATCCAACAAGGTTATGGCTCAAGTCTTAAAGACTCAACCGTTTTCATTGTTCTTACGGGGTTTTTTCATTGAATGAAGCATTTTATGACACTACCAAGCTAATGAATGACTAGATGATTCTTAGTGTACATTACAGTGCATAGTTAGTTTTATTAATTTAATGTCTTCAAAAATGGCAGAAGAAAGTTTATGTGTCTTCTTAACTGATAAAAGGAAAATGTTGAGGAAGCCATTATTAGTGCATTCACAGGAAGCCAATAGAGGGCACTAGGGCACTGCCCGTCTTCAGAAAAAAACATCTAGGTACAACAATCATGACATTTTAATCACAATTAAATTACATGACTCTAATCACTCTCTCCATATGAATGTGGAAATTGATTATTGTTGCTTAATCCATGATAACCAAGATTTTCCAAGGATTCATTTTACACTCTGGCTCAACTTATCCCATTCTTCCCTAGCTATTGTATAGTTTGTCAAACCCCATATTTCAGAATGTTGTGATTACTTTTACCTCTACAACATTTTCCTGATAGATTTGCTAAAGGAACAAGAAGGCACTGCCAGAGCAAGGCACATGAGAGCAAAAGAGAAGCAGAGAGCACAAGGGAACCTACCAAAGGCAGGAGGATAACCCTGCCCATGAAGAACCCTCATCAAGTCTGTCCAGCATGGCAAGGGCAATCAGACAGACAACTGAATCTCAATTTCTGCACCTTATTGTCTCTTTCATCTCTCTTGTGCACACCAGTAAATGGCAACGCTAGTCCTGTTATTCATTTCCACAGTGATCAAAATTAGCAATCAGCACTTCTTCATGTTATAATGTTCTCTTCTACTTGCCTGATTGGTTGCCTCTGTGTTTGGCAGTGTGGTCTGAGGCATACTGATTGCTGCTTGGGCAAAGGTTGCCACTTTGGGTGTGCAAGGAAATCTAACAAATAATACACTTACTGTACGATAATGTAACACACCTGCATTTTTCACATAAAATTATTTTAATCTGCACTACTGCACTAATTGACTGAGTTGACTGGGTGGTGTACTATATATGCTACACATTCACAGACACACACACAAACACGAACACACCTGCTGCTGCTGCTGCCGCCGCTGCTGCAGCCGCCATATTTGCTGTTCTGCCGTTGCTCTGGAATGGGTTGGTGGGAGCTGCTGCTGGGGCAACTCCAGCAGCTACAAACGGATTAGTTGACTGAGCTGTTAAAGAGAGGCATCAAGTCACCAAACACGTGTACAGTGTGAAACAGAACAATAAGGTGAATTACCTAAACATGTTAAAAACAAAAGCATTGATACATGGAGGATGTCCCATTTCAATGTGTTGCTGTCCACTGTCAGTGGTCTCCCCCCACTCCCACTTCAAATCCCTGGAACACAAATTATCTCCTGTTGATGACCTTTTCAACATTAGCGTCCTTCAACCAAACTGATCATGGCAAATTAAGATTTGCATCAAAAACACTGCTGTAATTTTATAGCACATACAGTCTACATTTTTCTGAACAAAATGTACCCATTACTAGTGAGGCAAGTTGGCTAAAAAGAAACAAAAACTCCTGAGAGAGTGAAGCTTATCCATGTCTGACATTACATGATGATTTTTCACAGAACGGAACTTTCTGCAGATTGATGATCCACCCTCATTTTCTGATCACATCTGAAACCTGGAACCAGAAAAGACCTCAAGATCCCATAAGGGTACAAAAATTGTCAACTGTAAAATCCAACCTGCCGGATCTAGCTATAATTACCTATAGCACACTGTACCTCACGCTGGGATTATCCCTTGCTTTCAACATTACTTTCAAGTTTCTAAACCATTACTGATTTTAGTTTGGGAGCACAATGAGCACAAACCATCAGAAAACAGCCTGTAGGTTCACTCACCTCCGAAACCTTGAGCCATGCCAGGCAGGGCCTGCTGTGCTTGTGCTGTTGACACCCCAGTCTCTGGGCCAAAAATGCCCCTGCAGTGAAACAAAGTCAACCCATAAGCTTATCAGGAAAGCCAGGAAAAAAGACCAGAGACCACTGAACAATCTTGTGTGATGGGAGTGTGGTCATTGTATGTTTGTAGGTCAAGTTGCTTAGTATAATAAACTGTATTTAGCTGCACATTTAGACTGCCCCACTATAGGAGGGGCTTACTGTGATGTGTGTGTTTAGTGTCTCACCCTTTTGAGGTGCCGGTGGGGTTGTAAACACTGGTGGCAGGGGCTGGGGAGCTGAAGACAGTATCAAGCTCTGCCAAAGCAGCATAGCGGTCCCCCCCTGCTGGTTGCTTCTGAGGCAAACCACCCACTCCTGCTGCTGCGGCTGCGGCTGAGCTCACCCCACCAGGAATACCACCTCCTGGAACAGAAGCACATAACAGCAGAGCCGAGTTCAATCCACCTCAACTCAACTAATCTAGGAGGAAAATTCAAATATCACAGACAAACAAAAGTCCGGAGATAGCTGCCATATTCAACCTATTAAAAATGATGGGGAATAAATGTTCAATCATTAGGGAATTTGCATTCTCTAGCACAGAAATACAGTTTGTAATACGAACAAATCATTAGGGAATTTGCATTCTCTAGCACAGAAATACAGTTTGTAATACGAACAAATCATTAGGGAATTTGCATTCTCTAGCACAGAAATACAGTTTGTAATACGAACAAAATAAACTAGCACCAACCCAGTACAATCCACAGATGCTCGAGTGCCAGAATCTGACATTAAAACTCTCCAATGAAACCACTACATATTAAAGCAAGGAGGTATTTCCACCATGTGCAGTGGCCTGTTGTCTTTACACAGGCTGGTTCAGTAGCACTGAGGCCAGTGGGCTGATTTTGAAAAAAATAATAATAGTACGGCCATCTCAATATACATCCAAGCCTCGACTAAGCCAAAAGTTAAGTGATACAGTATTACAAAATTGCTAGAAAATGTAAATCAACTCTGTTTTGAGAGAGACTGTGCCTGTCCCTGCACTGGGAAGAAGACTCATATGGACTTAAATCTATGCGCCTGTTGCATAATGTTTTTAGTTGTGTCAACCTTACCATATTTTTTTTGGGTCAACCTCTATCCCTACAATTGAGATCTATGAAACAGGCTATGCAGGAGAAGTTTACCTTGCTCTGTTTTGGCAGAGCTTAACACGTTATCCAGGTCAGCCAGGGCTGCGTATCTATCGGCAGGGAGGCTAGTACTCTGTACAGCATCTCTGCCAGTGCCTGTGGAGTTACTCTGGGAGGAGGAACTGAAGGATCCAAAGTCAGCACTACACGATTTGGGGAAGTTGTCAAAATTTGCAAAATTGGCATTTGCTAGTCCCCCTGAGGCGCTACCTGCATGAAAGAGAGAGATTAAAAAGTCATAAGGGGACCTCGATTGTTGGTTTTGAGTAACAGCATTAACAGGGTGGAGAGGGAGATAAGAAGCTGCATGGAGGGTAAAGTTGGGGTGGAGTCAGGCTGGGGCTGGGATACCTTCATTATCTATAGAACACTTCTAAAACATGTCCTCTGCAACACTGCACTATGCTGGCTCTCCGTTAGCCTATGAACCTAAAGAACGCATAAAATTTGCATTTATTTGTTAAGGAGGCACATGATGTGCAGAACAGCACCTTTCTTGAGTGCCTCGGTTACATCCAAGTCCAGCACCATACTGTGGATCAAGGGAGTTACAGACAAAACCAAGCCAAAATGTATTAACAGTGACATTGAAAACAACTTGATCATTCAGTGGAAAAGATCTTTAGTCTGCCAGCCACACTGTAGACATTTCTGAGCTCTGAAATGAGTAGGCCGTCACTTTCAACCTGATCTAAGATTGTTACTAGGGAAACAAACAACTATTACACATTAGTCATTGCTTTTTTAGAGCAGAAAAAAACAACAAAGAAAACCGATGAATGAACACTTTTTTTCTGCAAGAAAAAAAGCTTGTTCAAGAACGGCTTAGAATTTTACCACTGTAAATACCTATGTGTAATTTGTAGCACACTATGTTTATGTTTAACACCCATGCTAATGCAGGCACTTCCTCCCTGTTTAATGTCAATTTCAGTTTCTCGTGCATACCAAGAACTCAATTATGGAGAACTGATTTGTTCGAAATGCAATAAAAAGGTGTGATGCGTCACAATATTTACTGCTTAACAAAGCATAACAAAAGACTTTGGATACTGAGCTACCTTGGACACAGCATTAGTCTTTGTGACCTTGAAGGGAAGAGAAGGCAATTTTTAGTAATGACACTGAAACCTCCACACCAGTTAAATCTCAACCAGTGGTTTAATAGCATTCCTATCTGCTAATGGTAAATACTGTTTTAACAAGTAGGATGCCTGATAATACTGGGAGATCCTACAAGAAAATACTAATAAGCATTTAGAAGCATTTGCCATTAGCAGATATAAACCTTCTCTGATCAGTGGTCATCTGAGGAACTGAAATTGAGAGGCTTGAGAATACCAGGCACATCTGGTATTTATTAGCTATTGTTTCCTCATATCTAAACCTGCTCCTAATGATGGTTTTAAAGTAAACCCAAAAGCTTGAAACAGCAAATATGCCTATGTCCTTTTCTGGAGTAAATCCACCATCATAGGACTCATTGGGTATCTTTCTTTGGGTTTCTTTTATTACTTCTTATATAAGATACTGAACTGCAGAAAATGTACTAAGTTACTCATCATAAATAACTGATGGAACAGACCTTAAGGACACAGTGTTCTTGTGTTTCCTAATTATTGCTCTGAAAGGAAAGGGACAGGATACATTAAAAACAGTCAATGACTGTCTGATTCTATCCTGTTTTTAATCAAATTCTGTTCTCTATGATTCTCTTTCAATTGCTTTTTAATTTTGCATTGCTACCTTTTCATGACCTTCCATTTGGTCTATTCTCCATAGTGGTTCTCAATAATGACAGCAACAATTAAAGCTTATTGTCCCCGTTTTCAACCAGTGAGATTGTTAACAGTGATTCAGAGTTACAGACACAAAAAGAGCATGCTGTACATGCTGAGGCACACATTACATCCAGAGAGAGGAGGATCAGAGAGACTACACATTAGAGACGGTGGAAAGGGTGAAAGCTGTTAAAAGGGCAAACCCAGAGAGAGACTTACTGTGTGCACCCTGGAGAGGCAGAGCAGTGGCAAACTCACCCATACTGCGGCTGGATGAGAGCACAGTGAACGCTGGCAGCCAAAAATCAAAGAGGGAGGGAGAAATGGGGCAATGAGCAATGTAAGACAGGGCGGAGAAACAAAAGAAAAGATGTTAACTAAACCATAGGTAGAAATTAAAAGCGTGAAGTCAAAGCAAATCAACTGCTGCTGAATCAAAGGATGAAAAACACATGAGACAGAATGGACAGCTTAGGCCAGATAGCACAGTCACTCAGTGTCTGAGAAAGGAATTATCTTACAAAGCCACGAAGATAGTTATCCATGTACACCTCCAGCAGAGGGCACTGTAGTACACAACCTGCCTGAGACTAGGGGGAGGAGGCATAACCTGCATACTGCACGTTATGTAAAACTGCATGAAGGGCTCGGAGGGAAATATGGACCAGAACGACAAACACAGGTGAGATGAGGACAACAGCATGCCCTTTATTACATATTTTAAGACCACAAAATACCAAATTAAAATGCCAGCTTTAGAAGCCAAGCATAGATTCAACTAAATCACACAGTGCAAAATCCACACCAGGAATGCATGTATTTACACTAATGTTAAGCCCTGATTATATTCTTTAAAAAAAACAAAAAACAAAACAACTATAATATTCTTATAGGGACATACAAAGTGTGGTTACGGTACTACAGCAGTAATTAACCTGGTGTTTCGTAGGTCCTATATCACTATAATCATCTTCCTAATGAGTACACAGTGATCTTTACCTATTCATTCATGTTCGTGTAAAATGAAGCTTCCAAAGTAGGTCAAAATAAGAGATATGCTACAAGTGGCACTTAAGAGTGAATGATTCTAGTGTGTCTGCACTACCGTGCACAGTACTTCATGCTCCATGTCCTGAGTTTTTGGCCTCAGGCACATACCATGTAAACATAACATCGTGTGTTAAACTGCAGCCAATGACAATTTGTGGAATTGTTTTGGAAAACAGAAATATGCATTATAGCATTGTTCTATTTGCCTTGAAGAAATTTATAAACCAAACTTTCAGATTTTGCTTAATTTCTTGGTCATAAAACTTAATTTGGATGACTAGAAAGTAATGTGACCATCTGGTGCACAGAGGTCTTTTAAATTTGACACTGGATGAATGGACATTGCGCTTATGGAAAGGCGTTACAACAGTTAAAATATGAATGGCAACAAAATAGGTGAATTGACAGAAAACATGGCTGACAATCTGCTGCATGAGAATAGGTTGTTTGTGTTTAGCCTATATGTACATTCTCAAGTGTGTGTGTGTACATAATTATACAAGTTAATATCTTTATGTGAGAGTGATTTGGATGTGTGCCATTTGTCCAGTGAAGAGAACTTGCTCTACCTGTATTTGAGAGATGGAATGGGGCTTGGGGTGCAGAGGGGAAACCACCTGTTGACCCAGAAGTGCTCCCGAATGCATCAAAGTTAGCAAAGTCTGCATTTGCGCTGGCATTCTGTGCTGCTGGAGGTGGTGTCAGGATGGATTCAGACAGATGAGCAAAAAAAAAAAAAAACACAATGAGAGGAAAACAATGGATGAGATAATAATAGAATGGATTTATACATATAATGACAAAAGGCATGGATGACAGACTGCAAAACAATTACAATGGAATATGTGCTAAATATGAGAGATAATCATAGAGTGGTGTCGCATAACAATAAAATGCATAGCAACTTAAAAGGCAGGCAAGATAGTCTCATGTTCACCCTCTCCCACGAGACACTGCCTGGACTCCTTGCCGAGCACATGGCATATACAGTTAAGTGTGTGCGTAGCACTACACACATCATTAATCTCAGCAAACATGAGCACAGATGTACACCTCAATGTGGAGATGTGTGGATGCCACTTTAGTCACTGCATTAAGGGTGAGTCTTGATGGCTCTTTGAGGGGGAAATGAGGACATTATCCTCCACGGGAAGCAAACACTAATAGCCCTATGTTACATGCATTAGTAACCATAGAGATGCGTCTGTCCATAGCACCTCTGGTACTATAATGTATGGCCATGTTTTGCAATCATGGAGGCACATGGCTGGTGACATTTAAAAGATTCTGCATGATCCTGAACTTCTGCCAGAGTCTATACAAGATGTTAATTAGAATACAACATCAATCAGCATGCAGCCGCCTCTTTAAACACATTAAGAATTTTAAATGGCTGCAACATTACTTGACGTCTAGTGTTCATTTGTCATACTTTTCTCCACAAAAAGAGGTATAGACATGCCTACATGCACATAACAAATCTGAATTTGTTTCAGCTGAAATTTATCACACTTTTCCTCCAAACAATTGAGGCGATTTCACCCCTAAATACCTTTAACTAGTGACAAGACCAAAACTGGTGAACGAAAACATGCATGCACTCAGCCCTTTATGGCATATGATTTGATGATCCTGGTACAGCCTGTGAAATTATGTGACTGAGACAACTTCCACATTTAAAAAGGACAATACCACTGTGACTGGAGTTATTGCTCATTTCCTGCATTCCCTTAGTGCTTTATGTCTCAGTAGATCACTTTTCACTTGTGTTTTCATCATGTTGAGATATGTATTTTTCTGTTTTCTCAACTGGTGAAACTCCCTGTGTTAAAACTCGAACATAAAAGAGCACACAGATGATTCAATGTGTTTTTGCCTTCGATATATTGCTCAATCATTTATTTGTCTCTTCCTTACTTGTGTGGCTGTTGAAATTTGCAAAGTTAGCAAAACTGGAGCTGGCGCCTGCATTCATGTTGGGTGGGGCAGCAAAGATGTCTCCACCCAAGTCACTGAGGAGGTCAAACCTCTTGTCATGGAACTGCTGCTGATGGGTTTGTCCACGGCTCACCACTGGAGACTGGTGGAGACAAGAGACACATTTAAAAAAGCTGCAGGTATGTGTTGGTCAGCATGTGTGTAAGACTATGAGTCCTTAATAACCTTCACACAAAGTGTAGGAAGGCAAGAAATATGCATTTCAAAAAAGGATCAAGAGACATACTTTAACTGATGTGTGAGCCAACATTTCTGGCAATAATTACAAATTCATCATGTGCACGTGTGTGTACACTACATATATCTCACCTGATTAGGTGGGGTGTTCTTGTTGAGGTGTAGGGAGGGGGCCGACTCCCCCAGCAGGGATTTGAGTGGTCTAACCTCCGGGGTGCTGCTGGTGCTGCTGTTTGAGGAGCCAGAGATGGAAGCATGGACGGATGCCACTACCTTGGCCTGCTCAGGAGGTACGTACCTAGGAAACAGTTCACATTACATGCATTGCATTACACTACATGCCAAGCAGCTGTCAAAAATATATCACCAAAAAGAAATTCTATATACACATACACATTTATGCTACTGGGTAATTAGTTAATGGAATAAAAACAAGGCAAAACAAGCATTATACAAATCCAAATGTGTTAATGAGGTAAGGCTGACCCGAATGCTATTTTTAGGGCTTTGGAGCTAGCGGACAGGAAATGATTCTTTGAAACTAAAAGTTATAACAGTGGTATTATTACTGGTGTGTGTATTTCTGTTACAGGAGAGGCCAATGTAGGTGAGAATGCCTGTCTGCCACAAATGGTAGCATGTTGAGACATTCACTGCTCTTTGCTCTCATTTTGGTCGGACTTCAGAGACTAAACACTAAGAGAAGACAGAAGCACTACTACCTAAACTAACAGGGTTAATAATCGAATGGTCGACTATTAGGTGCATAGTCTAAATGAATGTCTGAATATCCAGAAAAAGAACTACATTTGTGTTAATGATCCATCTCAGTTTTTTATGGGAATAGTTTAACTGCATAAACTGACAGTCTCACTAAATTTATATTTACTTTTGATGACCAATCCCTAATTTGCATCTATCAATATGACAGGCGCTTGTTTAACTTGTTAACTGCTCATAACAGTCACAATGCACCAGTAACAATTATGCTAAACCTCATACATACATACTATAACTTCATGGCACAACTAGATCTTGCACATAAAGCAGCTCGACTGTAATGACCTACATTCTGCCCATTTAAAGAAGGGTATCTGGTGGCTTGCTCGAGGCTAACTGCTATGAGCTGCCTGTGAGACATTCCAAGCCAGAGAGAAGAAAAACACAAAGAAAAGCTACATGTCTGCGCAGTGCACAGCACAGCGCCAGAGGATTGTTCATATCTTTGCACTGCCAGCTTGTAAAACTGACTTACCATCTCTTCTTCTCATATTTCTCTTGAAGGAACTCCTTGACTTTCTGTGGTTCTCTGAAGTCTGGTATCGAGGAGGTTCTGTCATCATAAAGGCCAAGCCAGATCCGTTTACATACCTGGAACACACAGAGTAACAGAACCAGTGATTTTTGGTAGAACATTTCTATAGCACACACAGCTACAAATGAGTGCAGGGCTTGTCAACCTTCATAATCATCCAATAAATTAAGCCAATGTGAAATAGTGGCACAAGGAAATGAAAAGACAAGCCACAGGTAAACACAGTGATGATATGGTTAATCACCTTAAAGCCATTAAGTGCAGGTTAAGTTGAAAAGAGCATTTACTAATGTTCTGAAAATGTAACCATGTGCAAATTAGACCAGGGCCAGAAAAAATAAGAAGAACAGGGCAAACAGGTTGAATATTGCCTTGCACTGAACCTTGCTTGGTGAAATATTAGTCCATGTCTCACTTTTCTCTGGCCTTGGGTTTTGGATAGCATTCCTAAAGCATTTGCCTAATCCTGTAAAGAGAGATTTATATGCTTCATGCGTGTGTGTGCACTCAGTATAGGGTGCTGTAGATGAAGCGATGGTGCTGCAAGAGGTAGCATGGCTCTTACATTGTACATACACTTCTGCTGCTGTTATTTCTTTAGCTGGCTTTGATGCACATGCACGCTCACTTTTTCTTTCAAATTAGTAGGATTTTGAAACTGCAACTGTTGAAAATATAAAGTGCAACCTGTTTTATCAGTTTTTTCTTTGTCAAGTGCTCTCTGTGGAAAGACAAAAAGCAACTTGAGGGTGGTAGTATTTATACAGCAGCCTTGAAGGATATATGCATCAGTTCCAACCTTGAGTCTCCTGCATGTCAACCTGCCCTGCCACTTTGCTGCAGCTTTTAATAGGCTGTGCTTCCCAGGTGGCATTGCTCTATTTCATACTCCGTTTATCAGAAATGTCTCTTGAATGATGATGCACTTTGGTTCCTCTGTGCAGTACAAATATGTGGTGCTACTCTATCTGATAATGATGGATAGGTGAGAGCTGCAGAATTTGAAGACTCTCACCTCTAACTATTTATATAATTTGACATTTTATTTATCTATTTATTCTATTAGTACTTTGCAATATGGTTGAACATTTCTGTTAAATGTTTATTATTTTAAATAAAGAGAGAGGCCAGGCCTTAATGATTTCTGTCTTTGTCCTGAAAATGATAGGGCTCACTGATTTAAGTGTTGTTTTTTTGTTTTGTTTTTTAAATGGTAAATCTGCCAAACACTTGTTGATTGTCTGCACTGTTCAAAACTAAGCATGTATCAATATAATGCATGAAAAGAGTAACTAGGTCATTGAAATTTACTGCACCTTTAATAGCACACTCACAGCCCAGACATATCATCATCATCATCCCATTAACTTGTTATGGCTAACATATTAGCAAGCAATTGCCTACTTCCACATCCAACAGACACAAAGCAACATAATGATCCCAGTGAAGTCCTCTGTCTGGCCACCTGATGAAAGTATGTCACAAAATTCACAGCCTGCCAGTGCTGGTTTGGTCCCCACCAACTCCTGAGAAAATATCTGGGTCTTGTTCAGCTTTCTTCAGCTTGTTGCTTACTATTCTGTCTTCACTAATCATAGGCTAGCAAGAATGATTGACAACTGAATTATAAAACAAGGATTTCTTTACTGAAAGGTAATGGTCACGTTACACAGAGACTTCCTCAAACAAAAAACCACTAAGCGCAAAGCATAATAGGCACAAAAGCACTATGGGAAATCTACTCCTTTCTACATGTAAACAAACTTAAACCTGTAGTCTTTAACCCTTTTATCAGTTTCTGTATATAAAATCTATTATGTACATCAAATAAAATATATTCTAATTAAATCACAATATAATCTCCATCTTTATAACATTAAGTTACAACACTTACTTGTGTGTGTCTGTTGGTTTGTGCTAGGCAGGTAGTGTACATCATCAATAGAGTACAAAATAGATTTTCAGGCACATTGTTGTTGCATTAATGTAGTTATCACTTTCTACTGTACTGTAATAGGATAGATAGGGTATTGAGCGTAAAAATATTACTAAAATAGCAATATTCATAATATTGAGATATTTAAAAAAAAAGCAAAATGTGCCCAAATGGCACTAAAATATTGCTATAATAATATCAATGCGCTGTGTGTGTTTTTTTTCTTTTTCAAACATAACAGTTTTTTTCTGGCTCAAGGTTGTTGTCTACAGTCTTGCTTGTGAGTAACATGATAGATTACGATGACGTGCAGATTCTTACAAAATATCTATGTCCACATTTCTGAGAAGTGCCATTTCATCACCTATCAATATACGATTCTCATATTGTCTAAAAATATATAATAGATGGACCGTCTGTAAAGCAAACCTGCCAAAGCAGTGGGAAAGTTGGCCTCAACCTCAACAACTGAGACAGGGCAGACCGTCGCCATGCCTACCTCATTTCCATGTTTCTGTAGGAACTCGATTTCCTGTTGTGTGAAGGTTGTCATAGAGATGGACTTGACTCTGTGGGGTGGATTCAGTCCTCGTCTGTGGGTGGAGAAATGGAAACAGGGGTCAGTTTAATTTGAAGACAATGTACATGACAACCTCATCTGGACATACTCCAGATCCCGCCTCTCAGGACGGGGCCATTTAATTAGCAACAAGCTGACTGGCTGGTGTGTGTAACTGGGGAGAGGAAGACGGCATTTCAGTGAGAAATGACAGAGAAATAATGACAGAAAGAGAAAGGGAGAAGAACAGAACAAAGGCAGTGGGTGTAACTCTCTAACTCCTATTGACTGAACTGAGGTTGTCAGAACAGTAAAAGAACGAGCGATCTGCCTTAATATAGAAACTTCCATTATGGAGCAACACCCATTAGCCCACACAGGCCTTGCTCACTTTCCTGAGAAGGTCACAGCTCATGCCACAATGACCCAAATTAAAAATGCCTGGTAACTGTAATAGTTGAAAAGAGCCATCATTAGGCTTTTATATTAAGCTCCAGGCCTGCTTGCCTGAGTAATTTTTCCTGGACCCACCAGTAAGTGAAAACTAATGAAGGGCTGGCTTCAAGGTCGCCACCTGTTTTGTCTGTGAAGGCGACCAATCAGCATTTAGCATGTGAGCAGAATGTTTTAACTGCAACCAGAGGGTAACTGCTAAGCACCACAGTCATCAGAGAACAAGGAAAAGGTAACTTATTGCTGTACAATCTAATATAGAATTGAATCAGAGCTTTCCATATTAACGTTTTGTTGCTATACAGTCTTAGAAAGTGGCTTTAACCATTAACTAACTAAAGCCATAATAGGATCCATCGGACTGTGAAAACACAACACCAACAGTTACTTTAAATACTTCTGTATACTGCAGCTGAAGTGCTGACCAGTCAATAGAAATAAATAGGAGTCATCCGTCAGATATCATTAAGATAACTTTTACGAGCAGCTAAAGCATGTCAGCAGCACAACAGCAGCAGCTGCATTCCTCCAGCAGTGTCTGCGGTCGATTCCTCCATCCACAGTACTGAAGAGTACCCAAAATCATTCTGACAGCACTCAAGCCCAATAAACAATCTTTTTTTTTTGTGTGTGTAAAGTGTAAAGACTGAAGTAAGTACACTATACATAATCAAACACAACCCACCTCAACTTCAAATTTAAACTTTAACTCAAACACACAAACCGGTTTTAATGACCCAGAGACATGGTGACATGACAACCCATTTCAACACACAGAATTAAACAAGGTCTTGTATATAGCCAAACCTATATAGGATTTTTGAGGCTTATACCGATATTTGGTAAAAATCCAGCAATGATATATTGGCCAATGGTAACACATAACATACACAAACAATCTTGATACAGATCCCCTAGATTGGTTTGATTTTGAAATTGTGACCAACATACATACTGAGCAGCTGAAAAATCAACTTGTCAGTTCTTTATGGTGGACAATATATGTAATGGTGACATTGCTTTTAAATTACCTCAGAACTAGTTCTGCATTTCTGTACTGCAATTTCATGTTACTTATCGGCCGACATACACACCAATATATTGGTGATAAGCTAATGCCAGCAGATATATTGGCCTGATTGATTTATCAGTCTAGAGTCAGCACTAAACATGTAGAGATAGTCAAAAACATGTTTAAGTGGGGCAGGGTTTGAGATTAACCATGGCCCGATGGCCCAGGGCCACAAAAAGTTACTTTGTGGCCACCAAATACTCCATGTAGGTAGCCCCCTGTGGCCACCAAGTCTTATCCCTATACTGCAAGCCTTCACCAAAGCAATGTTACATTTCCACAAAAATCCCGATTCCTTTGCACCTTTTAGTTCAACATTCTATGATTCTATCTGCGCGAGGAAGCGAGCGAGAGAGAGAGACAGAGAGACAATAACAGAACCTGAACCCTGTAAACTACAAATAATCAATTTAAATGGACTCCTGATGGTGAAGTTAGATTTAAAAATGTAATCACTTCACCTGAAATTACTGATGTGGCTGTTACAAAGATTAATTATATTTATCATAAATCATCTAAACAGAGACTGAAAAAGGCAGAGTGGTATGACAAGGACTGCAAAAATGTCAGAAGAAAATTAAGACAGCAGTCCAACCTAAAACAGCCACAAAACACAGACCTGAGACAAACTTATGTGGAAACAGAGAGAATACAAACGGATAATAAAACAGAAGAAAAAACAACATCACGATCAGAAACTAAGAGAAATTGAGGAGTCCATTGATTAAAATCAGTTCTGGGAGAGATGGAACAACAAAAAAGACAACCTGGACCTACAAAATGGTAACATTTGGAAAGATTATTTTGAAAACTATGAGCAATTTCACCCAACAATCTCAATCAAAAACAGAAACAAATCCACGAAAAATGGACAATCCTTGAATCAACAATCAAAAATAATCAGAACCCCCTTGATTTCTTAATTACAATGAAAGAATTAGAAAACAGCATCAAAAAACTAAATCCTGGCAAAGCATGTGGAGCTGACGGCATCAGGACAGACATGTTGAAACACAGCAGCCCTGAGTTGAGATGGGCCCTGCTTCAGCTCTTCAATCTCGTCCTTCAGTCAGGTTGCTTTCCTGAGATCTGGAGCAGGGGGCTTATTTCCTTAATACTTAAGAGTGGAGATAAATTTGACCCAACTACAGAGGTGTTTGTGTGAGCAGTAATCTGGGGAAGGTTTTCTGCAGCATTATCAATGCCTGGATGCTGGCCTTCCTTATGGAACACAATGTCCTGAGTAAAGGACAAATTGGCTTTTTACCAAATCACCGCACTACTGACCACGTTTACACTCTACACACTAATTAATCATCACGTACACCAAAAAAACAAGGGTAAAATTTTTTGCCCTTTATCGATTTTAAAAAGGCTTTTGATTCTATTTGGCAAGAGGGACTACATTATAAAATTCTCCAAATCGGAGTGGGGGGAAACTTTATGACATAATTAAGTCAATGTATGTCAATAATAAATGTGGAGTCAAAAATGGTATCAAAACTACAGATGTCTCCACTCAAGGGAGAGGCGTCTTTCAAGGCAACAGCTTGTCTCCAACTCTATTTAACATCTACATTAATGACCTAGCAGTACAATCTGGAACCCCTGGCCTAACCCTTAACAATAAGGAAGTTAAATTCCTGCTCTGTGCTGATGACCTGGTGTTGCCGTCATCCACACAACAAGGACTACAGCAGCACCTGGACCTCCTGGAGGAGTACTGTCAGAACTGGGCCCTGACAGTCAACTTTAACAAATCTAAAATCATGATCTTCCAAAAGAAGCCCAGATCCCCAGATCTCAGGAAAGAAAATATCAGTTCAAATTAGGAAACACTCACCTAGATCACACCCTACACTATGATTACTTGGGGCTTAAAATCAGTGCATCAGGTAACTTTGGTCTGGCAGTGAATGCACTGAAGCAAAAAGCATGTGGAGCATTTTATGCAATTAAAAGAAAATTTTACAAAATAGACATACCAATTAGAATTTGGACTTAAATATTTAACAGTGTAATCCAACCAATCGCCCTCTATGGTAGTGAAGTTTGGGGTCCACTGAGTCATCAGGACTACACTAGATGGGACAAGTATCCCACAGAGGCCCTGCATGCAGAATTCTGTAGGTCCATATTAAACGGCCAAAGAAAAACACCAACCAATGCATGCAGGGCAGAACTAGGTCGTTACCCATTGATTATTAACATTAAAAAAAGAACACTTAAATTTTGGTTACATCTCAAACTGAGCCCCCAAGACACACTGAGTTTTCAGGCACTACAAACCCAACAACTGAACCCCAAAAAGAGTCCCTTCTGTCAGATGGTCCTGAGACTTACTGATCAAATAACACCCAACACCAGCACTGCTTTCCAACCACTGATAAGAGTAAACCAAATTATTAAATTAACAAAAGATGCCTATCTGGAACACTGGACCGATCAAACCAAAACTCAAAACAAACTGAAATACAGATCGGCAGACTCTCTCTTTACTGTCAGAGATCCAAAGCAGAGACAGATCCTGACCAAATACAGACTCAGTGACCAGAGGAGAGTCTGTGGTCATTGCACAACATGTGAGGTAGAGACAGAGATGCACTTCCTCTTAAAATGTGACAGATACAGTCGTATCAGAGTAAAATACTTTAAGAAATTTAATTGGTTAATCCCAAACTTCACAGATCTCAATGACAATGAAAGGCAACAGATTGTATTAGGAGAAGGACCTGCAGCAGACTGAGCTGCACAATATGTGACTGCATGTCACAAACTCAGGGACACATAATAAAACATCACTGAATATGATAAATAAGTATCTTGACATAGGCTATCACACACCCCCCCCCCCCAAACATGTGTATATAATATTACCTGATGCTTTGGCAATATTGTCTTTGCTACACCAACATCAACACACACTTCCACAGTCTCACATATGTGTAGTTAAGGTTTTTGCTCTTTTCCTGATTTTTATGAATTGTACCTTCTGCTCAACTGTCGGGACCTGTTGCGAGGACCTCACATTACATCACTGGTTACGTGGTTGTTTACTCTAGTCTTTATGGACCGAGCAAACGCTTAGAAGTTTGTCTGAACACACACACCACTCTCTCCCTGCACTGCGTGGCTCATTTTGAGGCAAAGTTTTGACTTTTAACGTCATTAGCTCTGTAGGTTATGTATGTTATGTCTTTTAGCTAATGTTATTGTACTCCGTGTCAGAGCAGCTTCTCTTACATTAGATTTCCACTAAACTCGACAGATCCCATTTATCTAGTTGGCCGTAACGAGAAAAGTCTGCTTTCCATAAGCGCCGGCTGGTCAAATTGCCGACTAATCAGTCCAGCCGGCTACTTTATTATACTAATTTTTGATTCTAATACAATAGTTTTAATTAATAAGTTGCGATTCGCTATGCGTTACATTTTACGACCACTAGCCTCCGCATGATGACAGAGAAACGTGCCTGTCTGTCTGTGTCAGTCCCGCCCCCACAGATGTTTATGGGCTTAATGAAAGAATGAATGATCTTTATTTACACTGCGCTTTTTACAGAAGAGCCATCTCTAAGATGTATTGCAAACACACACTAAATTAAATAGCCTTTTCTGAATTGTTTTTACATAACTTTACATTTGGGCCACCAAAAACGTACTTTGGTCACCAGATTTAGGGGCTTGGTGGCCCGTGGGGCCAGTGCTTAAAAATATTAGCGTCAATCCCTGTGGGGCATCAAATATTTTATCCATCCTCCATGAAGTTTTCTTATCAAGGTAGCATTTTTAGCATGTCTAGCCGAGGACATACTGCTGGCAATGAAACACTCTAGTTTCGCCAAACTTTTCTCTCAACGTTTTTCTAAACTATTTGACTTTTTTGCCAAGATGTTCTTTAAATACCCTGTTGCTCACACCGCCTGTTAAACCTCACTTGCATTATCCTGATTCAGCTCTCCAGGCCAATGAAGAAAAACCTGTCCGTTAAGCCATTAGCCAAGTAGTGTCGAGTCTGATTTTAGGCTATTGGTGGGCTCAGATTCAGTTGTCTCAGACTGTGTCGAGCCGTGTCAAATCTTTCCAGCGCTTGCTCTGTCACTATTTTTCTGACTGCTGAGCTCCTAAAAAACTCCCAAGCTTAAAAGCATAATGTGTTACTATGACAACCATGAGTTGTCATGTCATTAGCTGCGACATAACTGCATATTAAACAGAGTTTGTAATACAAAGATCTTGATATTTATTGCTTTTCTCTCCTGTTGCAAGATGTTTGAAAGCATAAAAGTTAGTTAGTTATTTTTTAATATGGTGAAACATTATAAAAAACGGACATAAAATGAACAATGACATGACAAGTCTTGCGGCACCATTGGCACGTCCTCAAGGCACCCCAGGGTGCCACTGCACCCACTTTGGGAACCACAGCTCTAGGAAATGAGACCCACAGTGTTACAATTACAAACACAATGTTATACAGTCAGATCCTAAAGGCAGTGAAATACTAGACAACACTGCTAAATTATTCACTGCTGTTACCCCTTACAGAAGTGGTTCTCATCTCCACCCATTCTTTAAACATCCATCACTCAAAAAATTAGTACACACAGTCTGTATGTGAGCATCCAGGTAGGTGTGTAAATTCACATTCAAGAACACAAGACGGGAAACAGATGTATACAAATGACGAGTCACCATGCTTTTGTTAGGAAGCTGTCCATGTGTCCTTACACAATCATGGAGTAGATCCATGAGAACTACTAGGGCTATTTGTAGGAGTTAGACTTGTATCAGTTGGTGCCCAGTTACATCGTGCTGGTTGCACTTCATGAGAAGACCGTTAAGGCTGAAAGATAGTCACAAACCTAACAGAAAACACCTTAATACAACTGCTGTATTTCAACATTTACAGCATCTACCATGGAAATGAAAAGCTGCTTAATCGCCAAATCAATCAAAATACAAAACATTGTAAAATGGATTGGTTGCACCTCCCCAAATGTAGAGATTTTAGGGCTGTTGGTCAGACAAAATAAGCAAGACATCACTTAAGGTTCTTAAGATAAATCTAAAAGGTTATTTAAAAAATAATAATTAGCTGTAGCCCTATTAATTAGGATTATTGCAAAGGTGTCACTGTTTTGGACAAAACAGTCAGAAGCAAATTTATCAAAAGCAAGAAGCAATAAACTAGTTAAGTGTCGGAAACAAATGTATCTGTAGAAAAACAGGAGAGAGTGTGTGTGAATATATTTGAGCTTTGATGTGTTTTTCAGCACCCTGAGGTAGTGAGTGATCAGATCCTAGTCTCATGAAGATGAAACTAGGTCAGATACAGGGAGAAAGCTCCACTAGCCCTTAAGGTCTAAATACCAGTTGTCCAATTGAGAAATTCTGATACTGACTATTTTGTTAATTTACTGTATTTCATTAGACTGAGACAATACATTTAAAACGCATTAAAACCATCATATCTGCCTTCCTTGTTTTATTCAAAGTCTTTTTCAACTTTGAAAAACCTTATCCACAAACAGGTGCTGCAAAAGGGGGAACCATCTTATAATCAGGGTCGTCTTACATCCAGAGACTGTCGTGTACAATATAACTGTCAGGTGATTCCTGTGTCCCGGATTCCAGTCTGATACCGAGACCAGCGGCACAATGTTGTGGTTCTACAGTCCCACACACCCCCTATTCCTGCTGGACAAAGTAGCCATAAATTTGTGACCGTGTTCAGTGGCAGTTGAATTATATCTGCAGGGAGAATTAAATGACAGCAGTAATTATTAATTGGGTAAAACAAAGAACTAATAAAATTTCTTCTTACATCATGATATTATACATATCAACAATGTCTGTAACAGCGATTTAATCAAACCATCGCTCGGGCCTAGTTGTTCACCTATTTTCACATCATGTCTACTGGGTAGCATATTGTATCAGAGAATAGTGTCACATATTGCACAGTAAAATAATTATGACCTAGTCGCTACTGTACATCAGACCAGCTCAGCTGGGAAAATGCAGCTCATTTGCATACTGTAACAGCTCCAGGGTAAGAGGAACTGGCAATGTTAAGTTTCAAAAGAGAAGAGAGGCTATGCACCATCTTTCACTTTGCTGCTTTGAGTCCCTACAAAAAAGGTTGTCTTTTATACCTTTTTCAACAATTTTGTTACGTACCTTTCATCACAAGAAATGCCTATTCTTAACTTTCATGGCTCACTATCCTATCAGCATTTATGCCAAGTTACACCATCATCAATTTGTCACCCTAACGGTGCTTCACAGACAACACACCTTTTTAAAGACGAGTTCAAGTCATATCTGTTAACTTGCCATTGCTTAATACTATGCAGGACATTTGGCGTCAGTGACACCTCCCCACCTCTGTCATGTTCTAGTCACTGTTGGAGCCCTGCTTACTCAGGAACACAGAGGCCAAGTGGGGTTACTTCCTTCCATGAGCAATTCTGCAGAAAGAGACATTGTGAGTGGTGTTCCTCCTGGGAACGCCTCCACCTTCATAAGGAATGTGTTTACACAGCAGATTCCAACTCCACCCTTTAAACAACCACAACTATGGGGGGAGAAGGCTGTTATGTGGTAGGTAGTTGTGCCCCTGCTATCACCCCTAAACAATTAAACACTGTTGCTGCCCAAACCGCAAATGAAAATGAAAAGGGCAAACAACTTCCATAAATTGCAAATCACTTCTGTGATTGTCTCAGCTATGTCTCTACCTGCCAAATATACCGTTTAGGACTTAACTCAGTTTGAACAAGCAACATACTATGGTGAGTAACAGTCATAGTGGGTAATCAAGACAGTAACAAAAACAATATATCAAGTCTGAGCACGTATCTGTAGGCGCTCTCTCATAATGCCAACATCGTTGCCTCTGTAGAATTAAAAGGAAAGAGAGGCAGACAGTGACTCCTATGCCACTTCCTGTGGCACACATAACAGCACATGGTGCTATGCCACTTCCTGAGCCTACAATCACGCCTGGCTTCCTGCAGCATACATCAGATCAGGCAGATCTCAATCCTTTCAAATCCACTCTTCTGCTGGGAAGATTGTTGTCTTAATAAAACGTGAGTGAGAATGACAGCAGAAGAAAAAGAAGGGGGGGGGGGGGGGGGTTGTGAATTGTGATCTCAAGCTATAAAAGAACTCAATTAACTCAGATTACAGACTTTAATACCATAGGGTGAGCAGATGGGAAATTCAGTGGAGTCCCCGCAGACCCACTGGTGAAGTGAAATAGAGGGCAAACTCTGCCCATTACTGAGCAACAAACACTTTCCCTTTCCACTGCAATATTATTAGAATAATCATTATTCACAAATGGAAAAAGGCAGGGTGATTTCCATAAAGCATTAAGAAGGACCAGAGCAGGCTGCTAACTGTGTGAATGAGCAGAACAGGATGGACGGATGAACAGCTTATTGAGTTACCTGCTAATTAACTCTTCTCTAATGTTTTCACCTACAAAGGCGTGTGATAAGTAAACCTAATTTATACCCTTACAAAAACCAAGGTAAACTATTTGTGAGCAAAGGTGGGACTTGATGGGAAAGAGAGGACCATGATTCTCGATTTTAACAATTTGGAGACAACACCATACCTATTTTGCAATGTTTGTAAAGGTGGAAAACTGAGCTGTTTGGTTTTTAGCACTTGATGTATGAGGGAATAATTTGGTTTACAGTGAACCACACGCTGATACACTTACAAGAAAAAGCAGCGTAATCCTCAAAAGCCTTCAGAGGAGAGCAATTATGTGCAGATTAGCACAATGTCATGCAATATATATAGATAGTATAAGGCAAACAATTCCTCCATGTTGTGTGTCAAACTCATTTATTTTGCAATAGATTAAAAACCTGTCACTATCACGCAACTTTGGATTTGTTTCTAGATGTGGCCAGCATCTCATATAGCCAGAAAGCGTTGCAAAAACGTTACAAAAATGTTTTTAACATGCAAAATTTGACAGCTGGAATGAGGTGGGATATCTTTAGCTGAATAAGAAGAAACGGAATGCTCCACTAATCCCAAATCACAAGCTACAGATGCTTGGTTACACAACTGCACAGCAAAGCTTTAAGTCAACCAAACGCTACCTAAAGTCACACCCAGCTACACTGGAACTATAAATGCTGTGGAGAGGTTTTTCTTTTTTTTTTTTAAGTAGGAGGTAAACTACTACCTGAATTCGCGCAAAAGGTTTTAGTCCGCAGACCGTCAAAAAAAGAGTGAAAGTCTTGCTGGTATTTTTGTCAGTGTACATCTGTCAGAGACTGACTAGTGGGGGTATATACCATAACCAATCAATTAGCGGTTAGCTCAGTTACAAGGTTGCCAGCAACTGGTAGTAGCAGCTGGCTGCTGGCTTACCTGTGGACCTAGCTTGCGTGTGTCAGATAAATTCACTGGCTAGCACTGGAAGCTAAAGTTAGCTTAGATCTGGGGCGATTGCTACGTTAGCTTGCTGTGCTGAGCGCCGACACCTCCGTGTACCCCGCCCAGCACAGACCAGCCCAGCCCAGCCCAGCACAGCAAGACAATGTCAAAACAGCTAAACTCACGCTGGTACTACTGGGTACCTGGCGTATGTAACGTCAGCTAGCGCCAGCTGGCTAACTGGCTTGGGTTGCAGCGTACCAAAACGTTATATCGTGTGCGCCATGTCTAGTTGAGCTAAGGTCACCTAGCAACTTAAAACTTACAGGATGCCAGAGCAGGAGGTGCACACGAAGGAGCCCACGGTCATATTGGCATATGTCGGGCCGCGCTGGTCGCAGTCAAAGCACTTTCTGTTGGGAGCCAAACTCGTCATTTCTCTCAGCATCTTCAGGTGTTTCTCCTCCTGTTTTCGTTTCGCACTCGCCGCCATGGTAAGGGATATACAGCGGGATTAAGTGAAACTGGGGGAGACCGGAGGGCCAGCTACAACTAAAACAAAGGGTTGTGCTTTCTTTTTTCACCGGCTGCCCGGCCCGTGCTAACGACGAGGGAGGGAACGGGTAGGTGGCTCTGTCAGGGGGGGGGGGGCGCCTCGCGTCTCCGCGAACAAGGAGTTTGAGGCGTTGGATCCGCTTTACTTATGGAACAAGAGGTTTCCTGTTGTCTACTTCCGCCTTCGTTTAAATCCCGTTATGCAGACCTCACCGCCTCTTTTTTGGGTCGGGGCCAAATATGAGTGTCTTACGATCCAAGATGTTTGCACCTAATTTTCTTAAGAGTCTGGTTTGTTAAGCCAATTGTATCAACGGCACCGTTATTACTACGTAGTGGCCGACAACAGTAATGTTTCTCCGATGTCGTGTATGTACTGCGCAGTACGCAGTTATGACGGGCGTCGACGACGAAATTTGATTTATATTCTTGCGGTTGCGAGTTATGTTAGTTTATTTGTAGTTATCAGATCATGGAGTTAATGGAAAATATTACTGTAAATAGAGAGCGCACGGGGCGACTTGTTCGAGGAATTTCCCGTGTGAGACAGCGGATTACGAAGCTTAGAAAAATACACGAACTATCTTGTCTCTTGAATGAGATCTCTTTGGTTGTACTCATGACAGTGCATAGACCGCCACTAGTCTTTAACACAGCAGCGCCACCGTGCGGATTAGTATTGTCACTGCAACACCATGGGGCGCAGTCCAAATGTCGTGGTGTTGCTCACGTTTCTGATAAAATGCGACGTTTACAATTAAGAGTAGCACAACACCGCAAAACAAAACATGTATTGAGTAATGTAGAGGAAACCATGCGTGTAAAACTGGATTGGATTTGTTAATAAAGCTCATTATGACACAGTACAACATTCCTCTCTTGCCTAAAAGAATGAGGGCTAGTCAGGTTAAGTCCTCTGCAGAGTTCCAGTTCAAAGAAAAATCCTATAGACGTACTGTCTTTGTGCTCTACACTTTAATAGCTGCAGGAGGGTGAGTTTATGTCTTTACGGCTTAACCAGGTGGAGAAATTGAACCATTTCCAGGGACTAGACTTTTAAGTCAGGGTTCCATGCAGATGTGTGAAAGACCTTGCCATAAGACATTTAAACAGATGACTTATTTGAAATTTTGACTTTGAATGGAGATTCTTCTTCAAATAACCTACAGATGAAACATAAATAATGTACCACACAGACTAGATATCAAAATATAAAAATCTAGATATCAAGTTTATATCCACACATTAATGTGGAAGAAAACAGTCAAGATCCAAAAAAAAAATGTGCATGAAAAAGTCATGATGTACACATACCTATTACTTTTTATTACAGCTTAACAACAGATTATAACATAATACCAAGTAAACCAAATGGCAATTGTATTATTTACAAGAACAACCAGGTTCCAGGGTTATTTTGTGCCATGGCCTGCTGAACCTATAGGTTATGAACCAAGGTAAGCTATGGGACCAGTGGACTTTACTCTTGAATGTCATCAAATTTATTCAAACACGCTCAGATTAGATTTCTGTCTGGTACAGTGGCAACCTGGTTCTTACACAAGATATAGTCACACTTCTTATTTGGACAATAAGGTTTATTTTACTCTCCTTTGTCTGGGGGAACTGGCATTTAAATACCCATCAGAAACAATCCTGACAAGTGTACTGTTGGACTAATGTTTAATAAAGTAGATTACTTTCTCCCTACAATCTGTAGCAAGTGTGTAGCATAAGAGTTGTTACTTCATTAATTGCTGCTGACTGACTGAATTAATGGCTGCTGATGCTGCTGTGGTGGAGAGAAGTCAAAGGGTCTGTGGTTCTCAGCGTAGCCGTAGAGTTTCCGGAGGGCCACGCGAGCTGCCTCTTCCTCGGCTGCTATAAGTGTCTCTCCTGGACCCTGAGCCAGAAGCTTCTTGTCGCTGAATCACACAGGTAAACAAATACACAAAATAAGTAAGTTAAGTAAAATAGGCAGATTATACACAAAACACTTTTAACCATTAAGTCTATTATGAATTATCTGCATCTCACTCAAACCTCAAAAGGGTAACTTCTAATGTAACTTGATTTTTAGGAAATGTCAGCTCTGACTCCAACCTTTTATTTATTTCTATATATATAGTAAATCTTCATTTGCTGTGCTTTTGGTAACAGCATCCACAACAGCACACATACCTGTACAAGCCGACAAAGTATAGTGGTAGGACGGTACTGGCTCCGGCAGACCTGATGAGGCGAGGCTCTGGCATAGGAACGTTCCTCTTAGTAAGCTCCTCCACCAGTAGTCCCATGGGGTTGACAACTGTCCACATATCAAACAGTTCCTTCCCTATCAGCTGAGTGACCAGGAAATCCTACAGAGAGGGGAGAAAGTGGAGGTGGGGGAGAGGAAAAAGAAATATGTCACACTTCTGTACAAACAATAGAGCCAACTAAAGAGTCTTAAGGTAGACAAATGATAGTTTCTTTGAAAAACATATACTAGTCGTGATACTCTGCAGCAAGCCTCTTACCCTGAGGAAGAATCCAGTCCGCTCTGCTCCACTGCTCTCCTGTAGAGCTCCAATCACTGCCATCAGTGTAGAATAAAGCACATCATCAGGAACAGGGCAGTCTGCACTCATGGTTAGGTCTTCAATGCCAAGATTTTTTGCTACATAGGTCACAACTGCTGAACTGGTGAGGTGCCCTACAATACTCTCCACCCCTTCACTCGGCAGGTTCGGGAAGCTGGCCCTGCACCAGTCGGTCAGGAAGCTTTTGGTGAAACCCGCTCCCTTTTTACTCAGCTGAATATTGTCTTTCAAGACAAGAGCGGCGGCCTCGGAGTCCACGCCTAACCCTCGTCTCCTCTCTTGCTCCGCCTGCAGGTAACAGGGATTGATGAAGGCTGTTTTCAGCACTTCGAGGGAGAAATTCTCGTGGAGGCGGCAGGTGAAAGCCTGAACCTCCGCATGGTAATCCCACTGAGGCTGTTGAGAGCTGAGAGAAAGTCAAACAGAAAACGGTTATTACTTCTGACTGGTGCTGTTGGTGTTATGGAAAAACAAAACAACAAAAAACCTATGTATAGTACTCTGTTTCAGCTGACACAGGGCAGTCGTACTGTGCACTAGAGTTAATCCTTTTTGTACCACCAGGAGAAAAGCGTCTTTGAGGATTACTACAAAACTTTATGGTTCAAATGTTATCAACAAAAAATTCTTAATTATAAAATTACTCTAATAATGAGAAGCACAAGTTGGGGCTGGATGGGGGGCAGCCTTTCCTCCACCTGTGCAAAGGAACCATGATTGCTAGCTACGTACCTGGATTCACCTTAAAAACTGTGTAAATAGTAACACACACACGCTGCCGTACAGGTCTGCACCAACAATGTGTTCTACACTAACTACACTATTTTCTACACCCGGCCTACTCATTCGGCTAAGATGCATAAACACACCGACCGAAGTTTCAAGTACATTGACGGCCTTGAGATGCTCTCCGGTGAACTCTTGTGTTAGCTAACGTTAGCCTCACCGTGGCCTCGGTGGTGGAGGTCCTTCAAGCTTCAACTTCTTTGCCATGAGGTGTGTGTACGCTTTCATCCATCGCTTTTTCTCTCTAACCTGTGACAACGACGCGTTTCGGCCAACGCGCTGACAATGGATTCCTAATGTTAGCGCGCCGCGACTTAGTATGCGCCCGGACGCCATGTCGCTCGCTGAAACTGTCCGACACGGAACAAGAAGCAACATCCGGCCAGCCAGAGCGGTCCGTCCTGACGCAATGGCCAAACGTTACCATGGAAACAAACATAAACGTTAACTAACGTTAGCTAACGGAGCGGACTGCTGAGCGAAATTTGCGGGGACCACGCGTCTTATAAACTGCTAGAATTACATATAGAGAACAAGTAGAGATCATTTCTATTTCTCCTGCTCGTTAATTTGATATATTCTCGGCGATGTCCACTGCTGAAGTCCAGGAAACGATGGGAGGTGGAGTGGTGACAGCGGCTCAGATGGAAAGTGGAGATGCCGAAATAACGTCTTCTGTCAAAGATGGAGTGGATGCCATGATAAAGGATGGAGCTCAAGAAAACAAGGAAAATAACGACAAACTGCAAAGCCCACTCCAAGAGAAAAGGGGAAAACATTCAGGGCCACGAATGACCAAGGAATTCCTGAAAGACCATTGTAAGCGGAACAAACTTTACTCAACACCTTGCCTGAATGACACACTGTATCTGCATTTCAAAGGTTTCTCCACCATTGAGAACTTAGAGGAGTACACGGGACTTAAGTGTCTCTGGCTGGAAAGCAATGGGCTTCAACGCATTGAGAACCTGGATGCCCAGACTGATCTGCGCTGCTTGTTCCTTCAGCAGAACCTCATATACAAGCTGGAAAACTTTGAACCTCTGAAAAAGCTCTGCACCCTGAATGTCTCCAACAACTACATACACATCATAGAGAACATCTCCTGCCTCCCTGACCTAAGCACTCTGCAGATTGCCCATAACAAGCTGGAGACTGTGGGGGACATAGAGCATCTGAGTCGGTGTTTGGCAATCAGTGTGCTGGACATGTCTCACAATTTGTTGTATGACCCCGAGATCCTCCCTGTACTTGAGGCCATGCCAGAACTGCGAGTGCTAAATCTAATGGGAAATGGGGTGGTGAAAAAAATCCCAAACTACAGGAAGACCATGATTCTGCGCCTCAAGCAGCTCACCTTCCTCGACGATCGCCCTGTGTTCCCCAAAGACAGGGCATGTGCAGAGGCATGGGCAGTGGGAGGGCTGGAAGGGGAGCGCAAAGAGAGGGAGCAATGGGAAACACGAGAGAGGAGGAAAATTCAGGACAGCTTGGACGGCATAGCACAGATTCGAAAGAAAGCCCAGGAGAGGCAACGCCTTCGAGGGCTACAGGAGAAAGGTTTCAACCTTTACTACCCTACCACTCTTGTTCCCATTTACAGAGTAAATGTGGATTTGCAAATTTAAACAGCATCTGTTTCATTTCAGGGGCGACTGAGGCTTCCACCACTCCGGAGACTCCATCTGAGGAAAACGACACCCAGATTTTGACTTCATCTCAAGGAGAGAAGATCCAAGCCTTTGTGCAGGACAGCCTGGACGCACATGGAGAGTTCTTGCAGAATCAGCAAACACAGGGGCCCAGTGAACATCAGCCAAACAGTGAGCATCTGGATGCAGAGCAGCCAGGTCAAGGGTTACAGAGAGAGCAGTTAGAGAAAGATGACCAGGACAAATCACAGATAAAGCAGCCTGTGAGAGAAGAGAAAGAAGGGGTGAATCCAGAGCACTCAGCACAAGAGCAAGAACGTGTTGCAGGAAAGATGTTGGAGACAGAAAAAGTGGAAGATAGCAAACAACAACAAAACCAGTCACATGGAATCCAGTCCATGAAAAATGAAGCGGAGAGTGAGTCGGCAAACATGAGTCAGCTGTTTGAAAAGAAACCGCCCTCTCTGGTCAGGGCAGCTCCACCTGAAGCAGAAAAAGTTGTACCAGCTCATGGTCTTGGACCACTGGTTACAGAGCTGGAGGATGCAGGGCAGCTGGAAACCATTCACCTTCCAATAGATCGCTCACTGCGTATTGATGACCTGCCTGATCTGGAGGATGTGGACACAGAAGACTTCACAGCGATGTTCTCTTCTAAGCAAGCGTTCAAACCCAAAATAGAGGTCATTTCAGGAGGCAATGATGAGGATGAACCAATTGAGAATCGGAGTGAGGGCATCTCCACCTTTGGTCCAGATAAAAACTCACTGTTCTTAGTGAGTGGCTGCAACAAATCAACTGGAGTCTCTAACAAGTCGTCATCATTGGTGTATCCAGAGGATGGGGACGCCCTGGAGCCACTGATATTTGAACCAGTGAGAAAGTCCAAAACAAACCAGACCTCCTCTCCACCACGCTGTCTGATTGAGGAGCTGGAATAATGCTTTCAAGGTTTAGAACATTTTTGTCAGATTAAAGTGATGGCACATACATAGTCTCACAGGATGCAGTTTCAAATTAAATATGTCTTAATGCTGACAGGCAATACACCGGCTATATATATATATATATATATATATACACATCTATCTTACATATTTGTGTTAAAGAATTCCAAAGCCATTTTGATTATATGGTTGTTAATTGTAACATTGTGTGAAAACAGAATAAATCTTATTGATTCTAACTGATCTGGTCAGTCTTCTTTTATTTCCCTTTAGTTTTAATCAATTGTTCACTAGCTACACTGACTTTCAGTTTTCAGTGCATCTAAAGACAAAAAAAAAAAAGCATTAACCTACATTAATATTAAATTATGAAAAATGAAACCAGTGTAAATAAAGTTACATTTCATACAATGTCAGGCAAATGTGAGAGATATGCTCCTTCTTCGCATAACAGCAAACATTATAGTGATGTGTGCATTTAATTTAATGCATCAATAAAAAAAAACAAGACAACACGTCACATGTATGGTTTTACTAAATTGTATTACATTTCCCAGTTCAAGTCACATACTACTCCGTCTGCAATAAATATTCAACATGTTACACGTATTGCAGCTCCATTTTCCTATTTTGGTAAACTATGCTATACTTTATCTCTGAATGAGTTCTTTCCAAAGCTCTTGAGTGACGTGAACAAATATTTACAACAAGTCATGCTTAGCATCGAGCAAGAAGATTTGTAATAAAAACAAAACATAAGGAAACATGAGACAGGATGAAATAAGAGTAAAAAAATAAAACTGTACATGTATTAAATAAACAAAATGTAAGTATCAGCCCTGTGGTAAACAGGCCTTGTGCACAAGGTCCTCCTCACACAGGGGCTGAGTGCAGCGCATAGCTAACATTTGACACATAGAATAAGGGAGAGTACGTTCTTCTGTCATGGGTATGGCAGAAATGCAGGCCGGCTCTAACGTCGCAACCACACCCAGGTGTTGACGAGCCAGAAAGCTACAGTGACCGAGTACAGGATCATCTCTCGCTTCGCTCGCTCCTTGTTCTCCTCTTCCAAATGCTGGAGTCTCCTGTTCAACTTGATGAGCTGTAGACACATAATTTAAAAAATGTTTTCTCAGTCACATGGGTTCCATGACTAGCTCTCGAGCCACAAGATGGAAATATAGTGTGTATTTATTAAGAACTAACCTGACGTCGAAGTGTTGTTGCATCAACCACGGTCATGTCTTCAGGCCCCCCATCCAGTGTGGCTTCATATGTTGATAATGCAAGCCTGTACAAGAGAACAGTCACTTTGAGAATTACATAATACAACCATGACAGAGTGTATAATAATAATAATAATAATAATAATAATAATAATAATAATAATAACAGCACATTTTAGATATACCGCGTAAGTTAAGTAAGTCATTTAGACTACCAGGACCTAATCTTGTTTCTTGACCCGAAATGAGAATGGAAGGTAGGAAACGATGAGGAAAATGACAAAGGACCAGAATGAAGAAGATAGCCAGGTGAAGTTACCTGGATTCATGCAGGGGGTTGGAGCTTGAAGCTGACCCCCCTCGCAGTGATGGTTTGCTACAGTGGTGGGGAAAGACAGGGTTGGGAGATGGGAAAAATAAGAGAGATAGAGCAACATACACATGGTACAGTGTTGCACACATGCACACACCTTGCATGTCTTTTGCATAACTACACTTTTTGTGTTGTCCTGGAAGCCAATAGGCTAATATTTCTAGGCCTTTCACACCGTCTTATTTAACACAAGTGCTCTTAAATTTGATTTTTTTCCCACCCCATTTCTTTAAAGCTCTAAAACATTTGTTTTCAGAAACCCTTCCCCTACCAGACGTGAGGCTAAGAATGTGGAGGAAAATTCTGTAAATCAAACTTCTGAAATGGGGCAGAGTGTATGAATACACACTCCTAACACGTGAAGTTCACCTTATGCCTTCCTCAGGAAGGGCAAATAGTCAAATGTTCAAATAGCTGCAAAACCCTGAGGAAGGTGTAAGCTGAAATGTTCTTTCTGCTCTTTAAAATGGATTCATATGCTCAGTCAGCTTGTTTACAGGTTTTCCTGATATAACAAACACATTTCCTAAAAAGGGATCATTAACTTTCTTCCAAAGTGAAATCTAAATTTAAAATGGTTGAAAAGCCTAGTACAACTTAAACAAGTGGGTCAACACAGTCATCTACTCCTTCAGTAGCTTCTTCTAGATTGACATATCTCTAGCAGTAATGGCCTGAACCAAAGAGCCGCGAATTCACATCGTGATTAATACATGCTGTATTAATATTGTTACTGAATGTTACAAATAGTCAGTTAGAGAATGGTCACGTAAAGCTGGAGCATACACACAAACACTCCCAACTTTCCAACATAATTAAGGGCCAAACAACATTTTAGAAGCAACAGCCCCTTCCCCTTAAAACAGGGTGCCAAAGAGCAGAAATCAAAGTAGATTTAATGAGACTTTGAAGAAGCAAAAACAGCTGGTGCAGTCCGTGTTGCCCTCTCTGACCAATATCTAGTAAGCCAATTTTTTTAAAGCAAAAAATGACCAGAATACTGGGTGGTCACCTGCGAGGGTTCTCATCCAAGACCTCCAGGACTTGCTGGTAAGCCCGACGTGTAGTGGTCTGGATGAAAGATAGAACACCACTAGCGCTGTACAGGTTGTGTTCTTCTTCAGTCACGGTGAGAGGGGGGCAAGGGTGGACAGTGGCTGGGGGGGACGGGATCGCACTGCTCATTGCCCGCCATTAAGAGCAGCAAATTCAGAGGAAAGGGGAGGAAAAAGACAAAAGAGGGAGGAAAGGAAGGAGGAAGGAGAGAAATAAGGAAAAGAAACTGTCCTCAACTTTACTGACTTTGTAAAAACTGCAACCGAGTGAAAGTAGGTAAAAGTAATGTTGCAATAAAAGCTAGAGATTTAACCAACCACTAACAGCGCTTTACTAACATATAATACACCCAACAAAAAACAGATACAGGAGATGTGAACTAAAGGAATTGGCAAGCAAATTATTCCAATGTTGATTAAATTACTCAAGACAGTGTTTTTTGCCGCAGAATTATAAAATTGTTGAGATATATATGCACTTTATTATATATCAGTCTGAATCTGATATTTATAATGTTCTACCTAAAAAAAGCTACAGAGCACACATAGTGTAAAGTAGGCCTACATTCAAATAAGTAAAGCTAATCCTCGTATGCTTGACATCTGAATAGCTTTGCATTAAAAATGTATAGCCTGCATCACAATTTTCCTTTGATGGTTTTTCACTTTGTTTTGTGTCCTACAGTGTTGCTGAGACAGGAGTGTGGTCTTTAAGTGTCTTTATAGCAATATTTCTCATCCTTTTCCAGTAATCCTGAAATTAAACATTTTAAATGTTTAAATGAAATGATCAAATCTAATTAGTACCTAAAAAACGTTTAAAATCATGGCGTTAATGGATTATTGCCAGCGACAAAAACAGCTGAAATATGCATCAACACGGAAAGCAGCAAAAGCTCTCACAACAAAACGGCTCACAACACCAGTCACCACAGACAACCAGCTACGTCACAAAGGGACAAAAAAGAAAACAAAGAACCAAAAGAATGATGCAACATGCTAGTGCATGCATATAGGAGATATGATGGAGCTGTTACCAAGCTGATGATGGCATATCCAGGCCAATACTCACGCAGAATCGTTGTGCACCAGCTGACTGTTATTACGGGCAGCTGCATTCTCACTGGCTGATCGTTCCCGTCGTAATCGTCCCTGGGGCCGCACCTACAAAATATAATGACAACTGACTTATCAGGTTATGGTTTACTGTACAAGGACATTATGTCATTGAGTGGATTTTATTTTATGCAGTGTCCTTAGTAATAGACAATTTATTGCTTTATCACTTACCACCTCCTCGCTGTCTGGAGCTGCCCGCTGCTCCTCTTCCAGGAAGTCCAGGGGCCGCTCATTGAGGGTGAGGACTCTGGGCGGAGTCTTCAGTGATAGGGTTTCTAGTGGTGTTGACTGGATTAGGTCCAGGTCTCTGGGTCTGGGGAACTGGGGATCATTGCTGTCTCCTGACAAAGGAAGGTGTGAATTGGAGTTTCAAATGAGAGACTGATGCATTTTCTACTTTACTTAATTTAAACAATGAACTGTGACTTGAATGCTAAAGTTGAAAAAGGGTGCAACAAAAGAGTGTGCATGTAGATTTTTTTGTTTCATTTTCAGTCTTAAACAATTGACATGATACTAACGCTGATCAGTAAATGGGCCTCTACAGGCTGATAGAGGGATATCTAGTATCTGTCAATGGCCGTAACAAGCACCATAATAGCTAGATTACTGGCAGCTGACAGGCCAATAACAAGCAGACTTTGTGTAATAAAAGACTTAGAACAGCACAGAAAACACAACGCTTAACAGCATACTAACCTGAAACCACAATTCTCTCCGGGACTTGCATTATAACACTGTGGGGCACCTCCTGAAACCCAACATTAGGGTCCTCGTGGGCATGAGGGGCCACTTTGAGCATCTCAGGGATGCGCATCCTCTGGCTGATCCCTTCGGTGTACTCCAGCTCATACTGTATACGGTTCATCTCGGCCATCTCTGCCGTGGGGGAAGGGAACGCTGCTCCGTTCATCTGGGTGTGCAGAATGATTTGTTCAGCAACACAGAGCCAATTGTTAGCCACAACAAGGTCACAAAGGGGCAGACAACGTGTGAGAGAGAGAGAGAGAGAGAGACCCGTGTGTTCGGATACTTTCATTTTCAGTCCTGCTGCATGCAAAACAAGAGTCTCTTCGAGGACCTCCTCAGGAAATACTGGTGCATCACGTGGCGATAACTTAGTGTCTTCTGACTTTGCAGACCGACACAAAGGGAAGCTACACGAACTAGTTTGGCTCCAGTCTTGACTGTATCAAACGAGAGCTTCTACAGTTGCTGCTCGCGTTACAGGACATGCATTTTCTTTAATACCAACGACGATACAAATAAGTGGCTAATACGCCAGTAATCCGATTACTTTTGAAAACACCCAGCTGCAGTTATCAGTGAACTGCTACTGTCTAGCTCGGCGGTTTAAGCCACTGTCAGGAGATCTAACAAAAACCTGAAGCTCACGTTAGTTTTGGTTGGACAGCGAGACAACACATTAGCGCCATTTCAAGCTAGCGCGTTAGTTTCGGCCTCTTACCGTTTGGTTTGTGGCTAAGGGCTGCCGCCTCTCCAAAGAAGAATGTATTTACCAAGGCCTGAAGGAAATAAAAACTTAACTAAATATCCTGCGAATGGTCCAGTCGGGTATTACAAACGATGCAGCTGTCGGGCATCTCCTTGTGTTGTCATGAGAGAGGGACCTCCTCTCTTCCGCGTACCCCGAACAGGAAGTGACGTCGCTTGCACCGGGCGCTGAAATTAAAAGCAGAAACATGAGATGATGTTTCATTTGGTCCAAGTTTATTCTTTTTTCTTTTCTTTTTTTTTTTGGTTCGATGTGCACATAATAGGGGTGACCAATAATTTGATTTAATCTAATGTATTCGATTTATTTCAACAATCTAAAGTTCTCAACTGCGCTCTTAATTACATTCATGTAGGCTGTTGTGTATATTTATTTGTCATGCCTCATACTGTGGATAGTAGATATTCACAGTGTATATAGTATTCTAGTTTTTTTTTTAATTGTTACTTATTTATGCTATGCATCTGTTTTCTGTGCCTTCTTTTGCTGCTGTGACACTTCAATTTCCCCGAGTGGGATCAATAATGCTGATCTTAATCTAATCTAATATTTAATATAAAACATGTATGCAAAACGTCGTCATATAAATGATGCATGTTTAATATTTATTGATTTATACATATATGCAATAAGATCATGTCCTATCCTGTCCCGAGATCTATTTTGTGAGTGTGGTAGTGCCTATTGGACTGCATTATACTCAAAGGTGTTTCTTATATTTCTATAATGCTTAATCCAGTCTCATTTTCCTGCACGAGGGGGAGAGAATTTCTCAATACGATATATTTACAAGAAAAAATGTGGCGAGAATTACTTTTGATACAACTGAACATTTTTATCACATCATGTATTTATTCAAGAGATAATGTAAAATCATGCAGGGGTGTGTTAATAATAGTGAATGCACAGGTCAATGTCGCGGGGGGTTTTGGGAGGTGGCCCCTTAGTGACTGTGGGTGGTGCGTTTACTAGGAGCCATTCAAAGGCTGCGATTGACATGAGACAAGTCGTCCCTCTGCTTAACCATTAAACTGGAAATCACGTTTGGATCTCGGGAAATAGGCTATCAATGCAAGACAAACAGCAACTTTTGAGTCATGTCTTAAGGCGGACTTCCATAAATGTCATTTGATGGACACAGAGGCTGCGCCGATTGAGTACTTCTCTCCGTGTCTGTAACTGGCTGAAATTATGTTCCCAGATATTTTGTGTGCGATATTATTCAGCACCATGCACATCGCATCATCTTTGGAGCTGCAACTTGGCATGTAAGTGACGTGTTGTAATATAGATCGTTTCTACTGTTTTTAATTTGCACTTTGCCTATTTGTATTGAACAATCAGGTGAATGAGAACGTTTTACGTACAGCCTACGTGCTTTTAAATTACACAGAAGCAACGTGCCATAGCCTGCACAAAAAAAGAAAAGTTATTTACATTGCCCAAGTTTTACAAATAATTCAACTTTTGCTTTTGTCTGTAATTCTGTTACTTTAGTGTACTCTGTTCAATGCCCACTAGGAGTCGCTCTTTCAGGTCCCCTATGAGTATGGATTGTTTTATAGCACAGCTGTAATGTGCTTCTGCATAATAGCTTCCAATGGAATGTGATTTTTTTTGTGTGTGTCTAGTACTCTACCAGAGGTTTCCGAATTTAAATAGACTGTGCTGGACATGATTGAAGGAATCGTTTTCATTACTGGAGAAGCTGAATACTTCCTCTAATTAACTTCAGGCTGCTCTGTATTGAAGCCAGATGGTTTGTGGAGGAGGACACCTCTGGATAGTTACAGATACCTGCACTGACATCACAGACAGATGCAGGTTACTCATGACAGAGTGCTGTACAGTACAAATCTCTGTGCTGCATAATGAACATGTACACATCAGTGCATGCAGGCACGCACTTGAACATGCGAACAATTCTGGAGAAAAAACATTAATTTCCTGTGGAATTTAATTGGTTGTTCATTGCGTGCTGTAGGCAGTGTCCAAACCATGGACTGGTTTTTTTCTGGACCTTAATCAAGCACACTGCACCAAACAGGAACCTGCATAATTGTTTGACAATGTGTGTGATGAGCTGATGTTCATGAACATGTGTAGAACATGTGGACGTTCATGTCTGTTGGAATACATACATCGGCTCTGCAGCAGGCTTAGACCACCATCGGAAGCTCTATAGCCTGCCTCTCAACTCAGTCAACTACCTACCTCAGCATACAACAATGAAAAATGAAGCGCTCACATGCTGGTCTTGAAAGTCCTCATAACAGTATATAATGTTTTTTATTGCTGAATTTTAAGTCTAAAACAATATTTCTGACAGCATCTGTCCATCTCTTTCTCATTTTTATGTGTTTTCCATGCGAAGGCCAAATGTTTGTACCGACCAGGAGATGTCCATGTTGGGGGCCCGTCAGCCTTGTGTCCAGGCTTTTACCCACATGGTTAAGGTGTGGAAACAGGGCTGCACCAGCCACAGATGGTGTATGGGCTATGAGAGAAGGTGAGAGCAAAAATACTTTCATAATGCACACACACTTTATTACTGACCATTACTATTCCATGAAGACATCTCATTCATAAGCACAGCTGCAACACATAGTGTATATATTGACCCACTGCATAAAGTCTGAGTTGCCATTGCCATGTCTTTGCCATTTATAAGCTCCACTGGAATGACTGGGGCTGGAAAGAGAGCCTCTCTTTCTCTTTACCTGCTCAGTGGGATCAGAGATCAAAATCTTAAAGTCATAAAGCTGATTCACCTTCATCTAAATAAGAAACATTGCAGCTCTGATTATGCAAAACTGGTCCCATTCTGAAAATGACTACATATGATCGACTTATCGAGATCATTTTGAGCTGTATGAGGTGAGTTCTTGATATTTATAGACATTTGAATAAAACAGATATCTATTTTATGTTAAAGTGGTTTAAAATATTATGACTGTATTCTTTACAGGCCATATTATCTTCAAAGATATGCTAATAATGTGTATAAATCTATAATGTAACTTCCAGAAAATCCTATTATGTGACTATAACAGAATTTCTCCTCCTCAGGACAGCATACTACACAGTATACAGGCAGGTGTACAGCATGGATTCACACACAGTCTATAAGTGCTGCCCTGGCTGGACTCAGAAGGGTGGAGAGATGGGCTGTCTGCATAGTGAGTAATAACATTTTGCATACATATGTATCACATAGGGCATTGAACTGGAAAAATGTCAATTACAGTAGGCAGGAATGTAGCCAGCCCACTGATGGAGAGCTCCATCATCCATACAAATGCACACAAATATGGATACATCAGCAGCCTTATGATAGATGATATGTGGTATCTGCAGGGGTGTGTGGTGCCAATACATGTTTCAATGGAGGCCAATGTGCAGAGACCGGAGACCAGATATGTCAGTGTCCGCTGGGCTTCAAAGGGACGCGATGCCAATATGGTGAGTTTTTATTCCCACCTGATAAAAAGGTTGGTCGTGTTTATAAACCTGCTCCATTCCTTTATATAGTATACAGCAATGAGCTGAGTGCAGCTTTGAAAGTCAGTAAACTGACTTACATCTTCAGAGGACAACATGTTGTTGCTTTAATAGGCCCAGTTCAGACCTTGTGCTTTCACTTTGCAAAAGCAGAATGAGCCTGTAATGGAGCTGTGATTGGATGAGGCTGCTCTGTGGGGGTCTCTGGGTAGTTAAAGGTAGAAGAAGTGCTCTCTGGGAGGAATGGTTTCCTTTGAAGGCTAGAGCCTGGAGTGCTGTGGCTAACCCAGCTGAGCCTCCACTCTGTAAAATCTGTAATGTTAATGAGGGTATATGCAATTCTGTTTTCATATGGTTAAGAAAGTAGAAGTGCAGAGCAAATTTTGTCACATATGACAATGTTTCACTTTAGCAATAGCATTTCAACATTTCTTTAATATATTAGATTACTCAAATTAGTTTTTTTGTTGTGACAATGCAACTTAAAGGAATAGTTCAAAATTTCGGAAATAGGGAAATACGCTTATTTGCGTCCTGGTGGAGAGTAAGATGACAAGATCGATACAGCTCTTCATATCTGTCTGGTAAATATGAAGCTACAGCCAGCATCTGGTTAGCTTAGCATAGAGACTGGAAACAGGGGGAAACAGCTAGCCTGGCTCTATGGAACGGTAACAAAATCCACCTACCAGCACCTCTAAAGCTCACTCATAAATACAGTATATATTGTTTGTTTAATCTGTACAAAAACTGAAGCGTAAAAACAACAATATCCTGGGATCTGTCATCATTAAATGGTAAACACTTACACTCTGATTGTCCCTCTTGTCTCTGAGCATTGTCTCGTCAGTGTCTGTTCTTCACTGTCCAAACTCCTGCAGTCTACGTCAACATGCAAACAGGAGGATGGTTGTTAGTGTTTTGGAAGAGTCCTGCTGAGACAGAATGGTGAACAGAGGATATTTGGTACCTACCCCCCACATGCTTGCAAACACACACACACACACACACACACACACACACACACACACACACACACACACACACACACACACACACACACACACTGCAGAGGCTTTCCTGCCTGCCAGTAGTTTTAAACAGTTCTTCCTCTTGCTTAGACATTTCACAGGAACGTGTCGTTGTTTGTTAGAGGTAGCTCTCCCGTGTATTTGTTTTGACATGGGCTCTTTGGTTTTCACACATCGGAGTGACAGATCGGGAACAGATAGAGACATTAGAGCTAATCACAGTATACCTCTAGGTTTCTCTTTCTCTCTTGCACATCCTGTGCTTCGAGCCTCCTCAGTGAGAACTCATCTTAGCTCTCCTCTTTTTGTAAAACGTTTTTCCTACTCTCATCTCTCTCGAGACAGATTTATCCTCACTCCTCTGCCAGAATCATTATACAAGGAGAGAGTCAGCTAAGCTCCTGTGTCCAGCCAGGTTCCTTCACTGAACCTCTGCTCGGTGCACAGGCACATACACCACTAATCCTGTGTTGTAAGGGTTTGAGCCCTGTTATGTTACTTTAGAGCATTTGCTCTCAAATACAGTTTCAGAATCCTTTTGGAAAATCTTGTAAGGTCCTTGTCATAATTAACATTTGCTTTGTTGTATTTCTTCAATCCAAAATGTTTAAAAAAGAAATTCTAATTGCTCAATTCAGATTTTATGAAAATCTTGAGTGAGGCTTGACTATGGTAACAGATACTACTGTCTCAGCTACATTGTAATATAAAGGCAACATATGCTTTTGCTATGCTTAAACTAGAGTGGCAAAATACCCGTGATATATAATATTATGTCGTGTAGAGAGAAGTAATAACGGTGTGAACAGTTGAGGTTTGTTCCTTAACTGCTAAAACAATTACAGGAATACACAGAGCTTTTGGGAAAGTTGGAAAACTCATCCATCAAATGGTGAGAGCATAAATGTGAGAATCATCCCCGGTAGTTTGATCTAGGCCTTTCTGTTAACACATGCAGTGTTGAGTGATTATAGGCAAATTATTATTATAGGTAGCGTTATCTTAAATGTGAGGATATAAGAACTTGTAGCAGCTGATAAGTAAGGTGGTGAATCATTTTAAATGATATGGATGAGACTGACTGCCAAATATTTAGCAAAATACACAGTTAAGTTAATATGTTAATATGATAGAAAATAACATACTGTTTTGAACCATGGACTACGTCGGATAAAAGAATGCACCGACAAGTGTGACTTGTTTTGTTTCTATACAAGGGAAGACAGTTGTGAGAGACACGTTTACAGCTAAAACTCACTGGAAAGCAGAAGAATATGTATCTCATCACTTAACCAGTAAACTGAGCAATGGGCCATTTCCAAAAAACTTTGATCTATTCCTTGATGGACATACTTACCAGCAAGATCAGGAAACTTGCTGTGTGTACAGTGAATATTAGGCATGTACTTGACATTCCAGCGTAATTATCAAGAGAGACTGCAACTCTCGCTCAACCCGGGAACCTGTATCTCTGTATGTGCACACAGGGTTTCACCAGGGAATCCTCTTTATTATTAGATTTGCGTTGTGAGCTTTAACATTCCACAATGACAGACTTATTACTGTCCTGTATTTGATTCATGCATGGAGGAGAAAAAGCAGATACGGTAGAGAGAGAGGCAGGAATGTTGACCTCTGTAGATTTATCTTGGAGTAATAAGTTAAAGGCAACTGGACTCGATGTTTGGTCATGAAGTTGTTTCACAAGGCTTCATCGGATTTATTATATGGTGTTTCCTGCATGTTCTTATCCTTTCTCATGTGGTCTTAATCCTACTGCACTGTATTTCCTGTGGTATTGTAGCGTGTAAGTGTTTAAGCATCTCTGTCCGTCTTTCTATCTATTGTCTGCCCTGCCTGATTTTCTGGGCGTTGATCCATCTGCCAATCAACCTTTCTTTCCATTTGTATATTATGTACTGAACCTGTACTGAAGCCCGAGGCAGAGCATGTAAGCTGCTGTTTCATGGCATAGATAAATCTGTCTTTTTGAATTTCCTCAAGAGAATTTCTTTATTTTTTCTTATTCAGTGTTATTGCATTGTATGTGAGCATTTTTCTTCTTTAAGTCAGTTCCATATGTGTGTGTTTAAGCGTGCAAGTGTGCTTGTGCATTTGTGTGTGTGTCTGTGTGTTGATGCAAGCTGAAATCAAAGCAGCTATGATAGATATTTTAATTTTGACAATGGATCACATGACTACTTGGATGTGAAAGAGGTTTCTCGCAGTGACGAACCCACAGAGAATTTTCACCTGACTCTGCAGTTCCCCTCAGCTCTTGTCTCTAAGAGTATTGTTTTACTCTTCTGTCCAGTAACTTTACTGTTTTGGTTCACTGTCACTGCGCTCATCAACCTCGTTTTCAGCCACAGCAGGCAGCTGTTTGAACAGCAAAAAGCTCTGAAAACCCACTCTACACTACCTGCCCTGCATGGTACAGTGCACACAGAAAAATTTTGTGAACAGCTGGTGAACATAGTGGAGCATTTAGCAGCTAAAGGGCCAGATATTTCCCTCAGGAGCTGGTCGAGACCAAAAACAGAGTTAAAAGAGAGTGAATACTGGACTTAGATTTGCCAGGTGGACAGAAGCACGACTACAAATTAATGACAATGTTGCTCTGTTACTGCTAGATGTGTAAATAGGCAACTGTTTGCTAACAAGTTCACCAAATCAACTTAAAAGGTGTTAATATATTAGTGTTTTGTTTATAGCTTGTTTCTGCTGACCCCAAGTGGCCAAAAAATCAGTTACTGCGGGTTTAAAGAATGTGTTTCTTTTTGAGGCGGAAATGACACATGATGCTTGGCCTAAACTGCAAATAAGGAGATGAATGATGATTTAAAGTCCTTACTGGGAAAGAAATGCTTTTTTGGATCACTATGCGTGTGGCAAATGATCACTCACTATCACTATTAACACTTATGGTGCTTCAGATAAATCATAAGGATGATGGATGAGAGGGGTTGCTGCAGAGACAACACACCAGCCTTGCCTTTTCAGCACAATTCACTCCAGCTAGACTTCAGTAGAGGGAGAACTGAGAGCAGTGTTAAAGAACAGCCTGGTTCTGGTAATACTTCAAGCGAGAATCCGTGTTCTGCGCCCTCTCCCCTCTTTTCAGCACTCATCATGGATTGGCCTTTTGAACGTTACTCTTTTTAGTATTCCTGCCAAGCTGTGGTGGTAGAGCCCACTGTGTGCTGTGGGGGCCGACCGGCCACCTGCTTCCAATCTTTGATATGAGACAGAAGGCACCGTCCATGGAAATGTATGTCAGCCACCGACACCAAGGCCATGGTGTTGACACTGTGAGGTAATAAACAGCCTGGACGCAGCCCAAGCATGTGCTGAGACACTGGAGCCTGCTCTGTAGCTGCATTTACCCCTGCTTGTGAATGCCATTCTGTCTCACTCTATTAAGCCTTGGATTAGGCTTTGCTTTGGTTAAATTGGTGCATGGGTCTGCATGAAATTAAGAGAGCTCAGGCACATAACAGTGTGAGGACAGAAAGCATCTGGTCCTCACTAAAGAAGCCTGGCTGTTTTCAGAGCACTTTATAGAGGAGTGATTATGGGCAGTGCCTGGATCCTGTTGTACTGGAGGTTTTAGCTATGCAATGAGACAGCTAACAACATCAGCAGGTATTAGGAATTTCTTACATTTAAAAAAAGGGGGTGATTCAGGTTGTGATGACACAGTGTTAAATACTAGAAGCAACTACATTAATTCCAACAGTCTTTTGACTTTGGGGGACATGTGTGGAAAAACAAGATTTTAACGTTCTCTGTTAAATCCAAAGTCAAACCAGAATTTATTGTTTAAGAAATTATCTTTACCAATAAAAGTGCTGTGGACAGTGTTATCACCAGGCGTTCGCTCTGGGGAACGCTGCAGAAAGCTTTACAGTTGTTGCAGTTGGCAATGTAAATCACATTTTCTCACATGGGAATCGTCTTTCTTCATATGAACTCGAGTGTTTAATCCCCTAATCTTTGGGTAAAAATGACAATATGCGTTTGCTTCTATTGGATAAAATATTGAATGTATGTCCTTGAAAGTTACCTTCATTAAACTCTACATGTGATGGATTTAATACAACGGCAGCTATCTGTGATTGTGTCAAAGTTTGTGGTAGACTGAGATATTGTAAGGTGGCCACATGGAGAGTGAGTGGCTCCTTGTACAGGCTTGTTAGCGGGTAGAGGGAGGGAGAGGGAGGTGAATAAAACACTCGTGGAGAAGATGCTGACTCAGAGCTCTAGATTTAAAATCCTCAGGGCGTTCCTCCTCACGGTCCCTTGTGTTATGACTGTGTTCTTTTTCCTGTTTGTGTCACCCTTGGAGGTCTCAGTGGAGATGTTGCAAAAACCTCTCTCCTCCATGCTCAGCTCTGTTATGCTATAACATACTGTTATGTAATACTTGATGAATGGCATTAGCTATTTGCACGCTTTTGTATCCAGTTTAAAAGTAAAGTTAAAGTCATTTAAGAGGTGCTTTTGAACTGCTTTTGAACCTGGCTAAAAATATTTGCATCTTGGGAAAACTCTGGAAAAAATGACCTGGTAATGTCCTCAGTTGGTATTGCATATTATAGATCTGATGTCCCTTGTGAATCCTAAGCCAGTGTTTGAGCCTCTGTCTTCCACTGCTTTCACATATCTTAGGCAGTAATATCACACATCCCTGCATGTGACTCTCTACTGGACCGGGAGGGAAAAAAATCTTCCCTGTATTCATTTTACTGGTATTTAACTAGAGAGACTGTGAAAGAATTTGTCTTTCAAAATGGAAATAAACTATATTTTTTTTCAGATTTCTGGAAGTAATTAAGTACCAAGATGCAGTCAAGTCAAAATTTCAAGGTGCGGTTCCAACAAAAACATGGCCGTGGAAAAATAAATAAATCTAGACCTGGAGTCATTTTGGTGAAAATTGTTTAATTAAGTTATGAAAGACAGGGTGTAAAAGAGGATGTCTTAGTAACTCATGTGGTTGTTCTCACAAGTTTAGGGAACAGTGTTGTCTTTTACAGGTCTGGAATGATCGTTCCACCTTAAGTTAACTAACATACCATGCGTAGAGCTTATCCTGTCTGGGTCTTTCCATGCAGTTAGTTCCACTGCAGAGCTCCAGGTCAATTATAAGCATTTTGTTTTGGCTCCTCAGTAACATGAGCCTATTGATCATCTATTTTCCTCAGTATTTCTCTGGCAGTGAGACAAAAGGACACATTTGTAGGACTGTTATAGTTCCAGGCTAAATCATGTCAAATGAGGTGAGGACACAATCTTCTTTGCTATAACATTTATGCACCAAACCCTCTTGGTCTTAACACTGTTTAATCCTGGATAGTGGACCCTAATCTAAAGGCCCAGTTAACAGATTAAAGGGCTTCACTTGTGTCAAAGTGTGCAGCAGACTGTGTTTTGAATTAAGATATGATGGGAACCATATGGTTGTAATGATGACAGGACTTATAATTTGTTTTGGTCTCGTTTCAACGATTCCTTTAACCAAAATTTAGTTGCTATAGCCGCCGTGGTGCTGAAGTTTTTGAGGTGTAGATGTCATAGTGTTTTTTGTTTTCATAACGATATGCGGCGCAGACCTCACGATTACCTCTGACAGGTTGGTCTTTGCTTTGGCTAGCGGCCTCATTTTGTTTATTAGAGGTTACTGAAAAAGTTCACTGAAATTAACAATGTAAGCCTTCAGAGATGAATAGATCCCTTTAAAGTTGGCTGGTCTGGTGTAATATGAACTTAATCACTGAGTGATCAGTATTTTTCTCCCTAGACATTTTCTTGGGACACCCAGAACTGTACATGGGCAAAAACATTTAAAGATATTACTTAAGGCAATCATTTATGGCAAAGGTCAGCTATTGAAAACTGAGTTAAAAGCCACTGCAGCTTCTGGCAGAATACATCAGACCTTCCAGTAATGGATACAAGCTTTACTGAAACACTCTTTTGAGTGTGCAGTGAAGATGTTGGAATAAGAAAAATCAATGGCCACCAAAGCGGCAGAAGTTGCTTGTCGAATGTTTTCTTGCCATGTTAGGATGATTATCTGCCATACTGAAAAGGCAGACAGGTTGAAGTACAAACTCTTGCTCTGGGAAGATTTAAAAGGCCAAGTGTCTTATTGTTTCAACCAAAGCTCCTGTGATAAAAGTTCAATAACACATTGTTTTCTTTTTCATGCAATGTCAGCCACAGCTGTCCTACTTTGAGTGTTATTTTATTTATTACCGACAGGAAGCTGAAGCTGAACATTGTGACTAATTGATTGGACACAAGTGAATCCACCACACAGTCAGGATGAGGAGGTCTATGAGGCAAAAAGAGAGGATGTATCATCATAAAAACAAAGTAGTTGAACAGTAGAAATTTTGTGTTCCCAGTTCTTCCTGGACTCTTCCTGTAGATAAACATACGTCTGTCTAGAAAAACATTGAGACATTTGCTAATATTGTTTTCTTTAAGCCCCGTGTACCTCCCCTTCCTGTTTTCATTCCTCAAGTCTGCCATTAACTGTGTGGATGTAGGAATCCTATGCCAAGAGACAGGCTTGAAGGTAGCTGGCCTGGCAGGAGGACAGACTGGGCAACGCGAGTGCTACATGCTTAGCATAGCTATCAGAGGAAGAAGCTCATTAGGGACCTAATGGCTGCCATATGGTAGGGAAGTTCTCACACACTAAACAAGCACACTCTCATCTCTCCAAATGCATTAAGGCACCATTGTTTACCAGGTTAACGCTGAGTGGGTTGGAGCTAATGGTCTGTGTGATTGACCATGTGCTCCCAAGGCTCACTGTGAGATTCCTACAGTAGCAGCGGAGCACTCTCAGATTAAAGCAGTTCATCCCCCTTGAACTTGGGTTGGCTATGCCTGTGTAGTGTTAGGATTACGTTTAGGAAAATAAGCTTGTGAATGGGAGGACACTGGTAGGGATCCTTCAAGTGGGCATATTACAATCGTCCTCACTTTACTAAAAGCTACTGATAATGGCCTTTGAGCAAGGTAGCTAAAGAAATATTAACTTCTTTTCAGTCAGAACGCTGGATAAATATCTGACTTTTGAACCCATAGGGCAGCTGTTTAGCTACATAACAAGGGAGTGAAGACGGTTGTTTTTTAGTATGACATTTTTGGAGTAACTTTATTCTAATGTTTTGCTCTTTTTGGAATATGCTGGTTTTCCCTGTTGTTGTTTTGTAGAAGGCTTTCTTGGAGCTGAGCTAGCGAACCCACTGTGAGTCGTGTGGACATACAAACCTTACCAGGTTTTAGACAAAGATGAAGCTGTGTAGAAGGTGATTGAATTTTCATTTTGGGAACTATTGCTTTAACAGGCACCCACAGTATACATCAGGGGGACAGGTTAATGGTACAATTTATGACAATGGAAAATAGTATTGAAGCTGTTACATGATGTTTCTCAGAAACAAGACAGACTCAGAACTGACTTAGATGTTGTTTCATGGTTAACTTTATAGACATGGATTAAGTCCATTTTTAATGGTGATTTTTTAAAGAACAATCATTCTAAATATGAATTATTCTTAATCTATGTGTGTGAAATCAGCCCTAAATTGTTGGAGTTTTTTTTGTTGTTTTTTTGCTGTGAGATGCCAAGTAGTCCCATACCTGCTGAACATAAGGCATATACATCTACAGCCGTGTTTCATGCTTTCTGGGGAAGACATTTTCTACCTTATCTATTGGTGAGCCAAAGAGGATGGCTTTTCCAGATGTAGAAGGACCAAGTTGACAGAGGCTTTCGTGAAGATAAAAGGAAAAGGGCAGAAAGTTTGACTTTAAGGGCAGGTGTCCAGGTGTTATTTCAGAATACATTTGTTCATTGATATGTTCAATCTGGTAATATCGACTCACTTGCAGACTAACGGGTTTCTCAAGACTCAAGACTGTGTGATTAATAGCAGACTAATGTGTACACTCCAGTGACTTTACACTCACTCTGTGCATGTGTGAGGAGACACTTTCTTGCACTTCCTCTATAACTCACAGAAGGCCTTGAATGGAAAATCATCTCAGGTATATTATTCACTGTTTATGTTCATTTATCAGTTCATGAAGTTCGCAGTTCATTCGTGTGGTGATCACCGCACTTCTGTTTAGGACTGATGTATGAAAATCACCTTAATCGTCTTAGATCTGTAATTCAGTTCTCATAGTGATGCATGTAATTCATTTTATGGACTAAGCGTGCAACCTGCTGTATCCAATGGGTGAAAGATGTCCGCTTACAAAAAACAGAACAGCGCCTAGATTTCATCATTCAAGTCATTTGTCCTGCGCTGTGAGGAAACAAATTACATTTTATTAATGCTATAAAAACAAAAAACAAATAAGGAAAAATATGTGCATAGCAAGTGAAGAAACGGTCCCACTTAGACTGTCTCATCTGATTCAAACATAAACTATACGGTCTCTGAAAACCCCCATTATATTAGAGCATAAATTCTGTGTTGAAGGGACAAATGGGAAACATGTGAGCTGCTGGGGTGAGGCGGTAGAGGCGTGCAACCATGTGGTCCAAAATGTACAGGATTACTGGTTCTTCACACAGACGCTGCGGTGAGAAGACAGTGAGAAATACATGTAGTTTTTCACAATGCTATAGTTACCCATCCAGCAGCTGATAAAACACCTAAAATGTGACTCTGCACCACCGAACACTTGCTCTATGTTTCTTCACTGTGTTTCTTCACTCTATTATTCTGTGCTTGAATGAGTACCTAATGACAACTGGTATTCTTCCTCAGTGTTGAAGGCCATGATTGATTGTATCCCTTTCTCAAGCTAGCTGTCTGTTTCATTCAATGCAACGTCTTGAAAACAATCCCACTTTTGTCTCATCTTTATTTGCTACTGAGCTGATTGTTGAAGCTTACTTTCCTCTCTCTGTCAGGTTCCTTAAAGCTCCTCAGCCGTCTATGAACGACCTTTGACCTTTGGTCTCATTCACAGCATCTTGTGTTATTCCTAACAGCACTTGATGGACATTTCTTTCCTCCTCTTTCTTTCCTTAAATGCTCTTTCTGTAACCAGAAAGTGCAACTAATGTTCTGTCATGGATTAAATCTATGTATCTGGTGTTACTGGTTTAAATCTAAGTTTTAAGAAATAAGCATTGTTGTTATAAAAATGCTTTAAAGCTTTGAACAGCAACATACTATGTTGATTAGTGCATCTCCAAAATAAAACAAGAAAGAGTTTACAGCCATGCTAGCAGCTCTGAAAGGCTGTACTTAGTTGCTGATGCTGACAATGACAATGCAAACATGCTGATATTTAGCAGGCATAATGTTTACCGTGTTCACCATCTTATTTAAGCATGTTAGTATGCTAACATTTGCTAATTAACACTAAACACAAATTACAGCTGGGGCTTATGTGAATGTCATTAGTTTTGCAGGTATTTGATCAAAAACCAAATAACTGGACAACTTATAATGTCAAAGTCATGGTGGCGTTAGATGAAAAGTCAGAGGAGCACCAAAGTGACAGACTGACATTGACCAATGTTCATATTAACATACATGTAAGTGATGACACGCTGAACTGAGAGCAGTGGTTGATTAGATAATTGGACCCAAAGCAAACACGGGACATCAAACTTGTGCGTGCCACTTAGTGCTCGCCAAGGCCATTGCAAAGACATGGAAACAAAACAGTAAATGCACACATCACAGCAGCAGTGCAGCTGCAGCAATGTAGTTCTACAGAGCCAATGAATAATAAATAATCATAATAACCAAAGAGTTTTTGTTGCCCTACATTTTCAGCTTGCAGATTAGAATAATGAATACATCACTGGCTGTGATAAGGCCAAAAAAAAGCCCAAAGAACTGATGGAGCAAAGAAAATGGGAGTGAGCCTATCAAATCATCAGGTGGAACGTCTCAGCACTGAAATATTACAGCTCATGGCCAAACCGTAGTGATTTTATTAGCTGGCTCTACTGCAATAGTCCTTCTGATGTTCAAAAGAGCAGTCAAAGAAGGTTTCCTGTTATGACAGTTCTCATTTGTCCGCCTTTGGTTTATTTGAAGAGTGGATGTTACTTTTTTTGATGTGTCATTTTCAGTTAAATAAAAAAGCTTTTTAAGACGTAGGTTTTAAGAGATGAGCATTGCAGACTTTTTTCTTAAATGATATTTGCCAGCCCAGCTGTGATAATAGACATACTGTAGACAAGTTGTTTGGTAAGTCACATTCCTTTTCTGTGTGCATTTGTTACAATAGAAATGTGGGAATAAAGACTTAGAAAATTTCAGGAAATACAAGTCATTCCTGCCACAGACTCAAATTCCATCTAGTAAGGAAGAAACAGTAAATAACTGACCACTGAGGTCTGAGATCTAAGCCTTCCACATTCATTGAACAGCGTTGAGAGACATGCCACGCAGCTGAGGCCTGCTGATTCAGTTATTGATCTTCAGTTTCTTTGTCTAATGTTTTTAACATGAGGAGAATGGACACGTGGTCGAAGGTTTGTTGATTTATTTAATGGCAAGGTACTTCAAATCATTTTTTTTTTTTTAGAGGGAGGAAGAGCGTTGGTCCTTGGAGAAAGTGGAAAGGGGAGGTACTGTACTGTAGAGGACTAGTAATGTCAGTAAGACCTAATGAGATAAGCAGGAATCGGGGCTCGGTGGCCGAAGTTTGTCTGCAGAGAACACAAGAACATTCAAGCAGCTGTCTGTTCCCTCCATTACCTGATGGGAAACCGTTATCACCACCATTCATAAACCAACAGAAGACCCTGCACTTTCCATTTGATTCTGAACTATGAATGATCTTTTTCAAGAGATGTAATACGAATTAATACATCTGAAAGATATAACAGTATTTCAGAGTTGTATGTAAGACAGAATAAGACAAAAAGTGTGTGTCAGAGGAAAGGCCTTTACACACCGGGGACGTGACGAATAAACAACACAAAAACCAGCAGCGATGCAAATTTGCAATAGATAGATAGATAGACGACACTGGAGCACTCATATAAAGCCTATGTGTGCTCCAGTATGTATGCTCCAGTGTGTTATGTTATGTGCAGTACCCAGGTAAAAAGCTACACAGAGTGTCTCCTGTATTTGATTAACATGATGAGCCAAACCTGCTATGACACTGCTGCCTTGCTACCAGCTCGACTACATCCAAAGGTAAACTACATAAGCTCCTCACCATCCTTCATCTGGCGATGCTGCTCCACACGTTGTCCTTGAGTTTGTCGTCTTTTTAATTTTTGTGTCCTTTGTCATAGAATACAGGGTGATGAGAAACTCAAACAATCAACAGGTCCGCCATTGTGGAGTTGTGATGTCTGTTATGCATGTGATTGATTGATGCCTTTATTTGCAATGCAAAAGCTCAGAAAAATCGGCCTCGTTTTGTGTTCTGTGCGAAAGTACTCATGACAAAAACAACAGTTCGAAAATACATGTTGATATATATATTGATATAAAAAAACGCCTCCGTTGTGTAAAGGCCTGAAGAGTTAAAACGTGATGGAGAGTGAAGGACACTTTCAAAGACATACAGATGTGTTTCCAAAATGCATAAAAGAATGACTCTGTGTTGAAGTAAGTGGTATGTGTCATCTATCCTGTCAGTCCATCAGTCAGATGAAGATTGATGATCCAGATTTGTAGGTACGAGGCTCAGAGGCCACATGAAGGAGTCAGGACTGGTGAATATCGAGGAACAGGCAGCAGGTGTTTGGGTATCAGGGGAGCTATAGGGAGCACTGTGCTTTAGTTTAAGAGGGTCACAGTGCTTTATAACATTTTTAATAAACTATGTGTTGCTTATGAACCAAAACAATACTGGGTGACAGGTTTCCCACCAAAACCTTAGCAACAGAAACATCTTTGCTAAGGAGTGAAGATTATGTAGCGTGTTATATGCATTAAGAAAAGGCCCCCGACTCGTTTTGATAATGTTATATTTTGTCTTTTGAGACCTTTTATCTTGGAGGATGAAAGGTCCCATAGTGACATCGGGCAGGTCTGTGGAGACTTATAGAAATAATTGCATGCATGCGTGTGTGTATCCACGTGTGCTCATTGCATGCGGGTGGCCTGTGTAATACATCCGAGTGGAGTGCACGACAGCTGAACCAAGGCAGAAATCTTAATGCCAACATGTGCGAAGACTAACACAGCTCAGACTCAAAGTCAAATAGGATGGTTTCCATGAATACAGTCCTTCAACTTTGCGTGGGTCGCAGTTAATCTGATTGTCTGTGGGTTCTGAGAGACAGCAAGGGGCTGTTTACAGGTATGTTTGTAATGAGATATACTTGGTTAATAAAACAATAAACCACTCAAGGCAATGTTTCACAGTGAGCATCTGAGAGGTGCTGTTATGCATGAGGGGAAGGTTCAACACGGTGCCCATGTGCAACTATTTATGATGACTTTTCTACTCTAGCAATCTAGTTTATGTACATACAAACTCCAACTCAAAGCTCCACAGACTGCAGAAAAACATGGAGCATCTGTGACTTCACATGTAAGTTTCTGAAGAGATGTTTTAAAGTTTGTATTGTATTGGGTTTATCACTTCACCATCTTTGTCAGTTATTTAAAAAGTACAAAAAAAAATACAACTCGCGAGCCTGGGTGGAGCTCAGGTGGGACAAGTAAGCGGCAGTCACCATGGCTGATGGTATTAGCCTGAGAGACCTGACAGTTAAGGTAAACATGCCCCTAAAACACTTTTCTTAAGTGACTGTGTATGTATTTTATTTTACATCTCTCAACACCTCTATAATTTTTATGTTATTGCCTTGTGTTAATGCATCGTGTGGCCCTGATCAGCATGCTAACAGGAATAAAAAGAAAGTATTTCTGCTTCTTGATTTACTTTAAGCAACAATAGGAAATCCTTTTTTTGTGCTTCCCCCCTTACCTAAGTATTAAAATGTCTTAAAAGTCATTGAATATGTGCTCAAAAAGTGTGCAGATACCATGTGGATTGTTTCAAGCTTTGTCTTCAGAGAAAATCTATTTAGCAGATCTAATCCAACAATGTAAAGTCTTTGAGTGAATTAATTTTCATTCTCTTGTAATTTCTAGACCCAGAGATGAGTGATAATTGCCCTGCTATAAATATATTTTATGCTGCTAATACACTATTCTTCACCTCCCTCACACCAATTGTTGTACAAACCACTGGGGTATTTTTTGGCTGCATGCACTGCAGACTTATGTTCAGTAAGTCTACTTATATTTCATTTTATCTTCATAGCGCAATCCCTTAAGTCTCTCAAATGATGATACATTCTATAGTTAAATCTTGTCTTGAAGGTTTGGTCCAAGAGTCATCGCACTAACAAGTCAGCTATTCTCGTTCTCATGTTAAAGCACTTTTACTACAGAATTATGTTCATTTGATGACGGTCAGGCTGGGCCAGAGCATGACTGATGACTCTCATGAAAAGGCCAAGCCACAAAGTCAAAAAATAGCAAAATTCAGAACTCTGGATCATGAAACTGTGTGGATCTCTGTCTTTATTTGAGGTTTCATTTGGGTAAAAGTTTTCTTTGAGGTTACAGTTAAAACAAGGGTTATATTTAGGAATGGTGCTGAGTTCTGGCAGTGCAGTTTGGTCAGCCTTCCTAAATGCCTTGAATGTTTCTCCAAATTTGGTTTCGCTCTCTGCTCGGCATCTTGATGATGATGGCAAATGACCCTGAGCTGACATGAAGAGCTCATTAGGGCTCTCAGGAGCTGCGGGATCAAAGTGGAGATGTGTAAGGGGGCAGAGCCCTGAGGTTACGGGCCCATGTCACTTCCTTATGAGTTAATGAAAAGTGCAGAGCTGGGTTGTTTTTCTGTGTGCAACTATGTGCATGTGTGTGTGTGTGTGCATTTTTAGACAGAGGATTTCTGAGACCCACCCTGAATTCTGGACTACTGTGTCAGTAAAGACTTGTTAAGGCAAAGGAAGGGCAATGCGGCCAAGGAGGCCAGGTGACACCCTGCTATTTATTTGTCCTTTGAGGAAAACAACCATTTGCATGCACATAATCCTAACAAGGTAATTATTCTTCATTTTTCAATACACAACAACTAAAGTAAAGACAATTATGTAGTCTGGAACCAGAAGGACTGCTAAGCCTAAATCTGTAACAATCTTCCCATTAAACCATCTTCTTTAGAAATTCTTAAACAACGTCTGCCTCTCCAGATGACCCACATAATTGCCTGCCCTTAGAAACCAAGTGTGGGTGTGGCCTGAAAAACAAATTTGGCGACCCATCCTTAGTTTCTGAGGTCCTGCAGAATTCTACAGATTGCACTTAAGTAAAGTACAAAGTATTGCTTTTCTTCTCGCCAAAGTTGCTGATGCATTTGTTACCTGCTGCAGACTTTATTACATAAGAATTGTAGATCAAGAAACAAACTGCTTTTACCCTTTAATAACTAAGAGAAACATTTGTTCTGTGAGCTTGTTTACCTCAGCCGCTGTTCTTTCTCTATGGTTTGTTTCACCTACTGTAGCAAATGCTGTCATATCTCTTCCTCTCCACAGGGAAGGTATATGGGAAATACATGTGGTTGTAATAATTCAGCACCACTCATCAAAACTACTGTGCTTAGCATCCCATCAATTAGGATGATCTGAATAGAGTATCAATAATGCATCTCACATGGTCAGCTGGAGACAATTTTGCCCTAATGGGCTGCCATGGTTTTGTGCAATTTTCAGGCAGTAGCTCTGATCTTTCTCATTTACTCTTTTTTTATCAGTGTATTTTTTGTACGTTTATGCGTGTACACACATATGGAGGCAGATACATTTTATCTGAGCAGTAGGGGTTGTTTATCATACCCTGTTGTCTGTGTATAATACTGGCCAAGTTGTCTGTGCTCCATGGGTGTCTTCCTGGATAGAGAAACAGATAAAATACAGTGTGGATATAACTGACAAATCCCTGAATGGACCAGCAGGAGAATACTGGCAATGCCCCGAGTCTACTTGTTTAGCATGTTGAAACCTAAAAAAGAAATTGTTTTCAGGTTGTTTTTTTTTTACCAGAGGGGCCTTGGAGCGCATCTATGTTGGCTTTTGCTTATTGGCAATGCATTTACCTGTATATGCTTTAGATTAACTTTTGCATAAATACCTAAACACCAGGAGATTTAGGGAACGGGACATTACACTGCTTCTATTAAAGTCTAAACAAATGTTAAAAACCTTAATTACAAGCTTGGTAATGATCAGATGCACTTCAGTGTTTATTAAAGAAGAGCCATAGGCAGCTGTGGCTATCTACTATCTGTAGTTTGATGCACCATGATTATATAGGCAGACCTTGATTTGTCATGTGCTCTTAATCAAGCGCCCAAACACCTTGTTACTGTAAAGCATGCTGCTCTCTACCTCTCGCTGTCTCCCCTCTCTTTCTTTCCAAATTGTTTCTCCAAGTTGGGCTTCTGAAATTTCCTGTTATTCAAAGATAAACAAACTATTGCTGAATGCACAGCTAAGGGGTCCCATTAAGTCTTTTAACAGATGGGGATAAAATACTAAATAACTTTTCCTTTCCCCTCTGTTACCTTAGTCTTCCTCTTTGACACGGGGTGGCCATGCAAGTGCAATGCATTTCTCTGTCACCATCTCCTTTTTCTAAACCAAACACACAACACTATGAAAAGTTTGGCTATGTTTCTGCCACGTCAGGATGCTGAACTGCAGGGGCAGTAGCAGCAGTTTAATCAATTTCTACATGGATCAAAACATCATGAAGTTCATACGAAGATCTTCGGTCTTTAAATGGAAAACTGTGTCCAGGAACATTTTTCTTTTCACACAAGAGAATAATAATGTCAAAAGGAAAGGATTTCTAGGAAACTACTCATTCAGGCATTAGATTCCTCTTACGTCTATATATACCTTTTCCACGTATAGCAGAAGTAGCCTATGAAGGTAATCAGAAAGCTAAAATGTACAACTTTACAAAACTAATTTACTACTGATACTAACTGCAACATTGAGCAAATCCTCCCTTATATTATAAACTTGTTATAAAACCAGCGATCAACCTAATATGAAAATGACACTTGTAGCCATATCAATGTCTCATGTGTCACAGATTGATTATATTAGCACTTTTCTGTTGTTGCTGTTGCATGTAAAGCAAGTATAATGTGTTTAAAGACATTCTTTGGCAGTGATGCACAGTTGATAGGAATCATTATGCAGCACCAGAACAAGGAGCCTGAGAGTTTTTGCTGGAGTACAAGAGCTAAACAAGGAACAAACCTGGAAACCATTTCACCCTCAGATACAAGTAAGAACACTGGAAACATGGGAAGAAAACTGTTTTTATGCTCTACAGAGTGGTTCATGGGTGGAAAAAGCTGAATGGATTTGACCGAGTGGAAGTACTGGCATATGCTTTATGTGATAAGTGATAAGGTAGAAGATTCTGGAGACTCGAGATTGTTATAGCTTCTCCTGTTTCTTGCACTGCTTCTTAAAGATTGGCAACAGACTCACTAACGACAGTTTGTTTTTTACCTCTGGGAGTTCACTGACATCAAAGCATTTCTGTCACAGAGATCGCCTTGGGTCACGATCTACAAAGTGATGGGTGGAAATAAACGCTGTGAAAGTTTTGTTGATTTCCTTCCTGCTGAAAATGGAAAGAACCAAACAACACATGAAGGAACTCCGAAAAGAGCGAGAAAGCTTTGCTGAAAAGGGGCTAGAAACCTTTTTTGTCCTCACAATTGATTTAGCTGCAGAGTTTTGTGGACTGTGCATTATGTTAGTAAAACCGGCTTTTTAATCCCTTTTTAATCCCTTTCTTTCAGATGTTAACGAATGTGAAGTGGATGAAGGCGGCTGTGAGGGGTACTGTTGCAACACCATTGGCAGCTACTATTGCAAGTGTCCTGAAGGCAGTAGACTGGGGCCAGATGGCAAGGCATGTCACGGTAAGATGGACATCTGGATGTAGCTGGTTTGCACAAACACAGACAGACTGTAGCCAGCTCTCTGCCCAGCTGGGGCTTCTTGTACTGTTTTAAGAGTTGTTGTTTTTTTTAAATGTTAGAATGAAAATGAATTTACCTGGTGTTAAAGATGCTGATGATTTCAAACAAGCACAAAATATCACACATGATGTGTACTATAACATGTCTTAAATGCACACAGGGCCACATACAATACAAGGGTGGCAAGCGTAGGAGACCCACTTAAACTCTTTGGGCCAGGTTCAGTAAATTAACCCAGACAAACAGCTGTCTCCAATTCTGCATCCACACTTAACAATACCTGTCACATATGGTGGTCAACAAAATGTCAGTAAGGGAAGAAAATGTAACTTTTAAATGATTATACAATAGCTTTTCTACAGACACAGACTCTCATGTTCAGTCAGGTAAAATCCAGTTGCTTTCTATGTTCTCTCCACTGTAGTGAAATTAGGGAAACTCTTCTACCAAGATACTGACAAATATTTTTTTATTATTATGAAACCATTAGCTATTTTTTTCACAGATGAAAAAGAAACATTATTCTCTTCACCTCAAGCATCCCTTCCCTGCCTTACTTTTAGTCTTTAGTCGTACGTATTCCTCTGTATCGAGCAATTTGTACAGCATGTATTATAAGCACATAATGGGGTAAATTGCAAGGTTAAAGGTATCATGTGAAGCTTTCATTATAAAGAAGCATGATTTTGTCATTTCTCACCAAAATGAAGTGAGCGATCTTTAAGGCTTAACAAACATACTGCATTTTCCACCTCATAAATACTTGCCAAGATTTTTTAGTGTTCTGAAATATTGTTAACATCGGCTTGAGTTCTCCTTCTTCTTCTTCTTATTGGCACATTGCTGCTTTTTATGGTACATAATCGGCAACTAACTATCAATGTGCAATACCGTTTTCTGCCTGAAATGTCGATCTCATCACTCTTGCTGCTGTCCGATTGATTAACAAGCTTGCTGCTTTTTTCCCTTTACTTTATAAAGTTGTTGTGTATGTGGTTTTTCATCGTTTACCCTTTTCTACATCGGTCTCATGACCCCCACCTTGCTTTTTCCTTGTTTTTATTTTAGTACACAAAATAGATCGTTTTAGCTATTGGAATTTCCAAGAAAAAAACAATTTGATGAACATTCAACATTTTTACACCACACAGCTGGCATGCTAAAAACACATTACCAAAGAGTAATAATTGCCTAATTTCCCTGAGGGGATCAAAAAAGTATTCTGATTCTGATTCTGATTAACACAAGTGTGTTGGTTGCCATATATTCTAGATGAATGTGTGCTTGGATAGTACGTCAAAGTCAACCATTTGAATGAATTCAGTGGCCACATATTTAGTTGTTCTAGGTCATTAGATTAAAATTCTCTAGCCTAAGTCAACCAAGTGAAGACCTACTTAACAGTCTAGACTTAAGGCTGTAAAGGGCTGAACCAACCACACAGGCAGCACCACTTTCTAATAACCTCCTCCTCTCAGACAGCATGCTTTCTCAGTTTGGCATCTGACAGAAATATGCTGAGGTAGTGTTAGGCGCTGAGGCCCATTTGTTCTTTAGTGCTACACGTGTGAACACATGCCCCTGACCTTTAACCTTTAAGACAGGATATTGTCACTTACTAATAATTTAAAGTCTGAGAGCTAACCATTGGAGAAGACAAATGGAAACAGCTTCAGCAGCTGTGAAGTTCTTCTTTTACGGGCTTTTGTGTGAATTGTATGTGTGATCGTATTTATGGGGAAAGACAGCGAGTTTGGGTTTGAACTCTTGAAGGAAAATAAACCTGTAAAGGAGTTGTTTTTAGAAGTTTTTCAATCTTTGTGGGACTTTTAAAGTTAGTGTGCCATTCTGGAAACTGAGTCCACTGAGTTGCCTCTCTGCACTGCTGTTTTTAACCTTAATTTGGATGAAAATATAGTCAAATTTGAAATAATTTTATTATGTTAGCCATACTTATCACTAAAGCAAACATAAATCCTATCATATAAGGTAACACATAAACATTTCTGCTCTCACACCAGAGTGCCTCTGCTCCTCTTTTGTTTTTAGTAAATTCAGTTCATGTGGCGCGTTCTAAAGACCACCTGTTCATTTCTTTCTGCCGCCAAAGCAGCGCTCCCAAATGTTTGGTCTGCTACATTGTCTAGTTGTAGATGCTAGCTCAGCAGCTCCGCTCAGAGCCAGACGGTGTCATGCGATACCATTCAGACCTCATGCCCCTCGACCTCTGACACCACCACCAACACTCCCGCCCCTGCTGCCACACACACCACCTCAACCACCGGTGAAAAGCAGCCATTGTGTGTCTCCCATTGAAATCCTTTCACATGAGGAGACCAATAAGTATATTAACCTTGACAAACCTCCCCCTGCGTCTATTGTTTTGCATGTTAGGCATCCTCTACAATAGCTGCCAATGTGTTAAAGTACAAAAGAGCCCAGAATGATAGGACGGTTCGTGAATATGTGATTCTTCACAGGCAGTTTGGTAGTGATTATTTGTTTCAGCACTCAGGCAGATGTCTAAATAAATTGGGCAAACGAATATGAATTAATTTATCACACTAGTCTATGTGCAGGGTATGAAAAACACTCTTTTACGTGAAAGGCCTTCAATCTGACACCTCCCCCTTCCTCCCTGTAGCTCCTGTTATTGGAAACAAGCTAATTAAAATAGTCTTGAGATCATTTTGGAGAGAGCTTTTCCCACGGGCCTGTCACTCGCACACACACACACGCAAACTATTTGAAAATGATTTCCAATATTTGCACTACTTGGGAAGTGCTTTGACCTCCGAGGAACCTAAAGGATGGTAGTGTTGCATGCTCAAATAAACTGAACCACATGTTCTTAGTGTTTACCAACCCCATTGCAACATTATTTTCCTCTCCTCGCACACATCTACTCTGTCATCACTAGTGCGAGCCGATAAAGCCCTTGCGAGTCAGAGATAGGAACCGGGAGGAGGTTAGGAGGATGTGTGATGTGTTGTCCAGATGTGCAGTAAAGCCTGAATGTCCTTGAGTGGAATGTTCAGGTATGTTGTCTTCTCAGCTTGCTTCTGTCTCTGTGTGACATGAGCTTCAGTCTGAAAACACATGCAGCCGGATGCAATTCTCTCCTGTGCAGGAAACAAATCGATTGCACGCATGCTGCTGCACAAACAGCGTGATAAGCCATTCATCATTCACCCCGAAGACATTATACACGTATATTGTTTTCTAGAGGAGTCAGAGCACTGGGTCAGTGTGGTATTGTGCTGCTGAAGCAGGTGGTGATTCAGGCACACTGACACATTGGCTGCCACAGGAGGAAAAGGGTCAAAACCTTTCAAAATAAGCTTATTGTATTTTCCTTCACTATTAAAATAGGAAATGGTGATAGTAGGGCTTAAACATGACAGCTGAACTATACATGTAATACTCAAAAGTAGATGTCTGAAAAAGGTAAAAAAGAGAAGAAATTTGAGATCTGGTCAAAATTATACAACTTTTTAAATCTGTAATGCAAAAAATGTGTTTTTCATTTTCCTTTATGTGGCTCACTGCAGATGGAATGTTTAATTAGACCGCCTCACGGTTGCATGTGAGATTTTATATAAAGGTTGCAATAAATGTCTTGTTTCCGAAAAAGCAACTCAATTTAAGCTTCCATTCATTTAAGCATTATTTCCCCACAATTGACCAAAGTTCTCAATCTGTCATTGTTCAGCAATGCTCCAATTTTTAACACACGAGATGATTGAAGCAGAGAGGCCGTTTATATGGGCTTCTAATTGTGCAATGTTCATGACTAGCCCACTTGTAAATGAAGTTTTTGACACAGTCAGAAGCAGACTGACATTCCTAACAGTTCTGATGTTTTAATATCTGCTGAAGTGGTTCTTGTAATTGCGCAGTCTTGTGGTTTATGGCAATGTTTTGTTCTATGAATGAGTAGTTTTTTTAATGAGCATTTGTCTGTGCATGTTTATGAGTATGTGTGTGTATATATGTATATATGTGTGTGTTCAGATGTCAATGAGTGTGAGGAGCTCAACGGGGGATGCCAGCAAACGTGTGTCAACACACCGGGCTCTTATCACTGTGAATGCAGCGAAGGCTTCCGCATGCACTCTGATGGTCGGACCTGCATTGGTAAGTACTAAACAGAAGTATTTATTACACTTGTGGTAACCATTTTAAAAGTCCTTCTTCTCCTCCCCACACGCTGCATTTTTCTGTAAATTAATATTGCAGGATATTTGCAAACATTTCTTCAGTGGCGGAGAGGCATAACACAGATACAATGCAGTTTAAAACTTTCTTGCCGAGAGTTAGAATAAAAGATTGATAGCTCTCTTAGATCTGTATGTTCAGTATGAAGCTGAAGCCAGCAGCTGGTTAGGTTAGCTTAGCACGCAGCCTGGCTCTGTCTGAAGGTAACACTTAATCCACTTATCAGGACCTCTAAAGCTCACTAATTAACACGTTATATTTTGTTTGTTTAATCCAAACTAAAATTGATTTGTAAAGACGACAAGTTATGGTTTTGCGGGGCGTTTTGTGCAGGACTATTTCTTGTTCGGGAGCAGTCACTTAATGGAGTCTCTGCTGGTTGCCTGGCAACCTCACGGGGATGACAAGTACAACGGCATATTGTTTTTATGTACAAATTAAACAAGATATATATTAAACAGAAAGACATGAGAGTGGTATCTATCTTCTAACTCTCAAGAAAGGAAAGGGAACAAGCGTATTTCCCAAAATACTGAATTATTCCTAGTGTAATCAATCACACCGATCAGCCATAACATTATGACCACTGACTGATCATGGAGGAACATTGATTATCTCGTTACAATGGCACCTGTGAGATATATACAGTATATATATATATATATACTGTATATATATATACACATATACTGTGTTTATATGTATACATACTGTACATACATATATACATATATATGTATATATAGATTCACACATACATAAATATATATATATATATATATATATATATATATATATATGTGTGACAGGTGCCATTGTAACGAGATAATCAATGTTCCTCCATTATTACCAGTCAGTGGCCATAATGTTATGGCTGATCAGTGTATAGTGTGAATATAAAATACATATAAGTTGTGTATACTACAGTGGCCCTGAAAGCTCAAGACACTGCATCTAAAGAAAACACAAGCAAATGAAGAAAACATCTTCACCAATTTGACAACACATGCGACTACCAGTTGTGTTGGAAAATGAACAAACGATGTACGTTTTTTTTGTTTTGTTTTAACACTCTGATTGCATGATTCAGATATTATTAGAGATATTTACTGTCAATCAAGTGTTGCCCACTAGTGTTAATCTCGTGCTTTTTACTGAATTCTAGTCCACCTGAATCATGCAATCAGAATGTTTAAACTAAAACAAAACTTACAACGTTAGCTTATTTTCATTTAGTGAATCTGTTTTGTAACTCAATTCGGTTCTGTGAGACTTGTGGCATTTCTGTATTTGTTTGTGTTTTCTGTATTTTGGTTGTTTTCTGATTTTACACCATGCTTTAGCAATACAATGCATACAACATCCACTATTTTTTTCTTCTTTTTCAAATGTTGACTTTTTCAAATTTTTACGGTTCTTCAGGATACAAAGATAATAGTATATTAATGTAGTAGAACCACCTGGAAGTATATCCCCATTTCCGTATTTAAATGAATGCAGTAACACTGAAGTGCTGAGCTTCCTTGATTAATCCCAGTGTCTAGTGGGAAATTCTGACACGATTTGAAAGGCAAAATAAAAGATGGTAAAGTACTTTTTTCCTATTTTAGCACCATAAAACCTGAAGGTAATGAGAGAATTTGTTACTTGCTGAAAATCAGTACTCCTCTGTTGCTTTTGGTCTTATTTTTCATTCTTAATACTCCCATGTTTGTGACCGCAGCTTAGTGGTAGAGGATAGGGATGGAGGCAGAGGGATAGCTAATTGTGTCTGCTGAAGTCATCAATGCTAAAAGCCAGCCGCTCTCTCAGTTTTACAGCCCGTCTGTGTCATCATGTCTGTGTTTAGAGCACCCAGAAGGCACACGGCTGATATTCATATTTGGCACATCATTAAATCACAGGAGTAATGGGATGGAAAGATCATTAGAAAGTAACCAGGGGTACCCACTGGACTCAGCTTGAATATCATTTCCAGTTTCCAGCCTTTACCCAAGAGTTTTCCATAATTACACGGCTGCAGAGTTTGAGGTGTGAAAGCCATTTTAGATTGCCAACAAATTCAATTAAATCTGTCGTCCTTCGTGAGCTCTACATCCATTCATTCCGTAATTAGATACCAGAGCTGATGGGTTTTTATTTACCGTGTATGTTTCTGTGTCTCCTTTCCATTTAAGCTGTGAACTCTTGCTCGGTACTGAATGGTGGATGTGAGCACAAGTGTGTGGACATGGGGAACAATCACTACAAGTGTGACTGTCGAAAGAACTACCAGCTGAAGAGAGATGGGAGACACTGTGAACGTAAGTCATTTTGTAAGTCATGTTCTCGTAATGAAAGAATATAAGAACTCATTAGAGTAGGTTATCTTTCTGATATGAACTAGGTGCTTCTACTGTTGCAAACTAACCAGCAAGGTCAGAGAATCACCTGCTGGGCTGACCTGGCTTCATTTTAGTGTATATATGTGTGTGTGTGTGTGTGTGTGTGTATCTCTCTCTCTGTGTTTGTGTGTGTCAGTGAGGGACCCCTGTGAGGAGAGGAATGGAGGCTGCGCCCAGCTGTGTCTTTCAGAAGGCGGCCGGGTTCACTGCAGCTGCCGACCTGGTTTTACACTGGCTGGAGATAGCAAGAACTGTGAAGGTGAGGAATCACACACACACACACACACACACACACACACACACACACACACACACACACACACACACACACACACACTGTATATGCAAACAATAAATTAGAGAGCGGATATATCAAACAGTTTAAGAGAATGACATTTATCATTTTTCCATGAGCCACAGCCACAATAAACCTCCTTTTGGAAGCCAATCTGCGCTCCAACAGACCTGTGCTGATTTGAGAGGCTGATGTTGGAAACTATTCTCACAATCCCTCTCTGTAACATTTCTCCTGCCTGCTCCACCTGTGGAGGAAAGGAGAAGCCAGAGAAATCTGAGACAAAGCCTTCCTGCTGGAGGAAGTATTTGCTACATTGTTTTTGAAATCCTTCACACGTCCAGATTTTTTTAAGAGCATATGCAAGCCTAGTTGTGTGACGCTTGCTTGAAAGTGTTTTGATTCATTAACCTCTAGTGGCAGAAACCCAGCTCCAAACAAAGGCACTATTAAGTTTCTCTTTATCTCAGGCACTACTACTTGACACCCAAGAGCCTGAGACCCTTAACATTTCTAACTGTGTGTGTGTGTGTGTGTGTTTGCGCAGCTAAAACTCAGACAAGGGCTCTGAGTTGGTGTATGAACTATTTGCATCAATGTACACATGTTTGTTTCTGTTGCAGTATGAACCATAATAACCCGGCCCTTCTGGTCCTGAGAGTAAACTGTGACTTGGCCAAAAGGTTTAGATTACTTAACTCTAGTCAAAGAGGACAAGAAGACATATATCAACTCTGAAATGTTCTGGACCTTGGCTATGTCTCAATATGACCTATTTGTCCCCGCTGTGGGACAATAAAGGCTTATCTTATCTTATCTTATCTTATATATTTTCATCTTTTGCAACTTTGTAAAACAGATAAATCTTTGATATGATTGATAATTGTGATTTTAGTTTTTTCTGTGTGTCTTTTTTGTTGTTATGCACCATATCTGTGTAAACATGCACATCTTGTGTGGTTTATTAACTGTCTCCTGTAGACATTGATGAGTGCAGTTCAGGCCATGCCAAGTGTTCCCATGGATGTGTCAACATGCTGGGCTCCTTCAGCTGTGTGTGTCATCCGGGCTTTGAACTTGGTGCTGATGGCAAACAGTGCTACCGTAAGTAAAGACCATAGAAATTAATGAGCAAATCCAAATAACTTCTGCATTTGTATCCTGAAATGTATTCATCTTGTGAATAAGGAACAGAAACTGGAATGCAATGCTGTGGATGGGACACAATGTTCACAAAACTTATCATCTTCTCTGTGCAAAACACACCAGTGTCTATTTAGTTTCTTGTAAACTGCCACTTTAATATATTGATGTACAGCAATTTGTTACCAGAAGATAGAACTGGATAGAGCAGATTCACACTCTTAAGTTAAACATTATTGAATGGTTATTTGCTTCATGGCTGCAAAAGAAAGATAGATAGAATATGGACAGACATAAGCACATTGTATTTAAGCTGTCCTCTAACTTGCATGCATGCTTGCAATGCATGGATTCTCTTTTCCTTGAAAACATCAAAAGTTTTAAGGAAGCATAAAGGATGGCAATAGTAATGATACAGCTCATACATCAAAAATGTCCATTTTAACTTCATGGCAGCAACATTAGGTATGTAGGTAAGTACAGTTCAAAAAGCTGTACTTTACCTTTCTAATTCCATTGCTATGTAAACTATATCTGTGCTTACAGTAATAAATTGTTTTTTTCCCCCTCATCCTTCATCTGTAGCTTGTAATTACAAGACTGAGACAAACCAAAATAGTCTCAAAAATGCTCCATAACATTGTCCTTATGTTTCAGCTCTGGTTATGCACTTAAAATGCTGTTTTGCTCCTCTCTCCTCCAGGCATTGAGATGGAGATTGTCAACAGCTGCGAGAAGAACAACGGAGGTTGCTCTCATCACTGTGAGCACACCACCAACGGCCCGCTGTGCTCCTGCAACCACGGCTACCAGCTGGACCAGCACAGGAAGACCTGTGTCGGTAAGAATGTGTTCCACTTCTGAGTCTAGTTCTCTCTTTGTTTCTTTGTTCATTTTCTTTCACTCTTCCTTCGTTTTCATTCACTTTCTGACTCCATACCACTATGTGCCTTCCTCAGATAGTGATGAGTGTGTCAGTGGGGAGTCCTGCTGCAGTCACTTCTGTAGAAACTACCAGGGTGGCTACGAGTGCAGCTGCAGAGCTGGCCACAGACTAAACCCAGACGGCTGTGGCTGCGATGGTAAGCATGCTAGATTGTTAGAAGTTAACCTAGTCTGCTGCTTTTTACTGTTTTCTGTGTTGTGGCGCAGTTGTGCAGGACACAAATTCCCAGGGCACATTTACTAACCAATTGCTCAGAAATTTATCTTTTCAAGGCAATTTCAGAGCAGAAAATGAAAAAAAACAAAAAAAAACAGAACATTTTGCTCACTAAGGAGCAAACTTTGTACAATCTAGAGCAACTGCCAGATAAGTAGAATAAGTTAAATCAAATGAGTACTCTGAAGTGAAACAAAAAGAATGTCTTTGTCCATTTGGAAAAAGACCCACCTGAGCTTGATCTGCACGACCTGCCTGCCATCGATCTTTTGCTGTTATTACCCTTTAATTCTCTTAGCTGTGTGTTGTTTCTTCTGTTAGACATTGACGAGTGCCTAGCAGAGACCTCAGGCTGTGAACACTACTGTGTCAACACCCTGGGAACATATGAGTGTTTTTGTCGACTGGGCTTCCGCTTGGATCAGGACCAGCACTCCTGCATTTGTGAGTGACGTTTACATTATAGGTATTCTTGGATGGAATAGACGTTGTAGCTGCTGTGTGCTTTATGGACAAGTAAAACACAAGTGTTTCCACCAACTTTGTACTGGGTGTGTTTAGCTCTGTATGGCAGAGAACTGGAAGAAGAAGAGGAGGAGGAGGAAGATGAGGATGAGCAGCTGGAGGTCCACAGATTACCAGACCTGCTGTTCCGCAAGGCTCCTCAGCTCCTGCAGTACACAGCAGCCTTGCGCTCCCGTTATGACACTGATGATGATGATGATGATGGCAGTGATGGTGGTGACAGTGAAAAAGAATTAGAGATCCAGCGGGAGCGTCGAGGAGAGCTTAGACTGGACAGCAACATAGGTAAAGTAAAAAGCGTGAGTGATGACGCTAAGATGTATACCTGGTGAGAAATGTAATGGATATTATTTTATTGTTGTCCTATTAAATCTTCAGACCAGGAAGTTATGAAAAGAAAAACTCATTTTCAGTTGACCTTTTCCTTTTCAGTGTGTCTAGATGGCTCATTTGGGGATGACTGCATTGTGAGCTGTGAAGACTGTGTGTATGGAGTGTGTAGTGAAAACAGAGAGCGATGTGAATGTTCACCTGGATGGACCGGGATCATCTGCAACGAGAGTAAGTACAGTGAATAGGACATTCTACAGTTACATCTGTGCATTGTGTGTTACATCTTTTCTTGAAAAGTGCTGCGGTGGGCTAAACTCTACGCAGCCTCGCCTTCACCACTCTCCTCAAAATGCTTGAATATTAAGTTTTCTTTAAAGTATCCTCAGATATTTCCCCCAGGATGTCCCTGTGACTATTTAAAGGAATAGTTTGACATTTTTGGAAATACATTTATTCCCTTTCTTGCTGAGCGTTAGATGAGAAGATCGATATACTGCCGTCTGTTAAGAGAGTGGTATCGATCTTCTCATCTAACTTTTAGCAAGAATGCAAATAAGCGTGTTTCTCAAACTGTCAAACTATTTCTTTAAATGTTTGGAGACCTGAACATTTTGTTTTGTAGAAAGTAAAAAAAATAAATGACTCTCTGGCCAAGACATGTGCATGGACTGGAGACCAAAATTAATCATTTATGCCCAGATCGTACACATGACAAGTGGATAATGTTAACAGTGCAACACACACACACACACACACAAACACACACACACACACACACACACACACACACACACACACACACACACACACACACACACACACACACACACATACACACAACCTGGTTTTTCCCACAGGACACATCCTCTTCTAGGTCTATTTGAACTACCCATAGCAATGTGGTCTAGTTTTAGAGAGAGATGAGATAGCTCCCTGTGTGCATCGATCCAGGGCCATGTATCAAAACCTGTCGGCTCCTCTGCGTGGGAGGCTGGGTTGTTTATGGGCTCCAGAACGCAGGAGCACCGGGGGGAATCAATCTGTCTGCTACTGGAGCGAGGCCAGGGCCCACAGCAAGAGCATGGCCCGAGGCCAAGGATGTCCACTACTGGGTTAGAAAGCAAGCCTCCATTGTTCCCATCCAGCTCCATGATTAATGGCTGTCTCTGGTCTGAACCCGAGTCAGGCTGGTAATCATAAGAGGGGAGCCACGTGGGACAAGTCCGTTAGGAGCAATCTGTCACTTTTAGAAACACGCTCCAGAGCTGGCAGTATTCAGATGCACACCCTGGAGGTGATGGGTCCGGACATGGGAAGCATTTTCAGGTGGAGAAGATGGGCAATGTTACTCCTTGAAGCAAAGATATGGGAATTGTTACAGTAGGCAATAGCATAGTGGTCTATAAGGACCAAAAGGTGTATTAATCATAATTTGTGACCTTCTAAAGCCTTCATTTACTCTAAAAGTTCATGTACTGAATGTACATAATACAGATTCATCCTGGCATTACAGTATGTTGTGCTTTAGCCCCATTTGTACAATCCACATCTCATTTAGATCTCAAAAATAGCAACATAGTTAAGAAATCATGGTTTTCACTTGTATTTGTCTAATCTGTGTAGTTTATGTGTCGCTAGCACTTTATACACAGACCACTATCTTGTTTAAAACTGCAAAATTTCAATAAAAGTATTTTTGCGCTAAAAGAGTTGTGTGTGTTTTGCACGTTGCCTCAACATGCCTTAAGAAACACGCCAGTATCAATTCCATCATTATGAAGGAGAATCAATGATCCCTCCCACTGTACTGTTCATTCACATTGGTTGCATTTCCAGACGTAGCCTACACATCATGTCTGGTGCAAGTCATAGCACCAATTAATCTTTGTATGAAAAAGGTTTTTGAAACTTTAAAAACCTATTCTATATAGACTAAAACCCCACCTGCTCCTTCATTTATATATTAATTGTAATGTATTTTCAGTGTCTATTTTGATATTACAAGATAGTGTAATGCCGTTACCTTCACAGATTATTTTAAACTGGCTTATCTTCCCCTGGAGTCACGTAAAGCTGCTGTGAAGAAAGTGTGACATGGAATTCAAGCAGACCTTCACTTGATGGATTGTAACACTTTAGCACATCTTAAAAGAGCCAGCTGGTTCATGTTGTAATTGTCTAACAAGGCCAGAGAGCTTAAGAGTGTCAGGAGGGCACACACCATGGGGAAAGACAGGATGGAAGGTGGAAGTGTCGACTGACTTCTTAACGCTGGAGCAGAACCCTTTCTCTGGCTGCATTTACTTTCTCTTCTCTCATGAGTCTGTGTTTCAGTGTCAAAGGAATTCCCCACAGTTTGATCCATTAAGTTATGCTGCAACTGTTAAGGTGTCAGTGCTCTTTCTCCCTCTCCAGCTTGTCCACAGGCAACCTATGGGCAGGCCTGTAACAGCCTGTGCCGTTGTCAGAATGGAGGCTCGTGTGACCCCGTGACTGGGAAGTGTTTGTGCCCCCCTGGGGTACAGGGCCTGCTCTGTGAGGATGGTTTGTATACACACATTCCTATAGACACACACACACACACACACACACCAGGTTCTTAGTCGGTGGTTCCAAACATTTTTTGCTTGTAACCCTTTAACATGAAGCAATATCTCTTTACGACTCTGACAAAGGTGATTTTATCCTCCAAAATGTTTTCATTTTAATAATTTTCAGAGGTCTGAAAGGATAAAACCACAGTATTTCACATGAAAGAAGCAAAAATGTGAGAAAAGTCAGAAAAATAAACATAATTTTGTTTGTCTTATTTCTTACCTGGGCAATCACCCACTAGATTCATCTTCCGACCCCTTGTAGGGGTCCGGATGCCCAGGTTGGGCACCAGTGCTCTACATTATCCTTCAGTGTGTGCTGAATGTGTCCCGACAGTGCCACAGATGTTGCCTTATGATTTCAGACGGGCACTGTGTCCTCATTTTTTATTTTAAGTGTTGGCCTTTGATTTGATCACAGTGGAGCTTATTTTTTACTGTCCTAAAGTGGCATTACTCATGTTTACAGGTTGTCCAAGGGGTTATTTTGGGAGGTACTGCAGAAGAAAGTGCAACTGTCCCAACAATGGGCATTGCCATCGTCTGTATGGAGGCTGCCTGTGCTCTCCAGGACTATATGGCCGATTCTGCCACCTGCGTGAGTACCAATCTGACCTCATCATAATACCCATTGCATAATGCTGATAACAATGATAATATCAAAATGAAATAATACTGGCTGGTCATCTTTACAAGTTTAATGCCATAGATAAAAAATTACATAATGCTTATGTGAGATGTGAGCAACTCTTACTGTATAAGGCAAAAACAAATATATAACCTAAAGGGAAATTACACCTAATTAAAGATAATTGATGCTTTATTTTTGATATTCCTTTGGATATTTGACTGAAAGCAGAAGTGAAATGTGTGATAAAAATATGATGTGAGAAATTTGCAGTGATCAAAACCATCAATGGTAATCTTTAGGTTTTGGTGTCATGATGATTAACATACAAATGGACCTTCTCAGGGTCATGAACAGGCACTGTACACTTTGTTAGTTTACTGCTACTACCAGATTAGGTTATATTTAGGAAATTATGTACAAATTGTACAAATAATGTACACAGATCCTCAGTTTCCTTCCAATGTCACGTTCACTCTTCATTGCTGGCTGTACTGAGCCGTTTTGACGGTGGCACCAGGTGAGACGGCAGCTCTCGGGGGAGCCAGTGACCCTCCAGTTTCCCCTCAATCAGGTGGATGGCCAAAGCAAACTCGTCATTGTCCAGCATGCCATCCCCATCCACATCAGACAACCTCCAGACATGAGCAAGCACAGAGTTGGGCAGAAGGGTGGTCGTCATCCACTCTTTGACTTTGGTGCTGCTCAGTTTGCCCTCATTTGGACTGAGGTTGTAGAAAATCTCATCGTATTTCGGCTTGTATTTCTCCACCACCCACTCATCGAAATCTATCTCACTGCTCTCGTCATCTCTGGGGAGTTCCTTGAATGGATCCCTCCTGTAATGCTCAGGCCTGAATGTTCCCAAAAATTCACCGTCCAACACACCAGGGAGGGATTTCTTCCTCAGTTCTTGTTGTTGAAGTAAAGGCACAAGGTTTGCTATGTCAGTGGTCAGGAGCTTATCCAAGGAAGCCATTAGACTTGGTTTCAGCGTCTTGAACTTTGAGAAATCTTGACCCAAAAGTTTCTCCTGAAAATGTATGCAATCACATGTTAGGCTCACAGAACACATTTAGGTAAATAAATATGGGATTTAGACAGCAATTAAAAAGTAGTGTTTGACCTGCATCTTGGTGCAGTCGGGGAAGTCGCCAGCTGGGACTCGATGCTGTTGCTGGATCTTGGTGAAAATTACAGGAAGCTGGTAAATCAGATTGTGCTTCTTGCTTTCTTTGCAAAAAATTGTTGGCATCTCCTGCTTCAGATAGCTGATAATGTGGGCATGAGCCTAGGAGGTGACAAAGCTCAAATGAAACCTTAAACCACCATAAATGCATATGGGTATGTAAATATTTAAAGTATGGGTTGGATATATATGAGATCTCCTACCCTTATTAAGCGTGCCCTCTTCACCAGGTCATTCAGCTTGCGTACTGCAGCATTGCGCGGCAGGTTCCTTATGTCAGCCAAAAGATCCTCCTCCTCCAGCTCTATCAGCTGGTAGTGGTCACACGCCTGCCTCGGCTCTGACCAGAAAGATCCGATGTAAACCCTCAGGATCTCAGGGGTTTGAAACACTTTCCCCAGCGACCACATGAGGGCGCCGTACACTCTCATGAGCTGTTGTGAGTCCACCCTGTCGGCTTTGTTGAGAACCACACGCAACTTGTCCTCGTAGCCGCACAGAGCCCCAAAGGCCCGAGTGAGCTCATCAGAGAACTCTAGTTTATGTGCATCAAACAGCAGGATGATTCGATCCACACGCTCTGCAAACCAGCGCAGCACTGCTGGGAAGTCGTAGCCTGGGGATAAGGAACGAAAACACAGGGTTTTCATTAACAGTGTATGTAATGGGGCAAGCCTCGCTGCCTCAAGACGTGGAGGAACTGGTAACATATCCCTGTGGCCCTCACTGGTTTCAAGCCATTTCAGTTACACCCATAGATTAATGTGTCCATAAACCAAAGCAAAGACTGCTCACTTACTTACTGCTCGTCTCCTCCCAACTCACTGTGATATTACTTTCATCTGCTGTGCTTCTGACTTCAAGTGACTCTTCTCTTACCGGGAATTTAAATTCTCCTGACAGCAGCAATGCTTTCCAACTTTAACTGTCTGAAGGTGAATATATGGAAGTAAAGACCCACTGATTCCTCCTGACATTGAAAAGGAAATTAGAAATGTATTCTGTCTCACCTCGACTCAGTTTTCTTTTAGCAGCAGTTAAGATGCCTGGGGTGTCGATGATGCTGATACTCTCAAGGACTTTATTTGGCATCTGAACACACTGAAACCTGCAAAGAAAAGCATGCGTCAACATCAGCTTTACTATTTCGCACTGTCCTTTATTGAAATGAATAAACATAGCTTCACTCTGCAATGTTAATTTCAGTATTTCTATGCTAATGAAGGCAGAGCATTGGCAAAAAGTAAAAGAAATAAAAATGAAAACTGAAGACCTCTCCAAAACAATCCATTATTTCCCTTTTCTTTCATTCTCCACCCCTCTTTTTCTCTCTCTCTCTCTCTCTCTCTCTGTTGATTCCCATCACCTGTTCAGAAAAGCATTTCCAAAGGGGTCGAGGTTGCGAAAGGGCTTTTTTGGATCCACTGTGAGGGCATTGCCAGGGATGATTCCTTCCACCTCTCCGTACATGACGGCAGTGAAGCAGTCAGTGGTTGGCTCTGGCCCAACTCTGCTACCAAGGAAATCTTGTTCTATGAGATACCTAAAGCCAAACAAGTCCAAACCACCAACATTATTACCCCCAACACACCAGTGCAATACATTCAGCAGAATACATGCACGAATCTGCAGTTTTAAAAATGCATGAAGCGTGGAAGTTCTGAATCTTGCCTGATAAAAGTTGTCTTTCCTGTTGAGTACTGACCCATCACCAGCACCATTGGTTTGTTGTCAAAGTCCGCGTCCTCATAGCTCGGAGAATGAAAGTGATGGAAAGAATAGTATTTCTCTATCGGCAGCAGCCTCTTATAATAAAGATTCTTCAGCTCCTCTGTCACCATACTGACATCCCCCAACGTTTTAGGGTTGCTCCTAAGCCTCCGGATGGACATGGCGATGATTTGTTTGCTCTTATTTTCTCAGTGTGGAAGCTGCTCACTCTTCTAAGAGCAAACTGAAAGATGGAAGAATGTGCTCAAGGAATATTATCAGATTCTCACAGCTGTCTGCTCCATCCTGCAGCGGGACATTTAGAGGGTGGAGAGGGTGTAACCAGAGCCTGCAGCTGCACCTAACATAAAGCCAATGTCGAGAGGGACAGGGTGTGGAGTGGAGTTCAGTTTTTGTTGCTGAGCAGGGACAATCTTGGCAAAATTCATGCAGATTGATTGTTCTTTAAAAGGGGATGTGGCAGTGCTTCAGTTTTAAAAGTCTTACATAGCATCTATTTGTTCAGTGCTTCTGTTAATGTGAAAAAGTTAGCAGAAAACTACCGACAGCACAACAAACTTTGTAGGAAATTGTTTGCCTAAATCATCAGCCTGGTCTCAAATTAGGTTTGTAATTATACAGTGGTAAAGATGAATGATGGACCATCATTTCGTTCTATAAATCAAATGAAACAGGAGTCAGTGGTCACATGACTTCAACTTGCAGAAGTCTGATGTTTTGATAACATGGTGGTTGGGTGTGTTCCTTTGGCTCATATTCAAATGTAATCTGATTGTGGAGAAGGTTTCATTTCAACATTTTTCTTAATTGACTATGACCACCTTAACTTTAACAAAAAAAAATTGCCAAGAGAAAAAAGAAAGAAAGAAACCTTATCTGAAGTTGTTTTAGTGCAGTAATACTGTAGGTTATAAGTGTATATTTTTTTGTACAATATCCTACAAACATGAGAACATGTTGAAACCATTCATCGCTGTATGTCAACCTCACTCATGCTTTTTGTCTGTTTTTAAACTGATCTCGTCCGCCCCTCAGCTTGTCCCAGGTGGACGCACGGTGCAGGCTGTTCCAAGGAATGTGACTGTGTTCAAGAACATTCCACTGGCTGTGACCCCAAAACAGGGAGCTGTTTCTGTAAGGCCGCATACCACAGCCCACAGTGTGAGAAAGGTATAAGCACTTCACAAAAACAGCAGCTCATTCATTCAGTGACAGCTTCAGCACGCAAGGTCCTAGGAATGAAAGCGTAAAGATTTGTGTTTAATTACATTTTATCCACAAGGTAAACATTTTGTTTTTCTGGTGCAGTAATAGGAGGACTATAGTTGCAGCAATGTCAGTAGCTGAGGGGAAATACACGCAGAGCCATGCTGTTTCTGTGCAATGCAGTTTTGATATAATGGTCTGTAATGTGATTGCTCTTAGAGACTCGTTTACAGTGATCACAGAATCAAATCGATCACTGGTTAAGATCTTAAATAACATGTCTGTCTAGAGATTGTCTGTTAATCTTCCCCCTTTTGTTGTGCACGTGTTTATGTCCCAATGCAGAATGTGAGCTTGGCTTCTTTGGTGCAGGCTGTGAGCAGCCATGTGACTGTCCAGGTGGAGGGCCATGTGACCCCAGGACTGGCGAGTGCAGCCAGCGGTGTCCTGCAGGCCTTCATGGAGATAAATGTCAGCTGGGTGAGACAAAAAGCTGCTTTAGCATTGTGCATCAAACTATAAATGTGTTAAGGTACAAGTTTTTCTAACTTATAAAAAGCAATGTGAGCGTAAGGGGCAAAGTCAAATAAATTTCATGTGTCATTTTTGTTTTAGAGTTTCTTTCAAACATCTGGCATACATCCATAAGATCATTTTTTTACCATTCAAATAATGTATGATGTCCTCCATCAAAGCCGATCTCCACGGTGCCCTCATGTGGCCATAACTTTTGTAGTAAAGGATCATTGTGGATACACTAAGCACGTGTGTGGATATGTGAAGAGGGTGGGCTTGCATACTGACACATGTGTCTACATGTGGGGTTATTGTTTGCATACTTCATGCTTGTGTGAATGCGTGCCCTTTTCCTATAAACTATGTCAACACAAATTGTTATGAATGAGTGTCTGAATTTCCCCACCTTTGTCACAATCTTTTTCAATTTGCCTATAAATCTTCCTTTATTCTGTCCTTTTCTATTCATTCTCTGCTGCCTTTGATGGATTGAGTGGATTTAATGGGTGAAATAAATAAGGCTCTCTCTTGAATTCACCTGGACAGTGCAGGTGTTCTTGTTTTTACAAACTGTATAACCGAAAATATGAGTGTTCCTCCACAGCAGGGTGTCCCTTGGCTGTTTGCTCTGCTGGTTGATGGAAAGTTCAGCCCTCTGTGTTGTGATCTAAAGTGATACTGAATATTGTTCAGGAGCCTCTGGTAAAAACATGACTTTGTGTCTCCGTGGAGTGGAGTAAGATAACAGAGCAGAGCTACAGTATGTCAGCACTAATGCACAGTCCAGGCCTTGGCTTGCTGGCTTTGTCAAAGCCAAATAAAAAAAACAGTAATCCACATTTTCTGGATTGTACTTAGCTGAAGTTGCAGGCCGGGTCATGACAGGGGTGATTTACTTCAGTTACTACTGCAGAGGCTATTGGCACAGGCTGAATAAATAAACAGAAAATGATTGAGTATTTCTAAAATTTCACTTCTACAGTTCTCTTTCTTAACCCGCTTTTGCAGGGTTGCACAATCCTGTGTGTGTCGGTCTTTGTTTTTAATATTTTAATCTGTTGTGTGTTGCTAGCCTGCCAATCACAGAGCTATGGTGAGAGCTGTCGTCTGACCTGTGACTGTGGAGGAGCTCCTTGCGATCCCATAACCGGGCAGTGCATCTGTCCTGCTGGGAAGACTGGACACTCCTGTCTCGAAGGTACTTTTATTTTGTATGTTTTTTATGTTCCATTTTCTTTTGTTATTAGTTCTAATTATGTTGTGGCAGACTGTAGAAAATGTGATGACATGTTGATTAAGACTGACGACCTGTTTGAACTCACTGACATTGCGAGTCTGCAGTATTATCTTTAGCCCGCTGAACCACCAGGATGTTTGTGTTCTTTGGTGCCCCTCTAAACCAACCCAGTTAGAACTTTGTAGCTTTCTTTTCATTTCATACATTTCTCCCCCAAATTATTCAAGCATAAGTGGCTTTAGGGCTTTACAGAGAAATAAGTAACATAAGTTGCTTACATCTCACTTAATCTGAAAGATACTTGATGCTCCCCAGACTGCCCTGATGGATTCTGGGGGTTGAAGTGCCAGTCATATTGTCCTAACTGTGAGAACAGAGGCTCCTGCAACAAGCAGACTGGCGTGTGCGACTGCAAACCAGGCTTCATGGGGAACCTCTGCCAAAATGGTGAGTTTTAATCTAAGTGAGATTCAAGAAACAAAACCATTTTTACTGTGATTGTGTTGTCTTTTTAGGACTATTTTGACCATTAGTTCAAATCTGTATGTCTCAAATAAAGACATACATTTGACAACAGTTGAATAATTGATGGAACTAAGATTTTGCAATTTAAATCAAAAATGTGTTTCAGTTCGTACTAACCATGTATCAGTCAAAAAGAGTGTTTTACTAAAAGAGGATCCTATGAATGTCATGCTGTGTGCAGAGTGTCCCCCAGGTTTCCATGGACCAGGCTGTTTAATGCCCTGTTCATGCCACCCTGATGCTACTTGTGACCCACAGACTGGACGCTGCGTCTGTCCTCCTGGCAAAAGAGGCCATGACTGTGCAACATGTAAGAGCTGTAATTATTCTTACAAAAATCACAATGCAGTACATCATTTCAGTTTTTTATTAAGTTTTAAGAAATAACAATGTTAGAGAGGCAGATGACAGTATGACATATCTGCAGCGAAAGCAAAACATTGGCACATATCAAAACCTTGTGCTTAACTTTCACTGCAACATTTGCCGACCTTCACAGCATGTGAATCTGGTTACTGGGGCCAGGGGTGTCTCAGTAAATGCCAGTGCAAAGAGATCTCTGTGGGCTGTGACCCAGTCACCGGTCAGTGTGCGTGTGAGGCCGGCTTCACCGGAGACCACTGTGAGAAGAGTAAGTTAACTTCTTTTCAAAAGATATGTTTTGGTAAACGCTGCCACCTAGGGGTGATTGTCACTTATAACATCTTTTGAGCTCATTTACAACACTGAAAGTAATTTCCTGGATGTTTTATTTTATCATAACCCATGTTTTATTTCAGTGATTTATGCATTTTTCCCCCGGGGACTTATACTGAATACTTAGAGATTTGAGTAGCTTATATAAAGCTCCTGCAGTTCTGGGATGTACCTCCCGGAGCTGCCTACATTTGGTTAAATGTTTAAGATTTAAGATACTGTTGTGCTAAATGTCTCTTTATTTGCCTCCCTCATATGTTCACTGTTAGAGTGCGTGAATGGCAGTTATGGTCACGGATGTGTCCAGCAGTGCCAGTGTCAGAATGGAGCCCTCTGCGACCACGTGAGCGGAGCCTGCACATGTTCACCTGGATATGCCGGCACTCACTGTGAAAAAAGTAAGATTTCTTTTGTTTCTCAATGACTGTTCAGTGTCTCAGTGACTGTAACAATCTTTAAAATCACACAAAAAAAGTTATCATATGGTTTTAGAGACTTAAAAAATTGATTTAAGGTCAACTTGGCACATTTTTACTGAATTCAGGAACAACAAGGTTAATATTAATAAATATGAGGATATTTTTTCCTGAAGTCCTGTGCACCTTTGACTGAAATGTGTCATTTGAGTTCCCTTCCTCAAGTATAAAACCTTAAGAATATACAGTTGTACTTATTTTTTCCTTGAAACTAAGGACACAGGTGATCCCTCCCTCCATCTCTGCTTCTGTCCCCCACACACATACCTACACACAAACAAAACTCTGCAGCCTCTTCATTTTTGAGATTTGCTCAGATTTGCTGCTTTTTTTTGTCGTGTGAGGCAGTAAACTGAATCTTTTTGGGTTTGGGCTGTTGGTTGGACAAAATAAGTAATCTGAATACTTCACCTTGGGCTTTAGAAAATTCTAATGGGCATTTATTTAGACCAAATGAGTAGTCTATGAATCTAAAAAATAATTGTCAGATTCATAATAATATTATAAAGAGTACAGGCTAGACCTGCTCTGTATGAAAAGTGCCCTGAGATAACTTCTGTTATGATTTGGCGCTATATAGCCTAAATAAAATTGAATTGAATTGAAGCTAGTCTTTTTGACTCTTAAAACACTAGAGGGCGCTGCAGGACATTCTTCTGATTTTCTCATCTTTTCCACAGTTTCAGTGAATCACCACACAGATTCAATGAATCATCATATTGTCCATGTAATGTCATAAGCAAAACCATTTTAAAACCACACAAATCCCAAGATATAATTTGTATTAGTCATTCTGGGCTAGATGGCCTGTATTTCATAGGCTGCAGAGTCTTTTCAAGCATCCTGCCATAGCAAACCCTTCGTGTAACTAATATTCTCCTCATCGTTGGGATATTCTTTACTGAACTGCAAGACATACCAACAGTCCAAGAGTCTTAACAGTGTAATAGATTTGTTCTTGATTATAGTCTTTTGACTTGAAGTGGCCTCATGTTATTACAAAGTGTAAGATTTACTGTAAGTGTACTACCAGGCCCAGAAATTCATACCACCTCCGTAGCACACGGGGCATCGTAAATCATGGCCGTGTCACACTAGAACAGAGCTTCACTTCCCCAGTCATAACAGTCTAATGGCCTCAGACGCAGACGTCACTCTGATTGGACGTTGCTGTGGAAATAGGGCTATCGGTCTGACCAGATTCTGTTTTCTGAAGGCCTTTTCTCCTCAAACAGAGGTGTCCAGTTTCTCAGTCTTCTGCTGGGCCTCTTCCTTCAGGAGAAGTCAGGAAGAGGCCTGTGCTGTGAGAAGGACCAGATCTCTCAAGTTCATCTGTTTCACAGAATTAAAATGGAAAGAGATGACTTTTCGCTTTTCAGCGTTTGATTCTACGTGGGCGATTTTCGTCCGCATGCTGGCTTTCATAATGTTATTCATGGAATCTACAAGACTCAGAAAGCTTGTTACTATGGCGAATGCACAGTTTCATTGAGCATTCCTGTGGCACTGAGGTTGATGCTAAACATTTCAGTCAAGTTTTGTCAGAGGAAACAAGCTATTGTGCTGACATGGGTCCCGCACACTGGACCACTTCTTCAATTAACGTGGATCGTGCTCCGCTTCTGGTCCGCAGCTTTGATGTTTGCATCAAAACAGTTCATTTTGTGGCAGTAAAAAAAAAGAACTCTGGTTCAACTGGCATCGAACATCCGCGTTATTGTCGAAGAAACTGGGTTGTTTTGTTGTTGTTGTTGTGTTGACCTTCTTTCAGTGTATAGACCCTGAATGGCACCAGGAAGCTCTATTCTGTGTTCTCTCTATGCGCTCTATTTCTGTGGTCTGCTCTCCCCGGCTGTGTGGTCCCTGGACCTGCTTTATGGGCTGACAGCAGTGGCTCTTACACAACCAGGGATCTGGAAATAATCCTCCTGTCTTAAAGAGCTCATTTAGTCTAGAGATGGAGTCTTTCAGCGATGGTACAGTGTGTGTGTGTGTGTGTGTTGGACCAAATCCTCTGTGCCTACCTATAAACAAAGACACAGAGGGAAGAGTCTTCACTTACAAACACTTGCAGACACTGTGCTAATATCAGATGACAGATCTGTGGTTAATATGGAAACCAGTCGCCCCCTGCTGGCATAAACAAATAATAAACTTTGCCATTCAGAAGTGTCAGTGTATCCCCTGAAGATTTAACGTAGAGTGTGTGCGCCGCAGTAAACTGTGTCTGCTGCATTTGAAAAAGAAAGGAAAGTGCTTTCACATGTTTAGGTGATTACTGTGTCCGCTATAAAGACCTCATGAAAAGGGAACATCGCTCATCTCAGATGTTTAATGTTTATTTTTCAACATCATAGATGCGTTGAGCCCCTTTTCCTTTGGTAAATATATGATATATCAGAGCAACATTCCTGAAGCATTTTCCCGCAGGACAGAAAGATGTTGCCATGGTGTCAGCAAATGCTATCATAATAATAAACAACAGACAATTAACCAGTGATTTTGCCACAGTACTACCACAGACCTAATGTACAGCTGGGTTTAAAATGACAGCATCCTCAGTGGGCTGGCTTTAATAACATCGCAGCCTAACCACTACAGAGGCAGGCAAAGACGTCATGCTGTCAGCGTGGGAACACAGCGACGGCCATGCCAGAAACTGCTGAGCAGGAAGGATACTTTTCCCAATTTGAGGCCTCAGGGCAAAAAAAAAGAGGAGGAGTGGACAGCATCATCAATTTGGAGCAGGAGAAGGAGTGTATGATGCATTAACTGTAGGGAAACACCCCGAGTACTGCGGCATTTAGAATACACAAAACCACCAAGTTACACATTTCTGTTGCACTCCCAATTTGTGGCTTCCTTTGGTAACATGGTCCACTGCTTTCCTTATAGATAGAGGAGGTAGTATATAAATTAAATGAAAAACTGCTGGCTGCTGAGATAATTGGGACAGACTCTACCCAAACCCTCACCAGGCTCAGGTTTTCTCACATATTACTGCAACAGAGAACAGAAGAGGGTACTCGAAGAGAGAAATGTCTGCAGCGGCTGTCACTCACTCAAACTTTGGCAGCGCAAGAGCAGCGTTCCTGTAAATAAATACCAGAATGGAAGAGCTTTTTGTTTTCCAAGATACAGCTATTATGCTTGAGTTAGGATGTGATCTCTTCAGTGACAAACTGAGAGATCAAAAATAGGCCGTGAATAAACAGAGTCATTCTTTCCTGCTCTGGTGAAGTCATGCTTAGAGACAATATTTACATCCCAGTAGTGGAAAGGCTCATTCATCCCGCTGCCTCTGGCTAGGTTCTTGTGGATGGGAGGCACTATGTTTACCAAACTTTCTGAGTGTCAATTGACTCTACACACACTTAAACAATCTCTCTGGCTTTCCTTGAGAATGAGAAACAGACTCTTACACTGGCATCTCCTTGCATCAGCAGCGATACTGTAGGTATGTGTGCATGTGTTCGGGGGGAACAGTAACCTGGCTTTGTTTTGCCGTGTATTGGTGAGGCCTGTGGACTCAGCAGGTGCTCTAATTACCAGCTCTCTGTGCCCCCTCTACCCCCAAAAAGGGGAACGGCCTCCAAGCCGCCGACGACTTTGATGTGGCCCAGATCCACCACACATGTGGGCCATGAGCTCACTTAACGAACGCAGACCCTCTGCAAATGAACAGCCGCAGCGTGGTACTGCAATTTGATATTGGTATTTTCAGTAGGTGGTAAGACAGAGAGGGAAAGTAGGAGGAGGAGGAGGAGGAGGAGGAGAGAGTAAGAGATTGGGAAGGGAAGAGAAATAACTAAAAAAAAAAAAAAAAAAAGAATCTGGCATCTAAACCTTTTCCTCTCCTTTTTTTTTATTTATGAAGCTGCCAGTTCTAACCAGTCGGATGTTTTATCTTGGCCCACAGTGTGCCCGGACGGCTTTTACGGTCTTGACTGTGGCCAGATGTGCGAGTGCAGGAACGGTGCCCACTGCCACCACATCACAGGAGCCTGCCTATGCACCGCCGGCTGGGCAGGACCACACTGCATTCTGGGTAATGGAAGCCACATCATTAAAACGGGGTGTGAGGGAGGCCCTCACTGCAGCCCATCACGACATCCTCTCCTTAAACACGACTATGATGTGTTTGTGAACAATTATCTCTATAATGAGACATTGCCAATGACTTTTTTAGGGATGGGTAAGGGTGGAGAAAGGAGGTGCCCTTTGGCATACATGGTTTAATTGAGGTCTATTCTGGATAAATGCACCCACGTGTTTATAGCGATCAACATTAGGAGAGGGAGAACATAACTCGGAAGACTCTTTAATAGCTAACCAATCAGTGTTCTCATGCTAAAGTTTCTTGAGGATTTCATGCCGTTGTTTTAATGAATCCAGTGAAATGCCCACTAAAGTTCTTAGTCTGTCATTCTGCAGGCTTATTCAAGACTCTTTCCTCTTGCCACAGCCATTTTGTGGTCCTAACTACCAGAGCCAGAGTCAGCAGAAAGCCACTAGCATGACTTAATGATGCATCTCTGTCATTAGCGCATTTTCCTCTTTCTAAGACTCCAAATGTCATCTTGGACTTTGATCATTAAGGAGAAGTTTACAATATGTGTGCTGAAAACTGTAATGTCTCAAAATGCCCTCCAGTCTCATACATTTGCTGCAAATATAGCTGCAGTTGCATTTTAAGTCTATCCTGAATGTGTTTCGTGTGTGTATGTGTATTTTGTGTTATCGTGTGTTTTTCCCTACTTGTGTGTGTGTGTGTGGTTCGTGTTGGTAGGATGCCCAGAAGGTCATTTTGGGGAGCAGTGCAGTCAGACCTGCGAGTGTCAGAACAGAGCCAGGTGTGACCACGTCACCGGGCGATGCAGCTGCGCGACCGGGTGGACTGGAGTCAGCTGCCAACTGCGTGAGTAGCTCACCACTCAGCGTGACAAACCCTGTCAAAAGTTGTCCTGCTATTTTCTTAAAAGACAGTACCAGTGGGTTTGCATGTTTTAGCTCATTTACTACAAAGTATTCACAGGGCTGACACAAAGAGACAGACAACCATTCACGCTCACAGTCACACCTACGTGTCACACCTCATTAATTTTCTTGCAATATGAAAATCAGTTAGCAGACTCTTAATGTTCTGATAGTTTATTTTTTATGTTGTGCAGAAATGAATGGATAACAATGGCTGCCTGGAACTGTTACGGAAATACATTCAAAAAGAAAATCTGTAATTGTATAGCCTATTTTCAAAAATGGTCTGCAAAAACTGTAAATTAGACATTTGTAGTCAAGGAGCACTGGTATGGCCCTTTAAAAGCACTATTCAAATCATCATTTCAGTTTGAGATCAGGAGAAACAAACCCATACCCTAACACATAATGATAATAAGTGATTAATGGTGTGTGTGTGTGTGTGTGTGTGTGTGTGTGTGTGTGTGTGTGAGTTCAGCCTGTCCTGCAGGACAGTATGGGGAACACTGTTTTGGCGAGTGTCTGTGTCAAAACGGAGGCTCTTGTGATAGCATGACTGGCCAGTGCTCCTGCCCACCCGGCTGGACTGGAGCCGCCTGTGAGTTAGGTGAGTCCAACAGTACTGTGTGTTAGGGAGACACATGTGACTCTTAAACTTCCGTTTCTTGATTTAACATTTTGTCCACCTGTCCCTGTCTTCACAATTCAATGTCTAGGTAAAAACCCTTTTGTATTTCTGAGATGAATAATTTCTTGAATGTAACTTCCATCTGAGGTTTTTCTTTCCCTCTCACCTAGAGTGTGAGGAAGGACGTTATGGAGAGAACTGCACACAGGCCTGCAGCTGTACGAACGGAGGGAGATGTGACAGAGTGACAGGAAGATGTGTGTGTCTATCTGGTTGGATAGGAGAGCTCTGTCAGTCAGGTGACTTCCTAAACTTCACATCAGCACAAGTTCTTATTTAGCATTTTGTTTAGGTTTTGATTGGCATAGTACACACAGTATTATCTGTAATCTGTTTTTCCCCTGTCCCATTGAGATATATAGATTTATAGCCAACCTGCCATCAAGCAGTTTCCCTCTATTGCCTGCTGATGTGTCTTGAAAAACATGCACAAGTGCAGCCTTTCTCTCAACTTGCATCTGTGCTGCATTTGCGGACATTTCTGTGTAGCAGCAGCAAAACAAAAGTGAAGGTTTACTTACTCCTGGCATCATAAAACTTGCTGTGTCAAAACAATTTGTGCAATTAGCCTTGGGTAAATAAGCATTAAAAAGTGAACATTTAAAAAAAAGTTTTGCTCTCAGATTCCAATGTTGTATGCTGAACGCGAATGCTTGTGTGCGTTTGTCTGAAGCCTGTTCTAAGGGATTCTTTGGAGAGGGCTGTGAGCAGAGGTGTGACTGTGTCCATAGTACGAGTTGCCACCATGTGACAGGCCGCTGTGAGTGCGAGCCAGGCTGGAGAGGAGCCAGGTGTGACAAACGTGAGTGTGTATAGGGCCGAGGAAATTGCAACGGAATGAAACTGGCAGTAGAGGAGCTTTGAACTTGAGGGTAAAGTGACTGTGTGTGCCTGCATGTGTGTGTGTGTGTGTCGACTCCCAGCCTGCCTTCCGGGGTCCTACGGTGCTTCCTGTGCCCACCGCTGTCAGTGCCAGACTGGGGTGTCCTGTCACCATGAGACGGGGAGTTGCGGGTGCCCAGCTGGACTCACAGGGCCTGGCTGCGAGACACGTAAGAATGAAAAGAAAATCTACTTTAAAATAAAAGTTTTACTGCACAAATATAAAGATTTTCCCTTGTGAGGTTTGTATTTTAATGGTTAGGTGAGTGATAGCTGTATTTTGTAGCATGTTGATTTGCTCAAATACTTTAAAACATCTTTGGTAGTATCTCACAAATGTCCCTTATGTATAGTTGGTTATTGAGAAAGCCTTGGCACATGGCTAATATCACTGTCATGCATTTAAAACCATTTGGCTCACATATGCGCCTTGTTGATACAAACACTGACACCCCGAAACAGTCCACTCCCATCAGGAAGGAAAGGCATCATGGGAGTGAAGTGATCACCAAGAATCATTCTGTTAATACTGATTAAAATTTATCCCCCCACGCCCCCGATCCTCCTGGGAAAGATTAGCATTTATTCCATTCCAGGAAATGCACTTTACACCGGCACTAAACCCTCACTGTCACAGGACTTTATGCTAATGTTTCATTATTTAGACCATACCCTTTAGGACTGTATACGAGCAGCTTCGCTACTCAGCCCTTCACCACTCCTTCTACCACCCCCACCACCACCACCACCTCAGCTCCCTTCCTCTCCTCACACACTCCCCAGACATCTGATAAATGTTACACACCAGTTGCCAAGTAAAACAGAAGGCATTGTTTTTGTCTCCTCGGCGGCGGATAAGGGCCTTTGGAAGGCAGACATGCATAATGACAGCGCCGTAATTGCCTCTTTAGTCTGGAGTCCTTTCTTATCTGTCCCCCACGCTGCCTGCTGCTGCTGCCTGACTGAGGAGCTGAGTGCTGCGGTCTCACCCGAAAAACATGTTCGGTTCACAGATTCATCTTGTTCACTATGACTGATTGTCTGTGGAGTCCATTCATTATTGTGATGAGCGCATACGTGTGTGTGCAGAGCGGGTGTGTGAAAGAATGTCCCTCTGCATCCATCTGAGGTTTGGGCACCAGGGAAAGTTGTTGGGAGTTTTGGTTTTGTCAATAGTGAATGTCCCAGTATGTTCACAGGGTGATCTGAGGGAGGAAAGGGAAACAGCATTTGTCTTTGTTCCCACAAACTACTGAATGTGTGCATGTGTAAGGCCCTATCTGTTGTCTTAATGTATCAAAACTACGCGTAGCTGCACAATGTAATGCTTTAACATCATGTTGGAGTTGTTTTGACTATTAATTCATTTATTCATTGGTTTTTGTTGTGCAGAAATGTATTGTAGACATAGACACAATCTGAAAGCTGTATGTTTAGTGCATTATGAAGTTTGGTTCCTTTTCATTTTACCAATGTAACATCTGTATCCAGAAACACTGCTCATTGCCTGCACTGGTTTACATTCCAAAACCTGATAACTAATGTAGGTAATTTCCTATATTGATAGCATTCTCTTAATAAGGGCATTATTAATAGTCTCAAACCAATCCAATATAGCACAAAATGTTTCAGAAACTTACATATTAACTCTTGGATGCATAGGTGTGTCTAACATGACTCAGCTGGTCTGTTGTTGTCGTTTTTTGTTGTTGCAATATTTTTGTGACAAAAATATTTCAGCATTTCATACGCCAAGTATTTCTCAAAAATCTTGTTCTTCAAAAATGACCCATATGCATTTCCTGTGGATATTTTGAAGGATCTTTCTTCCTTATCAGTTAAATCTCACATGTCATTTGCTGATTCGCATCAACACCTACATGATTTTACACAGCAAGACAATTTTACATTTGATACATTTATCTTTACCTCAGAAAAATGTATATCACTAACATACCATTTACACTTTGAAAGAAGAAAACGTGGTGAAGTGCCCTCTACAGTGCCCATCCACTGGAGAAACCGCCATGCAGTGCCCTCTAGAGTACCCTTCCAGTGGAGAAACTGTGATGTAGTGCCATTTAGGCTGCCCTACATGCTAGAAAATTAGTTGGCCTCTACATGCCTTTATATGGTTAAATAGTTAATTGTTTCCTCTGTGTTTTTATTACAGAGGCGTAGTAGTTATGCTTTAAATCTGAGTCACATAATAAAACAGTTTTAATCTTAACGAGGGTTTGGAACTGTTTCACTTTTTTATTTTTTCTGCCCCTGCCCCTCAGACAGCCTGAGTCCGCCACTGTTTGCAAGTTTAATAATTGGACAATTTGATGATTAAAAATGACAGATAAACGTTACAAACTTCAAATAATGTTGGTGTGGAAGTGTTGTGAGCAAAAGTCTGAAGATAGTATGTATGATTAACAAAAAGCATTAATTCTGATACATCTAATTTTTGACCCACTTATGGAAGAATGGGTTAATGAAATTTTCCATGAAAATCATATGCACACTTCTTTTTAGATTTGACCAAATACTCCCACATAAGTGACATGTTTCTGGGTGTATCTTCTTAGCCTGTCCTGCTGGCATGTTCGGGCAAAACTGCACCCAGCTGTGCCAGTGTTCAGGAGACCAAGAGCAGTGCCACCCTGTGACGGGGAAATGTAGCTGCTTACCTGGTTACTACGGGGCACGCTGTGAGCTACGTAAGTACACTGCTGATTGAGGAATGTGGTAGCAGGGTACATATTTGGCCTGATTTGTAGATTTCCATTGAAGTCAAAGATTCATTTATTAGTCATAAATAAAAACAGTGAATTTTTGTTCACTCTTTTTAATCTCTTCCCTTCTCGTTCTGGTTTGTCTCCAGGATGTCGAGCAGGGACTTTTGGGCCAAACTGCAAGTCCAGATGCAGCTGCATCAACGGTGGCCGCTGTGACTTCAGGACTGGAGCTTGCTACTGTCCTCCTGGCTTCATTGGAGCTGACTGCAGCTCAAGTAAGTCAGGAAACCTTGCACCTGTTTGTACTCCAGAATGAAAAAGAGTGTATTCTTTCTGCACCCCTTCATTGTCATTATTTGGCGTTAGTGTTATAGGGATGTTGGTCATTTCAGCCTTCATGTTGTATTGGAAAATTCTGGTCAACCACGACTGAGGCAACCCACGAGGCCTATGAAATGAAGATATTTATATTCATAACTATTTGATTTGTACTTTTGTGTGAATGAAGACATGTTTATTTCCGCAGGTTGTCCGAGTGGGTACTATGGGAAGGACTGTGCTAAGCTGTGCTCCTGTGGGGAAGGAGGGCAGTGCCACCCAGCAACTGGGAAGTGTATCTGTGCCCCTGGAAGGATGGGACAGTCCTGCCAACAAGGTAACGCTAAACTAATGTCTTTGTTTGTTTGCATTAATTAGCTCGTGCTAGGGAGCCATGACACACCAGTCCTTGTTGTTTATGATGTCCTCTAACATTTTGAAAGTTCACTTGGGGCATATTATGCCAGTGTGAATATTATATTGTAATACAATTATATTGTATTACAATCAATTTGATCAAAGTCTGATATATAGACAATATGTGCAGTATTTAAGATGTGCAGTAGTGATAATTAGAGTAAGATAGGTTTTAGTAAATTAGTTAAAAAGTAAAAAAAAAAACTAAAATACTATTAAATTAAATGCAATTTAGTTGAAAGTATTCACCTTGGTATCATGGAGTTTAGACTGCCAGCACTTTTAAAATTTAGTCATGAAGAAATGACTATCTACTAAATTACAAGAGGCAATTCATTGTTCAACATTGAGCAAAATGGTATCACAGATATCAAACATGGTTTGTATTGAACCTTTTATCTTTTATCCTTCTCTTGAGTTCACAAAGAGTCACCACTGAGGCTGACATGCATCAGTGGGAACCACTGGCCCTAATGAGTTCCTCAGAAATAGCAGGCCTAACTGGAAAGTGAGAAACAACCACTAAAATGAGGGAGCATTTTTCAACATTTTTCACTGTATATTTAAGTAACAAATTCTCCATTTCCTCAGTGTGAGGCCTCTGATGATCACAGGGCTGTTTTCCCGGGAAACAGAGGCAGAGCTGGGTTTTCTTAATCTCTCCTTTTATCAGACGTTCAGCTGGGTTGCAAGCGGGGATTTCCATCGCTGCTTGCGCTAAATGTTCTCTTCTTTAACCTCCTGCATGTACTTGGACATACCATCTCTTAAGTTCCTCTTGTTGAATGTTTACAGAAACCTATAAGTAGCTCGTTCTGTGTTCCGTGTCGCTGGATTTGGCAAGGAAGCAAATAAATAAACAGGGAAATCAAAGATGGCTTGCTTATTGTTTTCCCAATCTAAATTACCCAGAGAAACATGATTATTCTTTTATATCAGTGCCAAATTAGACTACTTTGCCATCTCTTTAATGAACTGTTGCTAAAATAAACATGTATGTGGTTAGTGCAATCTTCTATATGTGTGTGTGTGTGTGTGTGTGTGTGAGTGTGAGTGTGTGTGAAAGAGACAGATAGACAGATCACACGCTGTGTACTGTGTATTGTGTCTGTGTGTTACACCCGTTGGTGTAAGGGCCGGGAGTTCTTGTCAGATATTCTTTGAATGTTCCTCCAGCATGTCCTAGGGGGCGCTACGGCTTGCAGTGCAGAAATACATGCAGCTGTCAGAACGGGGGTCTGTGCGACCCTGTCCACGGGTCTTGCAAGTGTGGACTGGGCTGGAGTGGACCCCGCTGTGACACAGGTACAACTTCACAGGCAGCAGACACAACAGAAAATAATCAGAACTAAACAAAACAGTATTCTGTTCATGGGAAGGTGAAAACTTAACAGCAAACAACAAAACTGGAAGCGAAAACTCTTCTAAACATTGGAGTAGTTTATCCTTCGATTGACTTTTTTTCAAATTCCAAAGACTCGCTTATATCCTCCCATTTTTTTCCTAATGTTATATCTGTTTTTATAGCTAACAAATGGTAATAAAAGGCAATCAGCCAATATGACCCACCATTATAGTAGAGTTTGTGTTATTGATAGTATGTCAACTTTATCAAAAGTTATATATAATCCATATATGGACCATATATTTACAATACATTCTTAGTAAGACTCCTGCTGAATCATGTTGCTTCTAATCACAGTTTCCTCATAAATACAAAATACAGCAACATTTATTTATAAGTTTTAATTGAAAATGTACAACTTTGTGTGTGTGTGTGTGTGTGTGTGTGTGTGTGTGTGCAGCCTGTTCACAGGGAAAATACGGGCTTGATTGTGCAGAGGACTGTGCATGCCTCAACAATGGGACCTGCGACCGCTTTACTGGCACCTGCAGCTGTACTGCTGGATACTATGGCCACTCCTGTCAACACAGTATGCAAACACTCACTTATAATACAAAATGAAACTTGTTGATAAAGTTACCAGTGGCCTCGCTGACACCTCTGTAAAAGGTCTCCTAGTGAAATGGGTGACAGTCTGTGACATGACTACATGACCATTTTCAACCATACCCTGAAAAAAGATACCTTAACCTAAATTCAGTGTTTTGTGTCTCTCTCAGGATGCCCATCTGGGTTCTTTGGAGTAAACTGTGCTCATACATGTGACTGTAAAGTGGGGCAGACATGTGACCATGTGACAGGCCAATGTGCGTGTCCACCAGGCTACTATGGCCCACAATGCCAAAGACGTGAGTATAAATGACTATCTAAAGGTTAATTGTTAAATAAAATCCATAAAGTACATGTTAACATTCTCAGTGGGCTGCCAAAGGGACAAGATGGGTCAAAAATCATTAACTGTAAAATCAAACAGAAACATTTTGACTGAATGAAACAAATGTAAAGTTACAGTCCCCTTTAAAGAGAATAGATATCTCATCTTTCAAGTATTTTATATATATATTTTTTTAGATAGTTACAGTTAAACTATTAAGCACACATAGACACAAGTCTGTGCACATTAATAAATAGCCACCTGGATGCCCAGCTGCAATAGGACATGGGCAGATATGAGCATACATGAATAAGCGATTAAAAAAAAAAAAAAGAGTTGGTGTGAGTGTGTTCTGGCAGGCAGACAGACAGGCTAGCAGGTAGGTGGGCAGGGGGGCAGACTGGTTATTTGATGGGAGACAGGTGTTTCTCGACTGCTTAATGCATTCCTGTTACATCCTTGTGCCCTCCTGCTTGCTCGCGGGGCTCTCAGCCGCAGTGTGAGCACCTAAATGGCCACTTCAGAGCCAGCAGGAGATATGACTGAGCATTACAGAGCAGCTGTTAAGGCAGCCAAATGCTCCAGAGACAGACCTGGCTTTATCTGTGTGTGTGTGTGTGTGTGTATGTGTGTGTGTGTGTGTGTGTGTGCATCCACTAAATGCACTTGTGAATGTGAGTGAGTCTGTTTTCTTAACTACATGCACTTGTGTGCCTGTTTGTGCTTGTGTGTTTATCTGTGCGCCTTAATTAAAGTTCACCAATGAGCCAATGGTCCATCCTTCTTGTAGTATGAAGGGATGAGGGTTATGTAATTAATGAAGACAATGAAAGTGCTCATAACTATAGTAACACAACCAAATGTATGTGTGTGTGTGTATTTGTTTTCAGGGTGTGAAGCTGGCAGGTTCGGATTGAGCTGTGGACAGTCATGTGACTGTGCTGGTGAGGCCCCGTGTGACCCATCGACCGGACTGTGCCTCTGTCCTCCAGGAAGGACAGGACAGAGATGTGAAAAAGGTAGACGTCACCTTGAGGGAACCACACTTTTTTTTTTAACAGGACTAACATAAATCAAAAATAGATGTTAAAATGTAATTAGCAGAAATTCAGAAACCCTCTATCCATGTGTGTCTGTCACGCAGAAACTCTTTTTTCTGAATCCCTCCCTCCCTTCCACTCTGTCTTCTCCGTCTCAGACTGTGGTGGAAACCGTTTTGGCCCTGGCTGCTCTTTGCCGTGCCGGTGTTCCCACAGGGCCCGCTGTGATGGGCTGAGTGGGCGATGCCTGTGCCCGCTCACCTGGCTGGGCCCAACCTGTACTGAAGGTAAACCTAAGCTCCTATTGCCACACACACACACACACACACACACACACACACACACACACACACACACACACACACGACTAGGGTTGTCAAGCTAAAGCAAAATGGACACGGACACACACACACACACACACACACACACACACACACACACACACACACAGGTCATGGGCTGTAAAGCTGAACCAGCTTTAGTGAAATACTGTGTCATGAAGTGTGAGAGGCTGAGCCCCATCACTCCGTGTGTCACCCTGTCTCCCTCAATAGCTGCTCCTGTCTCCTGACAGTTATTTTAATCTGCACCCAGCATGGAGGCGGGCTTGAGGCTGTCTTCGTTTTACCTCCTCAAAGCCAAGCACACGGGAGACTACATACCAGTTACTTCTCCTCCAAAAACCCCAGCACATTTGCTTTTGATTTTGAAATAGTGCTGATGTCTTCTTGCTTTTTTTTCCTCTCTCCTTCTCTCTCTTTTCAGCAGTGCTACACCAAAGCCCAGGACCGCTGAACTTTTCTGTGTCCCAAAGAAAGAGACGAGCAGGCAGCAAAACCACATAACCCAAACAGAGGTGCAATCTCTTGACTGGGTGCTCAAATACGGGGCTCGGCTCTGTGAAGCATTACTCAGATCATCTTGGTAAAGGTGATGTTAGTAATGCTATGTTTTTGTGAAACTGGTACTCAGATGTCAGAAACTGGCACTCCATCACTGAGCCTGGAGCTCGCGATAATCACCCAGTGGACCTGGCATGTGAGGGGCCCTCAAAGGACTCTAAACCTACCCCAGGGTAATTTCCAGGGTTACACAGAGTTACACACGAATACCTGCATCACATTTGTGACTATTGCTGATTGATAGCGGTTAATTTGCTTTCCCTTTTGACATTTAATGAGTTAAGAGTTTCTTTCTTAAGGGCATTTGGACAAGACATGACTGAATCTGAGACTTTCTTGTCACTAGATAGCCTTTACAGCCGCTACCAAAATGTAGCTTTTTCTACATGTGTCCGCAGTAAAACTTGATGGTTTGCATAACAGAATGCCAAGTATATTTCTGGTGAAAATTAAATGCCTCTAAAACAGATCTAGAAATATATGGGTGACTTATTTACTTATTCTCAAAAAATAAAACACCAAGATCCACACATACAGGGACTGCAGGCGTAAGAGCTACAAAAATATGGTTCAATAGAAAAGCCATAAATGTTTCATAAAAAAAATTACCTCCAGACTTATTTTAAGATATACAAAAAATTAAAAAAAAATTCTGCTTTAAATTATAATTTATGTCCGATATGGTTATTCCACAAAATGTTCACTTACCTTGTTAAATAACTTAAAATTACATCATTCCAGAAATCCAGAATCTATCAGCACAGATTCTTCATTTTAACTGCTGGACACAAGACGTCTCCTACTTCACTGAAAAGTGTGCTGGAAATTTAAAGTTTCAACATCACGCTTGTGTAAGTCGCATATTTGGACCACACCTGGCTTCCAAACTAGCTGTCACAAAACCCTGCTCGCAAGCGCACGTCTTAAACTGAGATTTAAGGTGAGCAGCGGGTGAATGTGGAAACGGCCTTCTAGTGTCAAAGTCTGCACCATCATTCTGCACGGCGAAGGTCAAACGTCCAATGTAAATCCAGCACATAACATTCAAACAGCGTTTCCATCCTCATAAAACCGTTATGTAGTTCACTTCCACCATAGTGACCCACAAAACACTGAAATGGCTTGTTTATTCCCTTGCTTATAATTTCTTGATGAACTTTTATGTTTTGATTTCACAGATTTGCCTTGTAGTCTTTGTGAAACTACATAATTGGTTTGTTTCTAGCTACTTGACTCAACTCAACTTATATTATTGCCCATACACCTACCTTTGAGATATTGTCTATCCATAAGTTATTTCAACACGGCTCATGGAATCTGAATATGACACGAACAAGCTTCATTTACCAGCATTACGGAAACTCTCCATTCATTGGCATTGATCGTGGGTTTTCTTATTGCAGTGCGGTGTGCTGGTCGCGAAATACTGCAGGCAAAACTAAGTTGCCTGCATTGCACTTCTTTCGGATCTGTGTTTATTGAGTCAGCAGCTGATACAGAGTTTGGGAGTCTTATAGAAAATGATAAAAATTGATGTTAATCCTTTTTTCTGCGGTACCTGTACACATCTCTATGGCCCTATAATATTAGAAGATAAGATTACTAAGATTATTAAGTCCCAGATCACTACTGCTATCATTTACAAAACATTAAATGAGGGTGTTTTTTCTTTTTTGCAAAAACTGTATTTGTATTATATCTCAGGTCAGTGCCAGATATCATATATCAGTCATAACCTACTGTGCTCATTTCCTGGCATACCTATGTCAGTGGTGCTACATCGATACATTTTGTTTGTATGAAATTGATTAACTCAAGTTTTACTGTTTCTTTTCCATTGTCTTTTTATTTTGCCCATGTGCCTCACCCATCATCTGTGGTTGAGCAATGAACCAAATAAATAACATCAAAAACATCTGTGGACACCTGCATCTATTTTTGAATTAAGTGCTTTGAATGCAGCATTACATGGTATTGATTTCTGTGATCCCTGAGTGGGGTGGGTGGGTGCAGTAAGCTATGGAGGTAGAAAAAGGGGGAAGAGAGGTTCCAGCTGTCACAGAGACCTATGCGATTGTGTGTGTGTGTGTGTGTGTGTGTGTGTGGATATGTCAGTGTGTGTTTTTGTGCTAGGCCAGCCTACCAGGCATCTGACAGAGAAGGGTCAAGCATTAAGGCCATGCCTGCCTTCCTGACAGTAGTCTAAAGTAGATGGGGGTGTGGGAGGCACCTGAGTAGGTTACACTGGTGGTGTAAGGTGTGTGTGTGTGTGTGGGATGTCAGCGTCAGAGAGAGAGCGCTCTCCCTGAGGCATTTTTCAAGTGCGCTGGAGCATTTTCTCTTCTATCAGCCAAAGGCGGCTCTGGTCTGGCAGAGGCAGGCAGGTGCCTGGACCAAACATGCACCCCGTATCCAGCATCCCCGGGGTGAATGATGGGTGCACGGACCCGCCAGCGGAGGATGGAGCCCCCCACACCCACTCTCTGGTGTGGCTGATGGATGGGGGGGCCGCTCCTGCTCGCCCCGTGTTGTGACAAGCAGCAGATGTTGTCCAATAATGTTTATCAGCCGGGCCTTCATCTTCAGATGACACACACCTGTTTCCAGTCAAACAGGCCCAGAGAGGCCATCCATCCACAAAGCTCAGGGTGGCCACTGCACCACTGGGTCAGCCCTGCATACATAGCGCTGGGTGCCACAGCAGACAGCGGTGCCACAAATTAAGAACTGGCATGCCAAAAGATCTAAATGGTAAGATCAAAAAGTAGCTCTGGTGGAAGCCAAACCTTATGTGTGCTTACCACCCTGCTACACACTGCGCAGGTGCTCCAGTCTTGTAGTACTAATACTACATAGATGCAGCATTTTGATTAAAGATGCTCATAGGAAAAGGAACTGATTCAGACATCATTTTGGTTTGCTTAAAATGGTCTCAGCACTTCGAAAGCCACTCTTGTTTTATTACAAGTGCAGGAACAAAGATGATCTTTGTGCTAAAAGGCTTTTGGAAGGGAAGAAATGGCCTACTGTTGTATGCATGCTGGCTTATCAGGAGTGAGGGAGAGAGAGAAGGGTGCAGGAAACTGGCGATGAAATAGCCCGTAAAAGGTGAGATCGCATCATGGGTACTTTTTCGCTGTAATTAAGCATACGCCACTCTTTGCCAAAGAGATTCTATCACTTTACTGCCCCAGCTCCACGTCCCAGAGATAAATTCTGCCCCTCTGCGTTGAACCAGATCTCCCAGAGGGCCACGGTGTTTTGAACTCCAGCTGACAAAGCTGTCGGCTCAGATAAAAGAATGGGGGGTAATTTCAACACGTCCTGCACCATTTGTTCGGCTGTTGCCTGGAAAAATAAATGTTAAATGTCGATGCTGCAAAAAGATGCGTATCAAGGATCTCTCCCACACTCTGGACTCTGTGTGGTGTAAAGAAGGCATCTTTGTTTCAGATGTGTCGGCATGTGAGTGCAGAAATGATCTTACAACTTATTCTAACTAGAAACTACATATGCATTGATTTCTTTGTTTATTTAATGATGAAATGTTAAAGTTGAACTGGATGTAGGTAGGTGTACATTAGTATATTCACCACTAGATGGCGCTCAATGTGGAAAAAAACATAGATCCACTGAATGTACCTTTGATTCAAGTGAGTACACATGAATGAATGGCTCATGGTATAATATAACTAACATAATAAAGCTTATATGTTCAGATTGTCTGACACTGAAGCATATATTTTACGTTTAAATTGCTCCAGCAGCACCAAAACCCTAATCTGCTATACCCATTCCTTCAAACATGGAGCTGAAGGCCTTGATGAGCTTCTTTGTAATCTACTCCATGAGCAGAGAATGAGATGATTTCAAGAGCAGGCTCCAAGTGGTTCTGCCACCACGCCTGTCCTGATTAGACTCGTCATATTAAAACCATGTGCACGACCGCTCTGCTCTGTCCCGGTCTGTTCCCCGGGACTGTGCTGAGTGTCCATCAATAACACTAATGACCCGTAGCCTCCAGGGAGAAAAACAAACAGTGTAATGAAACCACAACCTTAAGCTCTGCTGCATTCTAAGAGGGAGAGGGCAGGGGTGGGGAAAAGACAAGAAGATAAGCAGAGAAGAAGAAGAAGAAGAAGAAGCAGGGGAAGAAAAGGAGAGAGTCTGACTGGCCTGCAATCATTTGCTCTGCACACACACACACACACACACACACACACACACACACTCACACAGGGAGGACACCGACAGAGGAGGTGCTACTATTATTGTAAACACAACGAAAACTTGATGTGATGATTTGTGGAGTCTCCCCACCCAAACACACTTCCCACTTGTGCCAACTGTAAGCAAGCACCACTCCATACCAACCCCTCTACCCCCGAGTCCCTCCTTGAAGGCTACACTCCCATACCCGTCCATTCCTCCCTCTCCGAAAATGTTTCCCCTGGCGTCTGAGTCAGCACGGGTGCCAAGTCAATCAGTGTGAGAGCTGCCAGCTGTGATGGCCTCTCTCTCTGGGGGTGTGATGTATGTTCCAGCGAGGGGAGCGGGGCAGTTACATGCCACACAGGGCTGGCTGCGCGAACGGGTGGCAGGGGAAAGGAGAGAAAGAAGGAGGGGAGGAAAGAAAAAGAGGACGGTGGCTGAACAGGAGCTGTAATGAGGCCTGATGGATTCTGAGGTTGTGCCAGCTGCCCCATTAGCTGAGTGGCTCCAAGCCCCACGAAGCGTTGCCCACAGTGTGCCCACCCGTCCACATACACACACTGCAGGGCCACAGCAGCTTGGGGATCCAGCCCCTTTGACACACACACACACACACACACACACACAAACACACACACACACACACACACACACACACACACACACACACACACACACACACACACTTCACATTTAACTAAAACAGATTGCATTGACTAATGCACACTCTTCTGTCTGACTTCCTTAGCTCTTTAAACACACACTCTGTACACACTCATCCAGGGCCTTGCCAGCCACACTTCAATACACACTGAGCCCTTTATGAGAAGCTGTGGGTTAATGACGGCAATAACTCGTCCCAACGTGTTGATTAAGTGTGAGAGGATACATGGGTGACATTGGCATGTGCTAATCAACACTGATCAAACCAGTGCACGCACAACAGTTAAATGTTAAGCTGCCAGAATCACCCTGGTGCCCTCCACTCCACTGCCCACACACAATGACATTATACACACTGCTGTCTATTCATAATATTTTGGTGTTCTTTCAAGAGGCAGTGCCTTTGGACTTTTGTCTGGGGGAAGTTCTTTATGTAGGTGATGTAATTACATGGGCAATTCGGACTGCAGTGGGGGCGTGGCCACTGAGGGGTGGTGGCAAAATCCCGCTGCCAAGTTAGTTCCCAGATGTAGTCAAGGTTTAATTCCTGTTTGTTAAAAGTTTGTTGAACAGTTGCTTCTGGATTGTTTTATTGGAGAGGGATGAGTCGGTTTTTTTTTGGATAAGACTCCTCCTTTCCCTGTATTTGTCTCAGCAGCATAAATCAATATGATGACACGGGGACATACGCTACAGCAGTATAAAAGCAGCTATAAACAATAGGGGTGGGTGGCTTGTCGTGACTCCACTCTGCAGTTCCCCACAGTTCTATGGAGTATTATAGGATCTTTCTGGTCATTGTTTTGGTTTTGCGGCCTGCAACTGTACTGTTTTGGTTCACTCTCATCGCTCTCATAATGTCATTTTTGGCCGCAGCAGGCAGTTGTTTTCAGAGAAAAAAAAACACTAAAAACCAACTGTACACTACCTGCTCAGCACCAAACTGACACAGTAGTGACTGGCTGCTGAGCATAGTGGAGCATTCAGCAGCAAGTGCCAGATATTTCCATCAAGAGTTAGTGGACACCAAAAACAAAGTTATTAAGGAGAGTAAATGAAATTCAGGCAGAAACACAACTCCGAATAAATGCTAATGTTGTTCCGCATCTGCTGGATTTGTAAACAGGCAGCTGTATGCTAACAAGTTCACCATAGCAACTTAAAAGGTGATGATATGTCAGTGTTGCGTTCACAGCTTGTTTCCACTGTCCTCAAGTGGCCAACACATCAGTAACTGCAGTTTTAAGGACTTACAGTAGGTACTGGATTAGCAGACACAAATCTTAGAGAAAGGTGATGCTGTTGCACAACTACTGACAAGTTCACATAATCATATAGGCTTAAATTAGTCCTCAATAGTACAGGTGGCAAAACTCATACTCAGGACCATTATCACTTCCACTCCATTATGGCCCTGGCCTGCGCCATCACTACCATCACTGCAGCGGACCTCATCAAAGCTGGACGACCCGTGCTGACCTCATCAACACTGCGTGACCCCCCGTGACCTCATCAAAGCTGGACGCCCCATGGAGCCCTGAGGGCTGACGACAGGCCCTAAGAAAACACCCCATCCATTAGGGTGCCAAGAGCACTGTAAATGTGGAGTGTCAGCGCCAGCCATCTTCACTGTCATGCCCAATTCTCCAACCCCCCACCCGAGCTGCTCTCCGGACAATGGAGCTGCTGAACCTCCAACCCTCCCAGCCACAATGTCCGCCCACGTTGGCTGGCAGCAGTGACAGAGGGGGGTGCCGGATGGGGAGGCCTGCTGCAGGATGGGACTCTTATTGAGCGTTTGAGCGATGAGCCAGGTCATCACATCTACCCAACTCATCCATCATGCCCCACAAACGGACACAAATAAAGAGGACACATTCCTGCCTCCGCTCCCACTACCACATTCAAGCCCTCTCCAGCCTTTTCTCCCCTTCCCTCTCTCTATTCGAGCCAAAGCCTGGAGAAAAAAGAGGACCAGAGTTCAGGCTCTCCCTCGCTCTTGGAGGCCATGGGAGCGCCAGAAGAAAGCGCCAGGTGGTTTTCTGACTCACGTCACTTAGTATAAATCTCTGTTTGGGCCAAAATGATGGGCAGCCAGAAGGACTATATGGAGTGGGGAGGTGTGAGGGAGATGGGAGACAAAGGGTGAGTAAAATGTTTAAGGAGAAATAAAGAGAGAATGGAAGACATGTCAATCCACATTGTAGTCCTTTATTTCTTAGTTGTTCCTCCCACAGTATTGAATTGAAATGCATAACAGTTACATTGTAGAAAGCATTAAAACAAAGTACCTCAACTTGCTGATTACTTTTTAAAATCGATTATGAACAAAACAACGACATAAACAAACAAACAAACAAAAAATCTGGTCCCTCAAAACGGGAGAATAAATGAAAGTAATCTGTTATTTATCATAAATTTGGCACAAGGGATTAACATGAACCGAACGTCACACAAGCTTGCAGACAACCGTAGAAAATGTCAGATACAGATCTTACCAGACCAATCATGCGTTTATGAAGAAATTATACCTGGCTTTTTTTTATTATTCATTCTTTATAATGTTTTTCATTTTTTACAATTGAATCATTAAATTGTCATAGAAAAAAAAAAACCTAAGTAATATCTATTCATCGACCGGTTTCGTTAGAAGAATAAGGAGTGAATTGTATGTTTAATACTATCCGGCACTCAAATGTAATCTACAAACCCCAGTGAACTCTGGGATAGGCCCGGTGAGGAATTTCCCCTTCACCTGGGCTAAGAGCAGTGCTATTCAGTAAACAAACTACAGTTTGCCAAGAAATAAATACAGTTCTCAACATACAACAGCAAATAACAACAACAACACCAACAAAAAAATGAAAACAAAATCATGATTGTCTAAAAATGAAAGACACACGAGCATGGAGTAGCTAACGACTAGCATTCAGGCTATTTAGTGGTATTGTTGGCTGACTAGGATGGATTCAAGGGGTTTGAAAAAAAGACATATGCCCTTTACAGAACAACAATTAACTTCAGCACTGGCTACTTATCTCAGTAAAAAAACAAATAATAATTAAAAAAAAAAAACATTGTGTTTTCTTCTCTTCCACTAAAAAGACAATCTATTTATATCCTTTCACAGATAGCGCAGGCGGGCAGGATGGAGTGCAGTGGAGAACAGTTGGTAGACACTTGTGTACAGTGCTATGATTGTGCAGACACACGCAGCTATGAAAACGCAGATGGGAAACTGGCCTGATTTCAGCTTAACAATTACTTTTTTTCATTTGTTCTTCAATGACTTCAGTGATATTAAAGCGCTGCTAGCGCTGTCCTTACATGGAGCGGTTTTCATTTGAACTGAGGTTGCTAACCCCACCCTTCATTTTTATCATCAAGTACATGTATTTATGAGAAACACCTGGGGGGTCAAAGGGAATTCTTGTAATACATTTTAAAGATACTTTTGTCAGATGAGCCAGGGCTCTTATGCTTTACGCACAGTGAAACATACTAGGCTGAAACTGGCTGTCTTAGAGACACACCCAAACTCACCCTCTCAGCGTAAAATGTTCTCCTTGCTTTGTATGTGCTGGGCAATAAATGCAGTCTAGCAATGATACATCAGCACATCCATCTTCCATGTCCACCAGCTGCCTTCGCTGTGCAAAACATAGAAATTCAGCAGAATAAATACAGCTATTATTACTTTAGCATTATTATTTTCACCACAATCGGCATCATTGCTACCATCCTGGTTGGTGTTAATGTAAGAAATCAAATTTAAGGTCTCAGAGGGACATTTTGTTCTCTATCTGTTTTTAGGGTTTTTAGGGCTGGGGTTGGGCTGGGTTCTGCATGGACAGTGACCCTGCTTTGTGTGTTAAGGCGCTCCGCTCAGCAGTCAGATGGGCCGTGGTTCTGCTCAGCAGTCACTCTGTGGACGATCAGGGGCCCCGCACAAAGCCCCTGCAATGGGCTCCCAGTGCCACAGGTCAGGTTCAGGGGTTGAAAAGGTGAAAGGGAAAGCGCAAAGGGGTGTCATCATACATGGCTGAGGGACTGGATGGCACTGGATTCAGCAGCAGCCCGTGCCAGACTGTGCCACATGGTGGCCGGGTTGTGGGAGGCTGGGTGAAGAGAGTCCTTTTCAGCCAGAGACAGCATCATGGCATATGCCTGAGGGAGAGGGAGATGGATCACATTTAACTACCGTGCTTAAAAGCAAATATGTATGAACGCTGTGTAGGTAAACAGGCTTGCATGCATGTGAACTGTCAATGTTTCTTTTACCTGAGACTTAGATTTCCTAAAGAGTGGCTGTTTGACTGCCTCCGTCAGAGAGGGGGAGCCAAACGATCCATCGTCCTCATCTCCATCTCCGTCACTCAGCTCACTCTCCTCCAGCTTGCGCATTTCCGAAAAGTGACGAATATGATCCAAGGCTGAGTAGCCACTCTGCTCCTCCTCATCTTTATAACTGGAGGTCAAGTGTAATTAAAATTAAATTTCAAGATACTTTTGACAGCACATCATCATTTACACAATGCAAAATAATGTTTAAGCTGAATTTACCTCCTAGGAGAGGTTTTACAGTTGAGGTTCAAGTCGTTTGGCCCACTGAAGTCCATTTCGTCTTGCATGATGTCATCACTGAGGCTGCTAGGGAGCACCTCGCCTTCCAGTTTCCCAGGGATGTTGCTAGGCTCTTCCCCTTCTTCTTCATCAGCACCAAGCTCCTCCGCCTCCTCGTCGTCCAGGTCACGTGACCCATGGCTGGCCACCAGCGGCTTCTCTTCTTCAAATGGACCGCCATTTAACCTGCAGGCCAGGAACATCGATTAGATCACTGCAGCTTGATAAAGTAGCAGACTTGTTAAGGAAGAATAAATGACAGTGACATCTACCTTATTAGCTGTACATTTTATAAATACACTCCTTTTAAAGAGAGAGAGAGTAATCAAGAAATTGAGAAAGAATTCTCCAGGTGCTTGTTAAGTTCGTAACATAAGAAATAAAACACTGAAGTGAAAATTATATGTATGTTTAGTACATATACTGGGTGCTGGCTTTGTCTTTTGCTTTCCTCTGAGAATTCTTTCTCTATATATACAAAAACAATGGAGCGTATGGGATAAAGAGCAGAGAGCGGTAGATCTGAGGCAGGACATGGCAGCTGGGATCGAGAGAGCCCGGAATCCCGTTTGTCATCGAGGCTTGGGGGCCCCTTTGGGCATAGCAGCACTGGGTTGATCGTTGCAGCACTTAACTGGAGTGCTCTGCCTCTCTCCTTGTTTATTTTCTCTACTATCTCGTATTCATCTAATAGGCAAAATATTTAGCTGACAGCCCCATTTGGTGGGAGAGTTATGAGAGCGTTGCCAACCGGCCCATTCCTCTATCCCTGTGGAGGGAGAGAGGGCTAGCTATCCAAACTGCCTGAGTCTTAATCTGTCCCTCTGTCTCAGCGCCACAGGAAACCACCATTTGGTAAATCATCTGGAACCACATAAAGACTGATTCACTAATTACACTCTGGGACGTCTTTCGTCAGCTCCCAAAAATGCCATTTCTCGCACAAAGGATTCAGAGATGAAGACTGAGAGTTGGACGTGGGGAAGTAGATAGGAAACAAAACACATCAAGCACATCACCACATAATTATAGGATGCTTATAAATAGGATACCTGCGCTGGATTTGAAAGGGGACGCATTTGAGCGTGCAACGACGTAGAAGAAGGGGAGAGAGGGAATTATTGCTGATTATATTTTAGCACATACAGGATCCACATCATCTTCTCTCTTTTATCAGCAGCTGATAACACCGTGCTTTCGACTGAACTCCCGCCGGGATGGAGAGTTTGAGGCTGACAAGGTGATGTTCGTGCCGTGTTGAGCTTGCAGGGCTGAGAAAAGGGACTAGCTCCAAAAAAAGAGAGCGAGAGCTCTGTGATTAAGAAAACAGATTCGCTAATTACGCTTTCAAACGTGGTAATTTGCTGGGGATAAAGTATCTATCAGAAGTAGTCAGGAGCACAGCACTTTGAAAGGAAACACGGGCTGACCCTTTGACCCCACCCCCTCTACCCTCTTCCTGTAGGCAGACATGTTGCTTCCAGATGTGCTGGGCTAACTGCTGCACACCCCCTCCTCCTGCTTCTCTCTCTGTCCCACTGACGATCTACCGCCGGGTCCTGCTCTCACAGGCCTTCGGCACAATCATACGCCAGTCTGCGAGATCTCTATCTGGACCCACAATCTGCCCTGTGATCACACCAACGTGAGGCACGTGAAAACAAACTCCGAGACCTGAGCAGACCTCTCAACTGCTATCCGACCTGATCACAGCTCCAAGAATTTATTTGCATAATGCTCAGACGAAGTTGCATGCACACAGATATGTGTTCGTATGTGTGGCCAAAAAGGCAACTGATACAAGGAGCTGCACGTTTCCAAAACCTGCCCATATCTTAAATGTCATCACATATGATTGCTCTCTACTCCAGACCTCTGAGCACGATGTGATAATTAACGAGGGCTGGCTGGGTGGTATGAAAATACACATCTAAAATGGGCTGATAGCAGCTGACCCATTATTCATACCTATTCCAGCCCTTGGAGTCCTTTTCAAGTCCAACAATCTGAATGTAGTCACAATTAATGCAGGAGTTCATGCTGTAATGTAGGTTAGGCTATCAGGTATAGCTTCAGATAAATCATGTTAATGTTATCCTGTATTTGGATTTTCTTCAGGAGGCCCTGGCCCTCATTTGTCCCTGCTGTTGAGATGTGGTGGGTGAGAAGTCTGGGTGAACCCAGTGCTCGCTGCTATTTGTCTATAAACATCTTGTTTAGCTCCGTAGATGTAAATCTAGTCAGGAAAAAAGACAGGTCCCCAGAAATGAACACATAAAACTTTGCTTACCCTTCCTCAGAGGGGTCCGGTGACGTCTGGTTCTGGCCTGTGTTGCTGATGAAATTTCTTATTTCATTGAAATAAGAGTCTTCTTTGTCATCCAATATGGCGCTGCCACTGTCCAGTTCAGACTGTGGGGACGACATTGCAGTGCCTGCAGAAAGAAAATATATTCCAGTTTTGTCTCCAAAGATGTGTTTTTGAATTTCAATATAATCAATAATGCACTATGTTGCACCATGATGTCCCAAAACATTTGTAAATGATGGCTGTGTGTCCACCTATAAAATGCATTTAAAATGCACGTTTTCATTTCAGTGATATGTTTTTAACACACAGTTTGTTTGTTCCCATAAGTAGATTCAAATATGTCGACAGCGTGACATATTCTGTATCTGCTGATTCCAATATTTCAGTGAAATTACAGTGAGTGAAATATTCACATCCAATTCCTTTCCTAATGATGTGATGGTGGACCCATTACATCATAGGGAAAAATCTCCATGGAGTTCTCCGTGATATATTTGGTATCTTTGGATACTTTGAGATCTTGACTACAATTTAAAATAAACTTATGTGAGTTTTGACAATGCTTGACCACACAAAATGCATTTGTAATAATGGACCTGCCAAAGCATCTTTGAGATATATTTTATTATTTTAAACTATGTGGAAACAGCTACGATGTTTGCTGCTGCAAAGGGAAATCTTGGCAGATACTTGATTTCATATTTGATAGAGTGAACATCGTGTCTGATGAAATGAAAAACTCCTCTGAGGACTGTTGCTCTTAGCTGCTGGCTCTCAACTGCTGATTCAGAGTCAGAGTGATGCAACCTATCCAGCCCATAAGCTGCGCTGCTGATGAAAGCAGCTGATTCAAAAAATATTTTGTGCTGCTGCAGTGGTAGATGACAGATTTATATAGTTTAATTTTTCAGCTTCTAAAATTGTTTCCAATCATGAGTAAATTATGTTTTATATTATTCAGCAGAAGGATTTATAAATACAATGTATTGCTATGGCACAAATAAGCAAAGTAGCTCTCATTTTCTCTGATAAAATATGACTGAAGGCTCATGCACACCTTCAGTTTCTTGTAGACAAGAGGAGAGAGAACTTCCACACACTGTCCTATAACTTGCAATAAACTTCATAAGAGATACAACATGTCGGCCCAAAGACCTTCGTCAGGTAAAACTGAAGAACAAAGAAACATTCCAGACAGATACAGACAACACCTCCTCAGGTGAAGCCAATCAGGGACCACGATCTGTCAGGTAATCAGTCCCACAGTCTGTATGCATGTAGCCAATTAGAAGGCACCACCCACCATCAAAAAAGGACATTCCACAATCTATAATGGACAGCAACTACATCAATTTATACACAAACATGAATTAATAAAAAATAAATAAAAATTTAAATCAATTTATACAAAACCATCTTTTCCAAAGTGACAGTAGTAATATTAGGCTAATGGTAGACCTCAGGGTAATTCATAATTTCACTGTTTAGGCTTCCCCATGAATATACCTCTAAATAGGCAGTACATTACTATAATACAAAATAAAAGTAGCCACATTCAATCATATAATAGAAAAGAAAGAAAAGAAAAACTGAATATAGGAAATGACATAGAATCACACAATTGAAATACATAAACATAGGGATGATGAAGACATGGCCTTAATGATGAGTTGCTACTTAATGTGATGCTGTGAATTTCATTTTTGAATGGGATCAGCCGGGACATATTCCCATTTGATTGTCACTAGATTTATAGGTTTATCCACTAATGATAAATTCTTCTTCTATTGGTATTGAAGCCCTGTTTGGATGATTTTTGCACATCGTCTTCATCATCCCTATGTTTATTTCAATTATTATTTCAATTATATATTATTATTATTATTTCAATTTTTTTCCTTTCCTATTTCCTATTATATGATTGAATGTGGCTGCTTTAATTTGTATTATGGTAACTTACTGCCTATTTAGAGGTATATTCATGGGGTAGCCTAAACAGTGAAATTATGATAGTTTCACCCTGAGGTCTACCATTAGCCTAATATTATTATTGTCACTTTTGTAGAGATGATTTTGGATAAATTGATTGATTTTGTTTTATTTATTTAATATTAATTAATGTTTGTGTATGAATTGATGTAGTTGCTGTCCATTATAGATTGTGGAATGTCCTTTTTTGATGGTGGGTGGTGCCTTCTAATTGGCTACATGCATACAGACTGTGGGACTGATTACCTGACAGCTCGTGGTCCCTGATTGGCTTCAACTGAGGAGGTGTTGTCTGTATCTGTCTGGAGTGTTTCTTTGTTCTTCAGATTTTCCTGATGAAGGTCTAAGGACCAAAACTTATGAAGTTTATTGCAAGTAAAAAAACAGTGTGTGAGTTCTCTCTTCTCTTGCCTCTGATAAAATATGGAAATAGGAAAAGAGGCTTGAACCAGAAATGTATGTTCAAGACTTCTCACCTGACAGGTTGCCATTCTCATGCTTCTTGAGGTGACGGTCCAGGTTGGTCTGCTGACCAAAGCAACGATCACACAAGTGGCACTTGAAGGGCTTTTCCTTGTTGTGGATGTTGCGGATGTGACGTTGCAAGTTGGAGGAGATGCTGAAGGAGCGGTCGCAGTATTTACACCTGCAGGAAAAGTGGAGGCCTTTCACTTAAACAATAATGAAATGACAAAAACAGCAAAATGCACAAGCTGCTAGTCATAATAACAACTGTGCTGCATAATGAATCAGGAACCCGTGGTTTATTCTGTGGGAAACATAATGGGATACATAATGTAGGACACACATACACACTCGCATACAGACAGTCCCAGCAGTCCCACAGTCCCAGACATGATGGAGGAGCTTGTTTAAGGTGAAACAGCTCTGCCTCTTATCTCCAGCCAGCGCAATAAAATTGCATTCTTCTCTCACAAAATAAGCACGCAACAGATTTGGTTCTAGCCCTGCAAAATTAGAGCCTCTTGCCAAGTTTCTTCATGCAAAATTATACGAGAAGATTACATCTTTTCTTCTGGTGGAATTAGCTCGCTCGATTGGCTGTCCCTCAGGAAACCCCCCGGTTATCTCCACAAAAAATTACAATAAACAGCGGTGATCTTTAATGGCATGCCAGCGTGTGGAGTGCAGGCTATCAGGCTGGGGCAGTAGAGGACTGCGTCTGTCTTTCTCTCTCCCCTGTGGTCAGCAGGCCTCCTCCAAGCTTTGGGCCAACATTCCACTACCTTGGTAACTACAAAGCAGAGCAGTGCTAGCCAGGGCTTACTCATTATCCAAATGTAGTAAATGTGCAAGATTCATTTTTGCATATGTACTGAACTGCTGCTGCATTGTTACTTCTACCTCAGCGGCACCTGGAAAACTCTGCACTGTTGACGTCGGGTGGCATGGAGACTTTTACAACGGTGACCAAAGTTTCCCATGAATTCAAAATGCTAAGAAACTTTGTGCATTTTGCCTTATTTGCCAACTACAGTAGACTGTCATTCCAGAAAAAAAGAGCTTAATCTTGTGATAACCTTTTTAGTTGGCAAGAAAGCCTCACTTGGCGCGGCAAGTAGCCAGTAGGCTTGCAGATCATTTGGAGTCTGGCCTCATACGCACAAGAGAAATGACCACAGCTGCCGGGCCTGGACATCTGCCCGCGCTCCTCATCACCCCAATTTTTCACCAAACTTCCTCCCTTCCTCTCTGCTCTGCTCTTTTACCAGCCCAGCTTCAAACCCACCCCCCTTCTTCCTGTCACCCTGGCGACGGACACCATTTTTCATCAGGCAAATTATTTAGCGGTAGGATAATTATTCCAGGCTTTTACGGCATAAGAAAACACACATAAACTCTGTTCTAACTGTAGACAAGAATTCCCTGGGAAAACATCCATGCGCTGTTAACAAATGAGCTGCATCTCTCCGCCTCTGTCTGCTCAAGGATACGCTGTGTGAAAGTGTTTGCTGCTTTCACTCATATTCGTGTGGGAAGAAAAGCAGTTCTTCACTGGGGAGTTAATTTACCTATAGAGTTTTGTATGGTGTGTATTCTTGGAAGTGAGGAGGAGAGATGGAGGGATGCTGGCAGAAGGTGAGAGAGGAGGATGATATTCAGCCGACATGTTGCTGTTGGACTGTCTTTTTCCTTAACAGCTCAAACCAAAGCTAAACACCCACACACCACTTCAACATGTATACACACACAGACAGCTCCAAGAGACAGTACATGTGTACAATTGTGGCTCTTAAGACTTGTAGAAATAGTCGTACCGATATGGTTGCTCTCCTGTATGAGTCCTGAGGTGGCGGGTCAGGTTGGCAGAGCGTGGGAATATTTTCCCACAATATCTATAAAGGAATTTAAAAAAAAACATTTTTAAGTTATCTACATTTCTTTAGTAATCTAAAAACCTGTATTATTCTAATATTCAAAAGACACAGGAAGTCTTGCTTTAACACATGTCCACAGAAAAAGTAAAAATACCTACCACTCTTAGGAAACACTTACATGAAAGTACTCAGCAAAAGAAAAAAGACTCCAGTGCCAATATCGAATATCAAAACGATTTAAAATTAAAATAATACATGCCAAACCAGTTGCCGTAGTTACCTGCATGTGTAGCGCTCCTTGCCCTTGCGCAGCAGCGTCTCTGGAAGTGCAGAGGGCGGGGCTCTAAAGTCAAACATGGAGGGGACGGAGCGCAGCAGGTCACCAGACTCTGGCTTCAAGGTGCCAAACGTCTCCAGCTTCTCTGCCATGTTCTCGATGGCCGACATCTGAGGAGACAGAAGAGAGGGAGGACAGAGTGAGGGGTTAGCCCTCTGCTTAAGAACATTTAGCATTGCCAACAAGTCCGACATGCAAAGCAAAGAGACTGACGTTTGAATAGAGATTTATCAGTTTTGAAAGCTGCATCACTTATCACGAGCTTGTCACTTGGGTCAAAGAAAAACAAAGGAAACAAAGGATATTATCTTAACGAGCTGTGAGATTTCACTAAAAATAAAAATAGGATTTTAAGGCACAAAAACAGACTCACTGAATATTTTCACTGCCTGGATACTGTAGATAGACATGCAATTATGCTGCAGGATGTGGTTAAATATTTTTTGGGGTTTCAGACTGCAGGATGCAATAAAATGCAAAAAGCAAAATGCAATGAATAATTTAGGGGGCATATGTCCTAAACACTGAAATAATTACAGCAACCATACATTTTTACGTTTGCTGTGGATGTCTTTACATTAAGCACAAATGCCAAACATTTATAGACTTGATTCCAATTTACTGTTAAACGCTTCTTACTGAATATATAATTGAATTTGTTCATATCTTGTTTGACTGACGAGCGTTGTTTACAGGCATCATACCAGGTGAAATAAAGTAACAGAGGTATTGGTTGAATTCTTATTATGACGTTCATCACTGATTCATGAATCACAAGGTCAAATCCCTGGTATATGTGCATGCCAAGTACATTTGATTTTGATTCATTACTTTGCAGTTAAACAAAAAACAGTATGCTCCCATTCACGGTCAGTGGAGAGCAGGTGTGAAACTTTGAATGTTAAATTCAGCCAACTCTTGTTCTCTTACAGATACACAGATATACATGTACAGTAGATACATAAACACACACACACACACACACACACACACAAACACACACTCACTCACATAGGATTAAGGACTGCAGCCAATCTACTAATGAAGCCGAACATTTAGTTTCATCAGATACTCTCCGAGGAGATATGTGTACTTGTCAGTTGATCTGTGTGTGTGTGTGTATGAACAAGAAACTATGTGCGTGCAGCACGGTGGCCGTAGTTGATTAATTGCCATCAATGTGTGTGTGAAAGAGAAAATATATGTACGTGTGTGAAAGAGAAGAATGTATTTGTAATGCATTTGTGTGTGTGTGTGTGTGTGTGTGTGTGTGTGCAGAATGTGTGTGCTGACAGGCATGTGCGTAGCATGTGAGCGTGATTGTACGTGCTTAGTGTGTATCTGTGTGTTGTCAGATACGTGTCCGTGTGTGTGTGTGTGTGTGTGTGTGTGTGGCAGAGGAGTGATTCATGTCCACTGCTGGGCTGTAAACTATTCTGTGCACAATGCAGGCAGACAGCACATTCGTCAATATGAAAGATGTTGACATTACTGATCAAGGGCCAGACACGGGTAATAATGATATCGCTGTGCTGAGAGGGGCGGGGTGGGGGAGGAGCGGGGGCTGGAGGGGGAGTGAAGGGAGAACTAGAGGGAGGGGCGGGGGAGAGGGGGTCCCAGTAGGCCGCAGGGCCTGTCAGCCCATCTCACACACACACACACACACACACACATGTTTTTTAAAGGGGCCACACAAATTTGCATTATTTTGCGTGTATTGAATTTTCAGCCTGTTTCTTATTCTTATTTCAATAAGGCAACAAATCAATGGTGATTCGGGTCCTCCACCAGAGCCCTGCTCCGAGTCTGACATTTCATCTCCTGCTTTCACCCCCTGTCACTCTCAGGCTTCACGCCAAGATGGAGCAGACAGAGGGGAAAGAAACAGAGGAAGAGAATCGGAGAAGAAGCATGATGAAGGACTAGACGATAAGGGAGAAGAGTGGGAAGGAAGAGAGAAAGAAAGAACGAAAGAAATAAAAAAGAAAGACAAAGAAAGAGAAAAAAGCAAGTAAGCAAGATAGAAAGAAAGAGAGTCAACAGAGCCCAGAGAGAGAAGGGCTGATGGATGGCGGTGGAGCCTGGTGTTGGGAGCGGCTGATTAGGAGTGACGGCCGAGTGTAAAGTTCCTGCCGCAGCCGTCGACGTTCCCACTGAGGGAGGATGTGGAGTGTCAGGTCCGTTTGATTATGAATATGCCAATGCTACATGCCATGAATCAAAGGCAAGGGAGAGACAGAGAGGGAGAGAACGGAGCGAGGGAAAGAAGGAGGGCAATGAATTGAAAGATAGGCAAGGAGTTGTGGAGAAGAGGGAGGTGAAATGCTTTCATATTTCTTTTGAATGTGCACTGTGTATTTCATTGGGCTCTTTTCAGGCACTGGAGTGAATGCTCGGTTTGTCTGCCTTGCTCAACGAGAACCCATAACTCTTGGGAACATTAGGGCCCCTAAAGCTGTCGGCAGTATCGAGCCTGTCCGATAAGACACTTTTTAGAGCTGAAACTATTCCATCCCGGCTCCATCTACTGGGGAATTCTGACCACCACCTCAACACGCTCATGCTGCTGCACTATATTAAGAGTTTAATCTCACACCTTTGGTCAACCTTTGCCTCTGTATCCTTTAAATGAAAGGCATAGACCCTGTTATAAAAAAAATATTGGTATTTGTCTGACTGTTTGAAGCAAAATGAAATTGTCATTGGATACTAGGCAATGTCACTGGAACAGTGCTTTGGCAAAAGACGTAATATGAATATGTAAACTTTGTACATGATTAAAAATGAATATTGATTTAGTATTAACTTATTCCAGTTCAGAACGGATTTTGAAACCATTGTTGCATGGTCCATGTTGGTAGTAGACAAAATAATCTTCTCACCAAGTCATATGCTTTGTTTTCAGTCGAGCAGTAAATGATTCACATATACAATCCAATGGATCAGATATATTAATGATTAAAACTAGTAACCGTCAGTCTGCCACAGATTACAAAAACCTTCAGCCATTAAGCCGTTTTTATGGATGGTGAGCCAGGTTCATTAGGCCACTGTTTGACAATGCTGTGTGTGTGAAATGTTCGACTTAAAGGACAAGAGGATAAACGGCTCCACATTTTGCTCTAAAGCGATTTTTCAAAGGTTTTATAACCCCCCTACTCCTTTGTATAAGAGACCCCCCCAATCCATACACACACACACACCTCCCAAAACCCCCTTGTCCTTCCCCCTGGGCAGTGTGTGTATGTCTGTGAACTTGCTTGTTGCTGTAGCGTCGCTCTGGGACCAGCAGTTGATTGGCTATCTTCAGATGTCAGTGATGCTGTGAGGGCCTTAATTAGCGAGATGCATTCTCAATTGTTGATCTTTATCGGGAACCAGATGTTTGGAGGGAGGAACTAACCCCCCCACTCGCCCCGCCAGTGTCCCAAAGAGACTGTTACCCTTGTGTTGATGTAAAGCAGCCCCCCTAAACACCACCCTCCACCCCACCTTCCACCCATCCCCCCATTCCCATTTGCAAGAGCCCTGCTTCATTCTCCAAATAAGCAAACATATATTCAGAGCTGTTGGATGGACAGGGTGTAGCTCGGCTGGAAATCCCCGCTTAAACCAAACCTTTCATGTGAATCAGAGAGGGGATGTGTCTAAATGTAAAGATGTAAACAAATCAAAAAGCCAGGCTACTCAAGGTGAATCAGTACAAAATAATATAATATCATGTACAATATAAACATTTCAAACAGATGAAATTTCTTTGTATTAACATATAAGAAAGTGGTTCTATGGCCAGAAACGGACACAAGTCCAGTCAGTGCGTGACGGTGATGGGCTAAAGCCATGCGAATGCTGGGTGATGTCAGTTGTAAACTGTTATGCAGCCCATGCATTAATTAGGGGATGGGGTCTGTTTGGTGGAGGTACAGGTGGAGGAACTTACCCAAGTTCTCTGATCTGGCAAACGAAACTGAGGGGCGGAACAGAGGGAAAAGAGAAAGCAGTCAGAACCAGTGTGTATGAATCAACAGCTTTTGACTGGACACATATGGATACAGAGGGAATGATGGGTCTCGGTGCAATCGACTTTGAATGAGCTGCCTATCTGCAGAGTTATGGCGCTGGAATTATAGGAGGCTCTAATAGTTTCCAACACTTCCTGGTGTTCAATAAGCTCATTATAGCAGGCTACAAATACAATTCCAGTACGTAATCTAAGCCAGTATTGCTTAGCAATAAAATTTCCTGCCAGGAAATAAAAAGCTGAATCACTAAAGGTTGAAAATAAGTTCCAGTCCCCTCAGCTTTGCAACCTCTTTTTTGATATATGGCTCAAGAGTGAGTCAGGTGACTGAAAACAAACCCCCTCAAAAGTATACAGAAGGGCCCCTTGCCTGGTCTGGCTTAGACCTACCCGGGTCTGGTGTTTCTGGGAATGATTTGTGTGTCCAGACATCATAAAGTCATAAAGATGGCCTAAGCACTCTGTTAGTGTTTCTACTGATAGGACACCTCATTAAGGCGTGTGGGACAGCCATGTGGCTGCTGCAGGCTGGGCCCATGCAGCAGTCTGGACAGGGGACATAAATCAGACAAATGAAACAGCCTGTAAAAACCAGACCTGAAACGGCCAGAAAAGAGGAAAAAAAAATCATATGCCTGAGAAAGTGGTGTTTTCACTTTCCGAAGGACCGTTCTCACCCGTGGGGGAAGATTGAACAAATGAACGTCAATGCAGCACGTCATAGACACACACATACAGACACACACATACACTCACGCACACGCTCGCACACACATATGCGGTGTCTCACACTGGAAATACTGAACCCAGGGGCAGAAATCATTGCTTTAAGAGCATATCATTTTTTATATTGTAATCAAAGATATGTTATGGGTAGACATGTCAGAGTGTGCCCTTTCTTTTTCCCACATCTGTTTCAGATAGCCAACAACGGGCTTAACAGGCAGTAGCTTGGATAAGGCTGGAGCCACATACTAATCCTCATTAATCCAGTTTGGTCAGCCTGGGACAGACTCATCAAATCACAACCATTGTGAATTAAAATGGGCAGGACTGAACAAGAGCTACCCAGACAAAATAGGGCTGTTACTGTCTATTTAATCAATCTAGGGTAAATATAGGCATCTGAGATCAACTTTAAAACCAAATAAACAGAATAACAGTGGATAGGTAAAAAATGTACAGTTGCACTGGTGAGAATGTGTGAGTTAGTGCTTTGTGCAAACAAGGTGAGTGTCACCTTATTATATTCCTTCTAAATGCCACAAGTTCCCGCTGATGTCACAGTCAGAACCTACCTGTGGATGGAAGAGGAAGCCCGGGGCTGGCCGCATATGAGCCTCAAACGGATCGCTCATTCTCCTCTTCTCAACCCTGCTAATAATAGATTTCTGTCAGTTCTTAACGCATGTACGCAGATATTGGTACGCTTATATTCATTATTACAAAACAAAAATACAATTAGCAATAACATGACAGTAAATTACACCAGAAGAGTTTTTGCAGTATGAAAACTTTTTCAGGCTCTTGCATTATACAATGTGTAACAGCAGTTTATGCATGTTGTACTGTTTACACATAATGTAAAATTGCAGTAGTGACTTGACTTATGGTTAAGTAAGCTACTGGGAATAACAATACCTGTAGATGGGGTCCATGAAGAAAGGGGTGGGCCTGGCATGCTGTAAGGAGGTGTCAGCTTTTGGGATCTTCACCACTGCCTTCTCCTCCTCATACCCCAGGTTATTCTTTGTCTCCTCCTCTCTTGGATTGCGTCCACGGCCCCTAGTCCCCAGGCTCAGGTCTAGCGGCTGATCCTGACCAGTGGAGTGGGAGGCCTCTGGTTTGGAGGGGGCAAATGTGGCAGACTTCTGCTTAGTAGTGAGGTCAAATGGTGACTCGGATGAAGATTTGCCCTGGGCCTTCTTGCAGTCATCTGCTGGAGACTGTGGTTCGCCCTTCAGGCCTGGAGGTCTGAGGTCCCTGTCTGGAAAAGGGTAAACTGGAGGAGAGAAAGCTGGGAAGAAAGGCAGTGGGAACATGGAGGGGTAGGGCAGAGACCCGACCTTCTTGTCCTGCAGCCCAGCCAGCCCTGTGGAGCCAAAGTACTTCTCAGCAATGGAGGCAATGGCCTTAATAGAGTCATTTACAGCCCCTGTTACGGCTGTGTGCTCGTCCAGCGAGGATGGGATGAGGGAAGGGCCCGGAAAGTCTTTAGCAGCACTGCTGCCTTTCAGGCTGGGGCTCTGGGGGCCTCCTTCACTGGCCTTCCTCTTGGGGCCTTTGCCATTTTCTCGAGCAGCCCCCCTTTCCCTCTCACTGTCCATGTCGCTCTCCAGTTCGGATCCTGATGTGCTCTCCAGATCACTTCCACTGGGTGTGCTGACATCGTCCAGGTCGCTGCTCTCAGACTGGTCACTCTGCTTGTTCCGCTGCTTGGTGGAGGACGAGGAGCTCTGGGCGTGGAGCTCTGAACCTGGCATCTGGTTGCCAGGTGCACCACCATCTTTACGGAGAGCCTTGAGGAGCTCTCGGGACTCCTGAAGTCCAGGGCTAGTAGGCAGCAATGGACTCTTACTCAGCTCTGCACCAGGCCCAATAACAGGTGCATGGGCTGGTTGTCTGACAGGAGAGGTGGCAGGAATGAGTGGTGGCCGGTGGTAGAGTCCAGAGGGGAAGAGGCCAGGGAAGCTGAAGGGAAATGCCGGGGCAGCAGGGAAAGTAAGCCCGCCATGGTGGCGACTGGCCCCAAAGTAATCAGCCAGCCCAGCACTGCTGTGGCCCATCGCCAGAGCTGATTTGTCCAAGCCAGGGGCGCCAGGGAGTGGCATACCCTGGGCAAACAATCCCCCTGCTGTGAAATGGTTTTTCCCTTCACAGAAGCGCCGGTGCTTGTTGAGGGAGGATGTGGTGCTGAACATCTGCCCACAGTCCTTGCACTTGATCTGCGTGCGGCAGTCAGCGTGCATGCGTTTGTGGCGGCACAGGTTAGAGAACTGGGTGTAGGACTTGTGACATACCTCGCCTGCAGGGACACGGAGACAGATACAGAACGTATAAGTATGCAACACACACCGACCCACATACACACACACACACACACACACACACACACACAAAATAACATCACATAATATGACATCTCTAGTTAACATGCTTCAGGCTGGCTGAGGCTAAGGCAGAGGAAATACAGTATGAATGATATGCTTGTGTTCCCATCAATACCCTGACAACAGTTTTCCAGAAAAATAAGAAGGAGAGGTGTGTCCAGATCCTGGCATTGTAAGGGAATGTGTTTGGTTGATGGTGTGAGTCAGTTGCTGCCACTCATCACCTGCACATCAAACCAAATTCCCAGGCATCTCTAGCCCCATTGTCCTCTCAGGGACGCTCCCAGGGAGTCCATAAACAATCACACACACACACACACACACACACACACACACACACACACACACACACACACACACACACACACACACACACACACACACACACACACACACAGACATGCAGGCACATTCACAAAATATTCACATAACTCAGAAACTGAATAACACACACACACAGACACACACAGGCATGCAGATGTACATATACACACACACATTCTCAGCCGCATGCAGTACAATGGCTCTATTTTAAGTTTGTGAAGGAAGCGGAGTTGAATGAATCCTATCCTGCAGTCCGGTTCCCAGGGACAGGTCCCACGTCCTCTGCTGCCCCTCTTCCCTCTTCCCCCTCCGGGACTCTCCCGTCACCCCCTCAGCCCCCTCACCTTGTCCCCATAGCTGGGTCCCTGTCATCCTGCGCTAAGTGACCTTCCCACAGTCAACCCCTGTGTGCCTGCCTGTTGATCTGTCTGACCCTGGGAGACTTACAGTAGCAACACCCAGCCCTGAGACAAAACCTCACCGTCCGACATTATCTATCGCCATTATTAGTCTGTCAACATTATCTACTGCCAGTGGATGATTTGTTTGAATTTACAAAGGGGGATGGTAGCCAAGTACTTATTGTTTTCACATGCTCTTTTCTCTTGCTAGTCTAATAAAAGTCAAGAATGCAGTTTATGAAACGGGGAAGATGTTCCTCTCCGTTGTCCCCCTCCCACACTTATAGGATATTTTGCAAATCAGCTACACCACAGCTGATGTTTCAATAAGACTTTGATCATCAGATAATAATATCAGAAAGCAGTTAGAAGCAGCTCTGGATGATTGATTTTGTTCACATTGTTATTAGATCTCCAAAACGAGGATAAGGAAGTGGTTAGGCTCACACTGTGATTACACTTCTGCATACTTTGGATGCCTTCCAGCCACAAGGTGCACAAGAGGCAATTTAAGGAGATGGACAGGAAGAGCGGGAAAAAGTATTGTGGAAACAGATTTAAATAAACACCCCAGAGGAACGCCAAATGGGAATGCTCGAGCCAAGAGTGAATGTAATATATTTAAAAAAGAGTCTATTTTAATGAATAGACCCAGAAAACTAAACTGAAATGAAGTGTATTTGTGGTTTGGCTTTGGTGGACACAATCAGGGCAGAGAGGTAGTTAAAAACATTTTGAACACATCTGGGGGGGGGGGGGGGGGGAGTGCCTGATTCCTTTGATTTTGGACATGATGTTTCCTCTCTGGGAGCTGCACATGTGTCTTGCAACACAGATGAAGAAATATGGAGACTGTGTCTGAATACCTTTCAACTGATTAAAATGAATCTGTTTGAGCTTAGGTTGAATACATTCACAGTGAGACAGGTAGTAATTTAAGTAATACATTTTGTGTAAAATAAAAGATTGTATCGTCGACACAACTAATCAGTAATTTCAAATAATAAATAAGTAGTTATTAAATCTGTCCACCAGTGTGTATAGGGGATAGCTGCTTCCATTGCTCCCTCTTTGTGTGTGTGTGTGTGTGTGTGTTTTTACAAGTATAGCCACATGGCCTGAGCAAACTACAAGAAAAAGCCCTGCACCATAAATCATGTAGTTGTGACATTTACAGACTAACAACACACACGCATGACACACTGAGTGCGAGATCTGATTCACTACACGCGTGTATTCGTCAGCTCTTAATAAACTGAAACAAAATATTATAAACACATTCCTGAGAGGAGAGCGGCAGCTAAGTAGAGGCTCGCCGAGTGTCTAAATTAATAACCCAGCAGGCCTGAGTGCTTCACTTTCATAGAGAAGCGCTGAGACACACACACACACATCCTTGACACACTGCGTGCACTAACATACAAACAGAATCATGTGTGCATACAGTACAGTACTGTCCAAAACACGTACATGCCCTTCAAAGAGCACACGCACAAACAAACACTTCGGACACACACATGGTCTCTCTCAGGCAGCCGTCATGTTTGAGGCTGCCTTGTCTTTTTCACACAGCCATTAGTTGTTTTTAAACCTGCATATTTTCTGCTGATTACAGCAAATGGACTCCTATTCGGAGGGAGCACAGGGAAGACGGCTGTACATGTGGTTGCTATTTGTGAGGAATGGTGCATGTGGCGTAGGGAGAGAGGAGGAGAGAGGGGAGTCAAGAGGTGGCGCAGTGGAGATGCAGCCACTCGGGCCTATGTATACATGCGTGAGTGTGTTAACGTGTGTTTGAAAGAGTGTGTATTTGGTGTGTGGACAGGTTTCCGCGAGCTTGTATGTGTGTGCGTTGGTGTGCAGGGTCAGGGAAAGAGAGACGGGGCAAAGGGTGAAGGTCATAATGCTTCAGGGGAAGGAGATCAGATCTGCGGTGCGAGGTGGTGAAAATGTGAAAGGTCAAAATGTGCTTGGGTCTTGCAGGAGTTAGCGTTTACTGAAGAGCAGGGACAAAAAGTGTGTGTGTGTGTGTGTGTGTGTGTGTGTGTGTGCATATGAGAGAAAGCAACTGAGAAAGAAAAAGCCTGTTAGCTGTAGCGTCAACAGTACGTGAGGTCACTGTGAGAGGCAACAGTAAGGTTAGACCAGGTGGGATTGAGTCAAATTACATGCTAGTTTAAATGCTGTTATCACCATATCAGCACTGTGTTAAGAGTGCTGACGCAGATAAAACTGCAGGACTCTTGTCTTAAAAGAAATGGTCCTGCCACTCTAAACACAGCGTCTAATAATCCCACGTGTAATTCCTGTAGAACATTACATGACTGACCCCAATGTATTTTTGCAATAACATCACAGTTTTTCTATTAAAGGCAAGTCACAAGCATATTATTATTATTATTATTATTATTATTATTGTTATTATTATAACGTACTGAGGAGACTTACATAGGTAGGGTCTTAGTGACTTACACATGAAGGGCTTGACACTGCTGTGGATGTGCTTATGCTGCTTGAGGCCTGAAGACGTTGCGAACGTCTTGCCGCAGTCAGAGCAGGCGTGGGCCCGCGCCCCGACGTGCTGTGAGCGGATGTGCCTCTGCAGGTTACTGGGGTCTGTGAACACCTGCTGGGGGAAGCAACCGCACAGACACGACGGGGGAGTTACTATCTGCTTCCACGCGTGGACTCGGAAACACAAGAATGCTCATTACTTGAATATCCCCTCCAAAAGTCATCACTTTACCTTTGAGCAGTTTTCACATTCATAGTGCTTGCCACTGTCATGCGACATCTGATGTCGGATCAGGTTTGATTTCCAGTTGAAGGCCTTGGGACACTGGTCGCACTTATATTCCCTCTCCTCAGAGTGGGACAGTGTGTGGGCCTCCAGACTGCAGGAAACACATAACATAAAACAACAATGAGGATTTAGAAATTAGTTTTCACTTATTGTAAGTCGCTTTGGATAAAAGCATCAGCTAAATTAATGTAATGTTGTGTATCATATGGATGTCTGACAGCTCCAGCTCTCCATGTGTATTGATGGAGATGAAAATCAGCAGCATCAACATCTCCCTAAATAAATTACGTGTTTGAGTGTGTGTGTGTGTGTGTGTGTGTGTGTGTGTGTGTGTGTGTGTGTGTGTGTGTGTGTGTCAGCTATTCACTTACCTCTGGACATCAGGGAAGACCTGGTCACACTCCTTACACTCATGTAGACCATGGGACATGTGGAGGGGTCGCAAGTCTTGAGGTTCTTGGGCCTTCAGGTCACTGTCCCCTCCTAGATACATCAGAAAAGAAGCATGAAGACTGTTTAAATCTGTCCTGAACTGGAAGACTGTTCAAAATCAAATCTCATGAGCTTTGGGTTTACCTACAATTTGTATATCAGATGTATTTCGAAATTCATACAGCCTACAAGAACTGTAAGTTAACTTAGAAATGTAAATTATATAGGAATGACGTGTTTGGGTGTAACAGCAAGTTGGAGAGTTGAGGTATGTTTGCGGTCTTTAAGAGCCATCTATTCCATTACATAGATCATATGGGGAAAATATAATGATTTGCATTGCCACAGGCCCTGGTCAATTACTGAGTCTGTGGTCCAGACTCATACAAGTTACACTGAACCTCTTATTACGACTATAACAACGTGCAGTATCAAAGTCTGAAGTCTTGGACAAATAATGTAGGATGAATATATTCTTCACTGCGTTAGCTGTTCTATAGCAGTGGTCACATGACATCCTCTCTTACTCTCAGCTTGCATAAAATAAAACATTATTTATGCCAGTTTGTACACTCTTATTTCCACAGTGCATTATTGTATTATCTCAAGTTCACTGGCTCTGGTGGGAAACAAAGCCCTTGCATCATCAGTGTCATATTCTCCCAGTCCAGCTACACATCCTTCTAGTCACTCTTCAGTACAGACTATTTACAATGGCATGAAAATAGCCCACCTATTTAAAAAGAAAAGTCAAACCTGGGTTAAGGAAGGAGGAGGGGGGCATCCCACACGGCTGCTTCTGGTGGTCCAGCAGCTGGTTGCGGGACTCAAAGTGCTGTTCACAGTCCTCACAGCGGTACTGCCTCTCCTCTGCATGGCGAGAGGGAGAAACATTAGCACATTATGCCTTTAGGTGAGGTATATGCGTTGTTCAGGTCTTGGCAATGGACAGGAATGTGTGTTTGCGGTGCAGACCATGAATATCAGGAGCCATGGTGTCACATGAATACTCTTCAGCCTTCATGAAAAGTAGCAGCTCCTCGCCGGGAAAAATCTCTCTGGTGACTTTGTAGAAGATCTGCAACACACACAAGGGGATTATGATTTCAATTGTGCTTTTATATCGCAGTTTAATTACAAAGGTCAAACAAAACTGTACGGATCAACATATTTTGCTGTGCTGAATTTGCCATTTTTGATGTCCTGTAGAGACGTTGCAGCTGTTTTTGTTTGACTGCATTTTTTTTCTCTCATTTTTTTGTCCATAACTGCACTGCAATGTGGTGAAGCTACCAATTTTTTAAACCAGCAGAGGTCACTTGGAGTAGCGCGCGCACACACACACACACACACACACACACACACACACACACACACACACACACACAAGCAAATTGGCTACACAATGTGTACATGCTTGTCATATTTGTACCACCACCTTGAAAACACACACACACACACTCATTAACTTATAATTAATCATCATGGAAGACATCCATCTTCATGAAAACAAAATTAAAGCACAAACAACAATACTGTAGAATAAATATACTGTCTCATAAATACTGTACATACATGCACACTCATACACACACACACACATTAACTGGATTCCAGTAATGATTGTAGTAGGCAAGAAGTGGCGAATAAATGTGTGGGCAGAAAGCTTACTAATGTATGGTTATAAACTGTAAAAATAAGCAAGCTGTTAAAAAAAAATGCATTCTGTTAATTGAGTATTTCAGTGATGGATGAAACTTCCAAACAGTGAGATCAATTAGGAACTAACACCACTTCTAGCTGCTCATTTAATGATAAAGTCCACCTAGATCCACTTATTTTTAAAGCTTCAGCATATCTATATAACAATAACTATGTTACAGATCTCATTGCATCCAAAGAATCTCTAATAAATACAGATTATGAAAGCACGTCCCTGCTAAACGTGTGTGTATTTGAAGGGGGTCAGTCATTTTAAAGAATCAGCTGAGAGACCCTGGGACTGTGGCGCTTCCCATGGACACACAATAGCCTTTCTCTGAGAAACAATCAGACATGGCGTATTTTTGGCATGCTTTGGAGGTTTAACATATTACCTTCCTCTGCCGCGTCGATGTGACAATGATGATGGGGGAATTTATTAGAAATGCATGGGGGGTGGAGGGGTGGGGTGCTTCTGGGAAGGCACGGGTCACAGGTACACCGCTCATGGACGGAATTCCTGGCGAGTACAACTAGGAGACTAGAGCCACATTGGCTCCGCAGAGAGTCATGATAAATATCTTGGTCTTAAAAAAGATCATGATGTATTCTGTCGACTACGCTATAATTGTTTGTGTCATTGTTGTAACTTTTGGCAAATGATATCATAGTAAATATGACACTACAGATGATTTTTTAGGGCTCTGCTGTGACTCACTGAAGCACAGGAGGTTCCTACACTGAGAGTCACTGGAGTAAATGGAGCAAAAATAAATAAAAAAGCAGGCAGAGCCTCTTGCATGTCAATAACTGAGGAGTGATTGGCGCACAGTAACCGATGTAGCTTTGTGGTAGCATGATCACATGATTTAAATTCAGGCATCAAAAAAAAAAAAAAAAATCTAAGCAGCCAAGAAAGTCAGTGGGAGGGTGACAGGCACTACAAGTCTGACTCCCATTATAGGGCTAAACCAGAGTCATTACAGTTATCCAGAGCCGGAGAGACACATTACATATCAACCACCAAATTTAATTCAAAAAAATATTCTTGTTTTCATTTTTGTAGCATTTTAGTTTTAAATCTTTTCATTTGCATTAATTTAACCGCTGAGGTCCGTAGAGAACAAGTTTGCCAACTTTTTTGCAGTTTTGATGTCTGGTTGAAGAGAAATTCAGCCCTGATCAGCAGTAGTAGCGCTGCACGCCCATTGTTTCTAAGAAAGAATAAAGGGAACTGAACTGTGAGGGTCCCAACAGGAGATTTAATCCCTGACATACCCCACTCTAACCTCCGTCTACACCATAAACACAAACGTGCGTGAACATGGATGAACTTCATAGGGCATATATGCACGCATAGACAAACAGGCACACTCTTTCCTGTGTCCGTCACCTCTGTAAGGCCACAAAAATATTGTGATTTAGAAACAATCAAACAGCAGTTCAAACAGACATGTGAGTCAGCAGGGATTCCGCTCTGGAGACTGATACCAAGACTGAAGAGGGAGGCTCTTTGGAAAGCTAGCAGGGCGCGGACTGAGGCCTCGGAACATAAAAATTAATGGACACTGTCAAAACCACTTTGTCCATAAATACAAGTGTGCAAGTTCATGGTAAAGTGCAACTAAAAGTCAATATAAGTAAATAACAGGAGATAATTAAGAAACACAGGTGAGTCTTTCAAACCGGCAGCAAACTTCCACTTTGCTGAAGAGTCCATGAGTCTGGCTCTGAGCCTGACCTCTGACCCGTCTCTTTGAGGGATCAGTAAACATTTCTGTAGCTCTGCACTCGCTGCACAAGAAGATGTGTTTTGGGGTAGCATAAGTGCAGGCACAGGGGAGGGTGATTACGGATATGAGGGGAATTCCCCCATCAGCTTCCCCCCCAACCCCGAGGGCCGCCACAGATAAACAGTGAAAACACACACACACAAACAAAAAGGCAGGGACTCACTCCAGAACAGAGGACAAGCAGTGTCTGACTCTAGGGATCATCTTTAACATGTCATGGACACACACACACACACACACACACATGCGCGCGCGCACACTGACTGCCAGCAGTGGCTTAAAATAACAGGTTATTCTGTAGATAAGAGAGCCAGGGTGTCTGAGTTCACACTGCCAGCCGCCTCAGGATCAAGGCCATTTCACACTCTTACTGCAAACAAAAGCAACACACAAGGAATGATATATATATTCAAACCATTTCTTCTTTGGAAATACACACGAGCTTGACCCGAGTGTGTACGTTTTGAATGTAATGGCTTATGTCTGCTCTGCACAGGCCAGCAGTAGCCGGGAAAATGTGCTGGTTCTCTCTATATGTTAATTTATTGAGTCACTACTTCTCTCTCTCTCTCTCTCTCTCTCTCTCTCTCTCTCTCTCTCTCTCACTGTCAAAGGTTACAACCACGAGAGGATCAGAGGCTATAATCGGGCTACTTTGTTACCTTGACACCATTAGTCATTAGCAGAGTAAACACAGTCACATTTTCCCCCGGTCACACCCTGTTGGCCGACTCCTCGCTCACACAGAGCTCATTCGACAGGTATGCCATTCACTGACGCTGTCCTGCCACAATAAACTCTCAGTCTGGGTGCTGCTCTTAGTGCAAAAAAAATAAATAAATAAAACTTAAAATCTCAAGCTACTTTAACATCTAAAAACTATGCAAAAGAAAGATGCCCCAGATCCACAGCCAAAGTTTACTCTGCAATGATTAAAAGGGGTTAAAATCAACAGATATAACAATGCGTTTCAAAAAATGGTCACACAAAACTCCCAGTATTCTTTATTTCTAGCCAAAGAAATCACAAAGTATCATCAGATTTAAGAATGCCCACTGCATGGTTTATGTGTGCTGCAACAGCGCATGTCCGCATGTGTTGCGACCTCCCTGTAGCTATCAGGGTCATGCAACATGTACAGTGAGTTTGGCAGTCACCAGCACTTGGCTTCTAAACAAAACCATTTCGTGACTTAGATAGCAATAAAGAGCATGAGCACACAATGTGCAGCTGGTTCCAGCAAATTGGATGAACATGTAAGGAAGCCAACATGGCTGTATTCATTTTAGACTGAGCCAGCTGTGGGAAAGTGACTTCATGAAGAAGCTCTGCATCTCCAAAAATAACTTTTTTAGGTGTTTTAGCCTCCTAAACTCTGATCTCTTTTTATAATGAAGCCTTGTGCGCTTTCCACACCTGAATGAGCTTTAAGCTGTCAGTGACGTACAATCACTTCATGATTTCACCTCCAGTGTATTTACATAGTGAATGACAGTCAGTGTTTTGCTAATATGCCCCACGGCCACTTCATCCCACTCAATACTGAGCGAGAATCAATAGAGCGAATGAGATTAACGCTCATATCCCTCTGCACTGTCTTATGAAAGGCTCTTCAGGGCCTCGTTGGATGATGTTAATTACGCTTTTAATCCATTTTCCTTTCAACTGAGTCAGTAGAGTGGAGAGCGCAGTGGAGGGGTTTTCAAGCACTAATTGCTCTAATTATCTTAACGACGAAACACGCTGATCATGGGAGGATCCACGCAAGCAGTGCCCAGGCTGCGTTGCTCAGTGCATCAGCAAACAAATGAGGAGATCAGGAGAGCTTGAGCATTGTGTGGCAGGCCAAAGTTAGATTCTTTACCATTTATTATTTTCTCTGAATACTTTTTGTTGAATTTTGTATACGTTTTTAATTCAAAACAAAATAAAAAAATCTAACATCTAATTTGCCGATCAATTCAGAGAGCTGCTTTTATTTGTAAAGGACTGAATTCAAGCCTACGAGTCATGGCAGGTGGAATTAATTACAGTGTGACTACAATTTCAGTGTGACTCACAAACTGCGACACCTGCCATCTCCTTCCTCTCAACTCTTTCCTGTTGCTTTCCGCTCTGCAGTGTCGAATATATAAAGCAATAAAACAGAAAGGCCATAAAAATAAAGGCTGTCCTTGTTGAATGCAGTTAAAATACTGAAAGTGCAGCTAATTCTAGTATTAGAGAAAAACAAATATAATGTATACTAACTTTGGTCTCAGGAAATTGAAACATACAGTGACACAATGTTTCAGAGCAATTTAAGCCACTCTCCAAATACCTGTTATTATTTTTATTTTTTATATTTGGAGCAATAGAATCTTTGTCATTAAATGTCAGACATGTGAGAACATCTCTTCTGATGTCCTCTATCATTATAAAGTATATCAGTTTCAGTTGTAATGACTGTAGAGAATTGATTCTATATGTAAATATTACAAATAAGGTCTGACGTTCCTTTTGTTAATATTTGCAGAATCTGTTGACCGCAGATGCTTGTAGTAGTATGTAGTAGAGCTTTCTAGAGAGCAGGATCCTGAACAGTTCCCTCAGTAAGACAAAACAGGCTTTTCTCTCTCTCTCTCCTCACTCAGTCATTCCTCTCTCACTCCCTCACCCTCCTGAGATTGGTCATAAAGTTTTATGATAAACAGAACTGGGTTAGAAATAGGAGGACGGAGGCCGGTTTTACTCTCACACTGGCAGGGCTCAATTGGTGCTTGAAAAGAACCAGGACCAAATAACGACCAACACACCTGGATATTGCTGCCGTTGCATGACATCGTCTCTAAAAATTAATCATATCACAAGTCATCTCTGCTGATGGTGAGAAGATTCGTTTAAATTTGGTTCTGAGGGAAGATTTAGCAGAGCAAGTAATATGTCAGCCCTGAGTGGCTTGGTCAGGCCCTTCAGTGGAAATCTGGTGGAGGTACACGTTGTGCGTCGAGTGTGTAATATGTGGTTTCAGGCTGGGTTTAGACTCAGCACTTCTCTGTGGCAGTAAAAACCTGTTGGAATCAGGTACTGTGCACTTTAACATTTCCAGCTCGGAATGAGGAGCATGGGGAGTCATCTGAACCGCAATGAACAATTCACAGTCCTGCAGAGCGTGCACGCACACGCACACACGCGCATGCACACACACACTAAAGCTCACACATGCATACATGTAGAAACCCAGGCAGTTACAGGTGCGTGCACACACTGCAGAGACACAATAAAACACTTCACCCACTCACAACAAGTCAATGCACATAAAAGTCTGCACACACATAGAGACAAAAAGCCCTCATAAGTGCACACACACACACACACACACACACACACACACACACACACACACACACACACACAATCAAAAACTGACAGCAGCTTTACAAGACCACCCCCCTTTAGTCTATTCATTTTAAACATACAGACAGGCATTGTGAGGCGCTACAGTGTGTTTTCAAAAACACCAATGTTGGCCGGAAGGCTTAAAGACGGCACATTGTGCTGTGTTGTGACAGTGTGTAATACTTAACAATCACCTCATCATAGCCATGTCCGTGACCTGTCGGAGCCTTACACAGCCACCCGAGCAGAACCACAGTGTTGACAGCAAGTCACACCTCGCGGAGAGGGCAGCTCAGGAAAGCTCTCTCTCTGCTTGTTTGTCTCTTTTAAAAGTGAGCAGGTAAGTACTTTTGGAAAGCTTCTCTCCTTCTTCTTCTTTTCCATCCTGTTCATGAAAAGAGAGCAGACTATCCGCTCTCTCAACCTCTTCCTTCTTAAGTGCAGGAAGGGTGAGAATGACATAGACGTGTGAAGGAAGAGCAGGAGAAGCTCTGAGTTTTTCCACTTTAAAGATTTCCAAATAATTTCAGGGCCAATCACATCAAATGCAGTCTACATGGCTACAACTGTATTTGGACTGAGTTAGTGAATTCTCGACTGACATGTGCTTTTTGCTGGAATTTCAACGGGTGACACTCAACAAGTAATCTAGATGGACCACCAGTGAGAAGTGACGACAAACACACAGGCCAGATTATGTTTTTCATTCGGGTCAAGCTATGGTATGCTCCCTACTCATGTCAAATAAAGTTTAGCCTCTTGTCTTCCTGCCTTGCTGCGTGTGTCTGTGTAGGAGGGGCGCCTGGCCATGGGATTACTGAGATGAACAGGCCCCCATGTGTATAGCACGCACCTCTCTGTACAGCCAGGTGAGCAGCAAAAGGACTTTGACATTCCTGGCATATCTAAGAGTTTATATCGCAAGCGTGACTGGGAAGTGTGTGGAACTATCATCTCAACGAGCCGCCTCTGATCCTGGCCTGTGGTCCTCGCACGGCAGAAGCCAGAGCACAATTACAGAAAGAAAACACACACAGATAGCGAGGAGAGTCTGCGGTGCAGCGTGGGGGAGAGCTCTGTGTGTGTGTGTGTGTGTGTGTGTGTGTGTGTATGAGTGTGAACTGAAGGCAGGGTGGGCCAGCCGCTCATGGGACTATCTGACTTGGATCACAATAACACCTTTTAACACAACAGCACGCAAACAGGACAGCTATTGGAAAATACAGGGAAGCCTTCTGGCATCAGAGCTGTGTTAAAAAAAAGAAAGAAAGTCTGAATGACTCTCAGTTGCACTTGATTCATCCTGCCAGACAGCAAGATTCAGAGGACACATCACCATTTGGGAGATCAAAATCAAGTCATCCACATGTTTTTTTTTTCTCTCTCTCTCTTTTCTCTTTTCTTCAGATCATGTTCGTCATGTATTTTGTTGAGGTCGTTCTGCCAGGCAGTCTGGAGTGTCTCCACGTACCTGATCATCTATCTGGCACGCTGTCAGGTTATGCTGCTTGGCCGCAGGGGCAAACTGGATGTGCTTCAGCCAGCTCCCGATATCTGGCTTGCTGGCATCCACGCAGAATTTTACATGGCCTGACCCGTCCAAGATCTGCAGAGAGAGAGAGAGAGAGAGAGAGAGAGAGAGAGAGAAATCAGACTTTGATCATATCAGTCCAGGTTACTGTGTCCAAACACTGACTAACCACATACCTCCCACATGTTAGGAGCTGGTCTGTGGCGCAATACACACACACACACACACACACACACACACACACACACACACACACCACGCACACAAAATTTGGGCAGAGCACAAGTAAAGTCTATGTTAATCATCTAAAAATTCCTTTGTAATATAAAACTGCTTGTGTGCATTTTATTTTATTGTAATTATTATTTCAATGGTCATTTAGAGGGAAATTCCTGTAACTTTATAACCACAAAATAATAACAATAAATGTAATAAAACACAATAAATTGTATTATATATCTGTGGCAATCATTTATTTTTTTACTCTTGAGGGAGCTCCCAAGGAATTATGTCATTTCCATTGCAGTAACAAAAAAAATGTAAATTGTATTAATGTGTTTTTCAACAACAATAAATCAGTACCAATACAAGACTGTAAAGCCCCCAATATATAAATCAATTTAATAATACAATTAGAGGAAATTAAAACAAGACTGCATAAAATCTGTAATGCAACGAATTCTGACATTTTTTTTTACACTTTAAAATATGCTGCTTAATTATTTTGGATTTAAATTGACTTCAGCTGACGTTTGAATTCGTTTCTGAAAATGCAGTTTCATCGAATAAATGAGCAAACAATATTGATTTTAACATTTTTTATATACTGGAATTTAACACTATAGTATTAACATGATAAAATAATACTACTACTACTACTACTACTAATAATAATAATAATAATAATAAACGAAGAAAACAATTGTATACACAACATCAACACTCTTCAAGCTTCTAAAGAACAAAATAACAATAAATACAATGAAGGGAATTATTATGCAAATCATAAGATCACTGGACTTCTATCGTTTACCAAACATTTATACAGCCTTCCTCTCAACGAACTGTCAACGGTACAACGTTGTTTCAGTGTGTTAATATTTATTATACTGCAGCTGTAAACTTTACTGGGAAACAAATCAATTGCAGGAAACCGCGAGTGATAAGAATTATGAAGACGTAGCCGATTGTTGGGATGCAAAACGGAATCTCTCTCGGGCTCACAAATCTGTCTTTCTGCCTTTGTATAACCTGCCACTGAATAAATATTTAGCTTGCATAAAGCCCTTTGTCGGGACTAACACTGGATCTCCCCATTCATCCTGCAAAATCACTCTCCAGGCTTTCATGAATTTAACCGTCAAACTTAGTTTACAACGAAATGAACAATGAACATTTCATTTTATTTATTTTTTGCTCTCGGTGAAAATCGCTTAATAAAACAAGTTATGTTTTTTTATTCATAAAGTCTAAGTTTTCTCTTACCGTGTAAACTCTTTTGCACCAGCACCGTGCGACAGTTAAAACCTCTTGGGATAAGAACTGCGTTGCTAACTGAGAAAAGTGAAGAAAACTCCGGTTTAAAAAAAAAAGCAAAACTCGACTGTCAAATGAACAATAAAACTACAAATTGTCTTTGCTGCGGAGCGTTGTCCGGGTTGTTGGCATTGTAAAAAGCACCAGTGTTCGTTCTGTTGTTTTTTCGGCGTCTCCTCAGGTCTCCAAGCCGCAGGACGAGTCGACTCCTCGCCGGTCCGACTGTCCCTCACACGCCGCGCGCTCGGTAAAAGTAAATCCTCTCTCACTATATTGTCTAACAGACACCGCTGACTCGGTAAATCTCCTCTCACTGTCCTAAAGACATCGCGGGTCCGGAACTAAATCACCTCCGGTATATCAACTTGCGCCCAACTTTTCACTGTGTGCGCTTCGCTTGGCTCGTCCGCTCCTCTCTTGTCACCCCTCCTGTCCTGACGCACCCAGGTGTCCTCTAGTAGCCATTCAACTTTTCATTTCTCTCTTCCTCTCCCCCCTCCTCAGCCACTCGGGATGTGTCGTCTATATGATAGCAGAGATATTCAGGGGGAGGTGGGGGGAGGTTGGTTTCAAGCATCGCCCCCTACTTCGCTCGTCCCGGACGGTTTGTGTGAGGTGTCTCTTTTTTACGCACAGTCTCATACAGAAGGATCCAGCGCGTCCATCCCTAAAGCCCTAAAGAGTACGCGACTCAAAACACGGGAGCGTCTTTGCTCCTGTCCCCCGCTCGGAAGCGACTCCTCTCCGCAGTAAATTTTAAAGTGACAGGGGCCCGGGGTTGGAGAGGGTGAGCGGGGTCAGGGAGAGGTCGGGATGGGGCTTCTAAAGGGATGAACTACACACACACACACACACACACACACAAGGCAGCACACTTTAATGAACCAACATAAGCATCAAAGCGCGTATCGTTATCCACGTGTTTCTGAACTTTTTCACAACACGCCGCGCCAGTTCATGGACCATTTTATGACATTATTAACCTGAAGATCCCAACTCTTTTCTCTCTCTTTTTTTTTTTTACCTCGAGGTTATGATTTAGGTTTGCATTTATGTTTGCATGCGAGAGTAACTACAGTAAGAAAAGTGAGAACTATAATTAAAACAGCCACCTTTTCCTCTGATCGTGCTTGCTGTTGGGGGAGCAATGTAACAACTAAGTGTTCCTCCTGGGGACCTCCAGGAAACTCCATAAGGACCATTGGAAGTCCCCGTGCCATAATTTGGGAAACACTGACCTAATCACCTGCTTTTCTCTGCCTTGAACATACACTGCTGTAGGTTGTTAGGTTACGTTTACTTGCGCGTGAGCTCCCAAAATCTCCCCCTTCACCACCTCGCGCGCACACACGGAATAAGCAAAGTATGAATGATTTTTTAAATGATCGTAAAATGAGTTTTTATCAAAGAAAAAAGCTCATTAGACAGAGCAAGAGCTCAAGCTGGTCGTGTCTGGATCAATCTTGAAATTAAAAACACATTTTTATTCTTGTGTATTTCCTTACTGCTCTGGCCTCTGCGGTGCACCTGCTTTACAACAGGCTCAAAAGAGGACAAAAAAAAATGTTGCATTGGTTTTATTTCTTCAGTGTTTAAGCTCGATGTAAAAGTTTAAAGCTGAGAGGGATGCTGCGAATAAACGGACAAGGGTATAGAATAATAAAGAAACGTCCTCGTTGTCAGTGAGCGGAGTTTATTAGGCAGCTCATAAAGCTGGAGAGGACAGGGCTTTGGCTGATGAGAGCAGATGATGATGGATATCGCCGCGCACTGTGACATTGACCTTCCATCCCAGATAATGCCTATTGTTTTACGAAATCGCGGAGCAAATGTGCAGGAAGGACAGGAAAAATCATGTGTAAATAAGGCAGGACCCCGCCACCGATTCCCATCGTCTCGCGCTCCTTGAGAACCGAGGAGAGACCCCGGTCTGCCCGGTCATTGATTTCCTGCCTCTCCTCGACTTGTCCATTGTTGGAAGCCTTTTTAATTTAGCCATAAATTGGGAAAGCTCAAGTCGAATGAGCTGTTCTATTTTCTTCCTGTCAGGATGAGGGATTTGTTTTATGATGCATTGTGTATTAAATACAAGTAATCTGGGAAAGTGATTGCTCCGCGGCCTCTGCGGGTCTGATCGAGGATCCCGATAGAGAGAGGGGTCCGAGCTCTTTTCTGAAAAGGAGGAAATGTCTGAAAAAAAGGAGGATAAACCCGCGGGGTTTGTGGTATCACCGGGGGTAAATTGGGTTAACAGTAACAGGACCCTTTTAAGCCTGGCAACATGACATGTTGCACTTCTCCCCCCTGTCAGGAGATGGCGTGCTCAACTGAACTGAACTTTTTAAACATTCCTGAATGGATAGTTGAACATTTCAGATGACAATATGATAGTTAAACATAATTATGGCATTGCATTTTGTAGTTCATGTGAAGTTTTATTTTATTTTATTTTATTTTTTTTACTAAACTTAATCTTATGTTTTTAATCATCAAATACTGCATAAAACAATCACGTTCACAACCAAACTGTGTGCATCTGTGAAATATAATTTGGTGTCTTAAAAGTCTGTTGATGACACTTGTCAGACATCAGCAGTTGCACTGTTTTATCTACAGAAATGTAATGGAGATAAGCCGTTTTGTAAGTTGTCAGGGGTCTAACATTTTGGCACAGGGGTGAATAAATTGACTCCCACAGCCAAAAAAAAAAAAAAAAAGAAAAAAAAAGAAAACAAAGAAAAAACAAATCAATCCAACTTTCCTTTGTGGATCACGTGTTGGCCTTTATTTCTGAGCCGTAATTTCACTTCACGTTTAAAGCACCGCACCTTATATCTCAGTTTGTAACCAGACTACCAGTCAGCTTTTTTTTTTTTTTGACTTATTATAAGATCGGGGGGGGGTCCATTTCTTTCTCCTCCGCGTGAATTGCGGCACAAAACATCTACATTAAGGCGTCAAATTGCTAGATGGCACATGAAAGATTCAGCTGTATGGCCTTGAATATATAATCACCTGAACGAACGGCCATAAAGCTCTTGAATCTACATTGAAAAGACCGATGGGGGTGGATTTAAAACACTTGTTCATTTGTTAATAAAGCACGAGAGTGATTTGCAAGCCACGGCTCTAATTTATATTTATTTCACCAATCCGCCTTAAACGCCATTCTGATGTGTTGAGATGAAATAGATCTGTTTTATCTGAATTATGCCATGCCTTTGTCATAATGATTTTGACATAGCCTACTAAATAGCGGCGTGGAAAAGCTGTTTATCAACAAATTACAAACACATGCAGGCTTCAGGGTAAGTTAGTTCCGACTATATCATGCCACACAGCATTTCATCCTTATTTAAGGGACTCTTAAAACATACAGCATCCGAGTAATGTTTAGAGCCGAGGCTTTAAAGTGCTGTGAAATTCTTGAAAGGAGGTTCAATTGCTTAAATGGGCCCATGATTATTTTGCTTGCGGCTTTCTTGTTTGTTTTAAGAGTTCAGTCACGCAAAAACCAATTCATAAATGAATGTAGAGAATTTTTATGATCAAATAGCTTCATATTTTACTTGATCTGAGGTTCAGCTTCATGGGCGTACCAATGGCCCGTTCTTTTTTGTATCCTTTGAGTAACTTTGCAGCAATATTTTTTTCTGGTATATATAAAAAAAAAAAGTGATTGGATTTTGCTGCTCAATCTAGAGCCATGTGAAGTCAGATGGGACAGGGCTGGAGAAGAGGGGGATTCCCGTGTGGGTTGCAAACTGACTCCAGCCAGCGAGCTGCAAGAGCCTGTGCCGCTGCAGCCGAGGGGCCACATGGAAACACTGTGTAGGCCTGTGTGGTGCATTCCAGCACATCCTCCAGGAGAGCGGAAAGAAAAAGAAAAAAAAAGAAAGACGGAGAGGAGAGGAGAGAAAGAAAATATCGCAGCCAAATCCACATGAAATAGTTCTACCATTCACGGCGAGACCTCCCATTGACACCGGCGTAAAAGCTGCATTAAGCCTCCATCATGACTCTGTATACACACAGGCCCCCCTGCCCATTTTATTTTGCTTAAATGTGGTGCGATTCAGTCAAGTGGTAAAAACTCATTTAGAGCTCAGACGAACGGTTAGCCTACAGTTTGCACAACACTCTGCAACTTTTTCTTTAATTAACACATCCATCAGCCGAGATTAGCGCACAATCCATTGACTGTGCAGCTTTAAGTCCCTATATTAAAGCATAGACCTGGTGTCCATATAGCCCAATTACCATTAAAACAGGGCAGCGGAAATGAAAGGGGAAAATGTAAATAAAAAATTTCCCTGGGTCTGGAAGTTGGCCTGTTGTGAGCGGCGTGTTAATCTCCACCTCAGTAATTTGGTTCTGAGGGAGAAGACAGAAGCCCTGCTGCTGTGCCCTGCACTTCATAAATCACTGCTTTATGTGGACAAGGTCAGCGCCACCCCCTCCACCTCCCCCTTCCACTGGCCCCTCCCGGCCCCTCCGCCATGTTTACCCGGCTGCCCGGGGGCTCTCAGGACCAGACCAGCTCACTTCTAATTACTTCGGATTATTTTCATTTGCCGGGGGTCAGCCAGGCATTCCGACAGAGAGAGAAAGAGAGAGGGATGATTTCTTGACAAATTCTGTGGCCTGTGAGAAACAGGCCCCAGCCTGTTTGCTGAATTAGCACCCTGTCATTTTGTTTTGGCACTGTCCGTTGCAGTGACAGGTCGGCCAGAGCACTGCATTCATGTCTATATTAACAAATCCTTTATTTCACTTATAACCTAAAAAGTTTTCTGTTTAGAATAGGGGGTTCTTCCAGTGGGGTGAAATAACTCCATTCCTGTCCACGAGGGCAGACATATTGGTTTCATCAGTTTTATAGAGACAAATGTCAATATTAGAACAAGGCAGGGCATCACAGGGCATGATGCTTGATTGAGAGGATTTATGAGAAGACATAAATGATCTCATCACATTTACCAGGTCAGTGTGAGAGAGGCTTCTTACAAAGGGATATTGTGCTTTTTCATCAATAAAATGCATTTGTTGATCTAAGATGCAGAGAGAGATAGAGAGAGAGAAACAAACTTAAATTATTTCCATTACTTTAAAACATTAAAATAACACAATCTCCGCAAAATACTACCCAAATCTGGGATGTAATCCGTTTTGCAGAAGCAACAGTGCTGGATTAAAAGGTGCATAGCAGGGCCAATAAATACGCTAATATCAGATATTTAATTGGAATAAATGTGATGTGTTTAATGGTTCCTCAGTGTGAATGAGATGCATTGTTTCTTGTGCTAAAATCAACACTGACAGCAGGAATGGCACAACATGACCGGACGCTGCAATAAGACATGCTCACTGGACTATAAGAGACATTGCAACCTACTATTAAAAATGATTTAAGTATCAGGACGAGGAGGAAGAGTGGATTTTATGCAACACTCAAAAGTTAATTTAAAGATAATTGGTTTTAAGCAATCTGATGTGCGCTGTTGTTTAGAGGAGCAGCGCCTGGAATGTGGCTGCAGCGAGTTGGGGGTCTTTGAGAGGGTGGAGGAGGGGGGTAGGTGAGGATGGGGGGTGGCAGCGATGTACAGAAAGTAGTACAGGCTGTGGTAATCACAGACACTTCCTCCGCAGAGCCTCAGCATACAGGGCCACACTGTATGTGGGCTACGGGGTGCGATAAAGCTGCACAAGAGTCAAAGGTCACGTTTTTCAAGCATAAATTCAGCGGGCACACAGCTCCTATACGCAGGGGACAGACTGGAAACTTAAACAACCCACTCCACCCCACTCCAGCCCAGCGGAGAAAAGGGGGGAGGTAATTAGAGCATGTTGCCGGTCGCCGCAGGGTGAACAAATCGGCTCTAAAATGCTCATAGATATCATCTTTAAAAGAGCTTTTTTATGTACAAGAAGTAAAGCGGTATGGAACTGAACACGGCACTTCAGATGTTCAAGTGTCACACATTCATTACATTTATTGAGCTCTCTTCTCACGTTTAAAGTCAGGGCTCTGCTGCGGTACTACGACAATATGCTTTTCATATACCGTGTCCAATTGGAAGGCTAATACTTTAATGTTGGCGGATTTCAGACCCACGTAATACTTGTTCAGTGTGACAGGAGAAAATGCTGCCATGTCAGTTAGATATCGTACAGCCACCATCGAAAAAACAGAATCTTATAGAAAAGGCTAATGATATATTAATGAAGGATGAAAACATATCAGATAGAAGCTGATCGGAGGTAAAGAATGCATTATTATAACTCCCTGTAATAGTGTTATAATTACAATTAACTTAAGCTTGGACAAGATACAACTGAAAACCAGTTAATATTTCTTGGACAGAGCAATGGATTTGGTGAAAAAGACCATTTCCCCGATGGCGAGGCAGGTGGAGAAAGAGACACCCAACAGTTAATGGCTCACAGATACACAGACCCTTTTGTGTATTTACTTTTATTGGGTGTTTTCCTTTTCCAAAGCAAAGAAAAAGGCTTATATTGTTGTACTAAGGAAAAAAAACCCATGACAAGTGGGACTAATGGGTATTTTTTATCCAAAATTTACCAGTGGTCAAAACTGCAATGTGAGAAAGTGAGAAAATGTTCCTGAGTAAGTGCAAAGCGTAAGCAGATTGTGGAAGTGTGTTTGTCCATCATGCGCACGCACACACATGGAAAACCCCCACCACACACACACACACGCTGGAATTTGTTACCCGGCACAGGTCAGCTCAGTGTATGTGGGCATGATTAAAGTCAGAATTAACTCAGAAAACAACAAATCAGTTGCAACAACCCTAAAATGCAGGAAAGCTGAGCAGCTCACACATAACACAGGGACACAGGGTGGCTCCCATTAAAGGCTTCACTGGCTTTCAGTAGCATCAAAGAGGCCCCTGAGTTAGGCTGGGATTATATTTAACCCGGGAGCTTGTTGCGCGCTGCTGAGTACAGGGCACATACTGATGCTGCTGCCAGTACACCATGCTTCTGGCTTTCAGACCAACGCTCTCATTAAAATGTGGCTTGGGCACTATTTCCTACAGGAACACACACATGGAGTAATGCACGGACACACACGCAAACACATAAACACTCATCAACAAAACAGAAAACAAAAAAAAAAACAAAACACAAAAAAAAGACATATTACCATGGCGACTTTATGATGTATTCATGATCATATTAAATGATGTGCGTTTTTTTTCTTCTTCTACTTACTACTCTATAGGAGCTGTGTAATATTTTAAACTCTTAACAATATTTATTTATCCTTCTTAAATTCATTATACTTTACTAGTTGTGCATGCTCCAGCTAGGCGATATGGTTGAAAACATTATCACAGAATTAGCAAATATGAGGATATTTTCCAAAATTGACTGAATCACAATATGGCAAATGTATAACAAATCCCATATAAAATTACACAAGTTTCATTATTTTTGCATACATTCGCGATATGGCAAATTAATGCACAATCACATAGAAAATAATCAAACTGATGTTCACAGCAATGAACTGTGTTCTGCAGTTATGCATTACATAAGATCAAAATCCTCATATGTGTAAACCTAGAACATACTGATACTTATTTTTAGTTTTTAATAAGAGCTTGTGCATAAGAAATTTCAAGATGATTTCATCACAATATGCTTCTGCTGAAAGTCAATAAATGATAATATTGAATTATCCCCCATCCCTGGTGCAGACAGGCTTGTAAATACGAGAACAGATGCACGCACCCCAACAAAAGTTCCCCGTGTGTGTGTATGTCTGCAGGAGGCACTATCCTGAGACAATGCAATCTCACTTGGCACATTTCAGTAGTCAGACTTGATATGAACCATCAGACATGTGCGTCAATACTCCCAAGGTTTATTCAATTCCAAACCAATCATTCTGGTGTCATACACTTTTGGGTTAATATTCTAACTGTGAGGCCCAGGGCTAGGTGAAGATAAATCAGCTTTTATGATGGGTTGTTATGGTTTTTACGGCACTGGGGTTGTGAGGGACTGATTTGGGGATCAATCACCTGCAGGTGTCTGCTGGGGGATGGGGTGCTGTGAGGATCGATTGAGGATCTAGAGCTGCGGTGATGGAATAGAGGTGTGTGTGTGTGTGTGTGTATTGAGATTGGGTGCAGCTGTGTTCGTACTGGGTGTGTATGAGTTTGTGAGGGCGAGAGAGAGAGACAAAGTGATGAAGGTGTGTACGTGAGTGCTTCAGAGACAGAGAGGAGATATATCTGGGGCTGCAGCAGTGATGAAGGGCCGCTGGACTATGACCAGACCATCTCGGCCCTTATCGGAGTCTCCCCCTCCTCCTCTTCCTCCCTCTCTCTCAATCCACTTCTTTATCTAGATGGCACATTGGAAAATCTCATTGTCACACAACATTTAACAAAGACAAAAGTCTCAGGCGGGCAGCTGGAGATGACTGGCCTGACAGAGCATGGAGCTAGTGTGCACAGTATCCCTCACACAACCTCTTTCACTCACGTCTTGCGTGTTTTCCACTGGGAGAGGCCAGCAATGTGGGTGCCAAGCACACCGCCAAGACACACAAACAAGCGTGTGCATCTATGCGCACAGATGGCACGAGCGCACGTCAACACGCAGACACGTTAGTTTGCACTGAAGTTTGTCAGTTTCTTTCTCTTTCTCTCCCTCCCTGGATACAGTGTTTATACGCATTCAACATCTCCCCTGACCGTCAGACGGCTGCTTCCTCCGCGCTGTCAGCGGAGCCTGGCTGAAACAAAAGAGGCGGAGAGCGAGGCCTACGGTTTCTGAATCAGAGGAAGTTGGTGCTGATTACGCTGCCCCTGAAGAAGCATTCCGATCCTGTTAACCCGCACGCTGGCTGCCAACTCCAAACCATGCAGCAAAGCACTGGGAGAGTAAACCTCACACAGCCCCACCCTGAGTGCCCTCTCCCTGCCCAGAACAAGCATCTGCCCTCTCTTCCTTTCCACTACTTTCTTTTCTTCCTTTGTCTCGTCTCCTCTTTCCTCTCTCTTCTTTATTTATCCCCTTTGTTCTTCTCTCCTGCTGCTGTTGCTTCTTCACTCCTAGATCCTCTATTTACCTTCTTCCTCTCGTTTCTTCTAATCTCTCATCCCCCTTCTGTTTTGTTTTTGTTCCTTCTTGAGCCTGTCCTCTCCTCTCCTCTCCTCTCCTCCATCATCCCCTCCGCACAGAGACACGACAGCAGGCTCTCGTTGGAGGAGAGAACATTCCACCTTCTTCACACCCTTACCTCTCTATCCCTGATGAATGCCTTCACTCCACTTGTTTATAAGATAGAGGGGGTTATTCATAATCAAGCCTAAGAGAGTATGTACACACTGTGGACATCCTGATAGAAGGCAACGTATTAAATTTCTGTTTGTTTGACAGGAGTGCTGTCTCTCTCCTTCTTCTTGACGGGAAGACCCCCATCTATCCAAGCAGGGGGCGCGACCCTAGCAGCACTCCCCTCTCTTTCTCTCTCTCAAGTGCTAACACATATTAAGTAAATGAAGAGTCTCTTCAGGCCGGCAGGAGACAAACGAGCTTCTTAAACATCGGAGGAGTGGCGGTTTGATCTGGTGTCGGCGGGTGTTTACGACGTAACTGCGGCTGAGTTGTGTTTGTGATGTTACCCATCTAAGTGTGTTTATACTGTGGTGGAGATGGCCCCGGTCTCTTAGCCAGGTGCTGAAGCTCTACGTCTTCTGTTTGAGAGAGAGAGAGTATGCTTATGGCTTTGGAGTGTGTGTGTGTGTGTGTGTTCATTCCATGATAGCTTGTGTGTGTGTGTGGCAGTGCTTCTAGACCAAATGCTGTCCAGACAGGCAGACAGTGAATGTGTCCACATTGAACCAGAAACAGGTTTCAGGTTAGAGTGTCTGCTCTCATTCTCCTCCAAGCTTTTCCTCCTGTCTTTCTGTCTCATTCTCTCTTTCTGTCTTTCTCTCAGTGATTATTGCCATTCTGGCTGCTGAAAAAACAACAACACTACTACTAGTGGGAAGTGTAAAAAAGGAGGGGAAGCATGACCGGGCTGCGGTGGGCTGACGGCGGCGGTGGTGGTGGGGGGCTATAAGGCCCCCAGGGTAGGTATAGGGTTTTGGTGAGGGCTTGGGGGTTGGTGGTGAGGTGTGCTCGGAGAGAGGGCCCTGGTGTAATCTCAGTGCTGAATAGACGGAGCTCTTAATAGAATCCCGTCGTCCGGCTGCCACCGAGAGAAACAAGAGCTGTAATGGATGGGCTCTGCTCTGGCTCCCACTTTCCCCCCCGTGACCCCTGCGTTGGTCAGAAGTAAGAGCTAAAGAAGCATTGTAGCCTCGGGCCTGATTGAATGGGGAGGGAGGGAGGTGGCGGCGGTGGTGGTGGCAGTGGGGGGGGGGAGGCAGAGGGGGTGGAGGCAGCCGCACTGATAGACCAATTTCCCACTACTGCGAGCAGTAGGGCTTGATTGATGAGGGCTGGTGCTGGTGAGAGGAGGCCCATCACATGCGATCACATAAATACTTATTCAGCTCGAATTGGGCCTGACAAGCCTTACGACAGCTTTGTGCTGTCACAGATATCATTGGAAGGAAAACGCTCCATTAATCATGCGTAATTAACTTTTCCAAATGGAGGTTCTGCTTGGAACCAGCAGTAACCCACTCAGTGCCCAGATAAAAAAAATCCAGCATCTTAACTGGGATTGGAGAGGGCCTTATTAAAAGCTAGAGCCAGTTTCCCCTGAGCCGCTCCGTTTGTACAGGAAACGGCTTCATTAGTATCGGTTAAGGGCTCTAATGGGCTCGATACAAAGCCTCCTCTCTCTAACCTGACTGTGTTCAGTGGCCTTACAGTGCAATATCCTGTGAGCGCGCACGGCCATAATGTTCTCTGTTTGAAGTCAGAGCAGAACCCATCTGAACGCCTGCCGCTAGTTAACTACCTTGACCCTCCCATAAAGCAGTGTGGAGGAGTGAGCGTTGGAGAGCCCGACAAGCTACGTGCTTTCATTCTCTCTCTCTCTCTCTCTCCTGGCCAAAGGTAGCCTCCCCATGGGAGTAAACTGGACCAAAGCCCTTTTGTTTTAAAGCAGCAGACCAAATGATCTGCCTCGCATTAGGAAAAAACACAAACACACACATACACACTGATGCATATCTACTACCATATCTCGTCTGATCATGATTCCTCCTTCAGCTCTCAAATGCTGCCCACCTGCATAGCTGCTGGTGGACACAATGTAAGCTGTTTGTACGAGAGAAGATGGGGGCAAAACAATTACCTTGAACTGAATTCAAAGCTCTTTCAGGAAAATCAAATATTATCTTAGAGTACATTTAAAGACTACACAAGTATTAGAAAATATGTCCTACAACTCAGAAAACAATACAAAGCCTAGAAACAGGCTAGTGAGTTATATCATTAAAACATTTCACCAGGTACAGAACACCTCGTAACACATACAGCGCAGGTTATAATTGTTCTACACTTGTTCATTGATTTCAACAAGAATTCATGTGAAAGGACAGCTTTAAAAGTAAAAAAGAACTGTCTTTTCTTAAAAATGTACAGTCCCTGTGGCACAGTACTCAAGATGCAGGTATGCTCTATTATCCCCCACAGCCACAGATCCCATTTTTCCTGATGTTTCTTGTGGGCATCACACATTTCTCTGACTCACTTCAGACTTAAGTTCAGACTTACTCATGACATGCTTCACTGTACACTGGTAGATGAAATTGCATTATATTTCTGAGTTTTTTTCATATTTCTGAGGGGAACAGGCTCCACAGGAAAGTTCCCATTTTGCCATACATGGTTAGTAATCGATATAGTGGATCACAAACACGTACACAAGCGCACACTCCCAGACTCAGTCATCCCTCTTCTTCAGTTGGTCATCTGTGGTCATTTCCTCTAAATGTCATCCTCACTGCAGCAAGGATTTGACTCATTTCCTGCCTGCTAATTAGCTCTGCCTGGCCCTCTGAGAGAAAAGCAGACGACACACTAAAACGTAATAGTCATACTCCACCTAAAGACACCGTGGCACATCCGAGCAGAATCATATACAAGTGCCAACAAACACAGAAAAACACACACAGCATCTTACTTTTATGTATTACTGAATAAAAATAGATTTAAACAAAGCATTTTGGCAGCACTGCTGTGTTAGCTGAGGAGGGCAAGATTGTAATGCAGCCTGGCTTGGCCACACACATATGTAAAAATAGCGAGTAAAACACAGTGAGGAGCTTAGTGAAAAGGGTTACTGGCACTAGCAGGGCACAGCTGATTGAAATCTTTGTCAGGCACATGGTGAGGAAAGCAGCTGCCTTTATTGGCTGCCCTGAGCCCCCCCCCCATCCACAGGACAATTAAAGCTCCTTAAGGTGCCACTTCAGAGTGTCTAAACCAAAGAGTAAAAGAACCAGTGATTGATTCATTTATCATTATGTACTTTACACTGATGAGTGATTTGTTTGTTCAGCTGACTCCCTCTTTGGGCTTATCAGATGACATTTTCTTGATGCTTGACTGCATGAGTAGTTTTGCTATAACATGTTGATTTGTTGTATGTTTTTAATCCCTGCTGGCACTACTTAATTAAAATATGAGCTGTGCTTAGCTTGGCCAAATTCAGCTGAGGGGAAAAGAGTATTGTGGGATGGATTTGAATGACTCAAATTAATTTAATAAAACTGAATCAAGCTGAATTGAACTGAACTGAAATTAATGGCAAAAGTCTTTTTTAGCACAGGGTATCCTCTCTGAAATGCCCCCTCTAGTTCAGAGTCCCATCAAAGTTTTATAACCTTTCTCCTACAGTAACTATGTGAAGCTATAGCTATGTATTTTGTCCTAACACCCAGCATCTGGTTTCCCAGACCAACCCCTGCCTGATTTAGTTCTTTACACCCTTTACCCACCTACACTCACGTCTCCATTAGGATGAGCAGCCTGGGCCAGTAAAGCAGAGTCAAGGCCCAAACCAGGTTGCGGGGATAGGGGGTTGTATTCATGATCAGATGTGGAATCTCAAGAAGACAGGCCTAAATAATAGCAAAATTAATTCAGGAGTCTTGGGGAGAAACACACTTGAGTTGGTTCAAGTACGTGAAACCACATTCAATTCTATGTTGGTCTAGATATGGGGCAATCCAACAGTAATGGAAACAGGTGGTTAAAGCAAGACCACACGCAGAGGAGGAGAGAAGAAGAAGAGTGGAGGAGTGCGAGAGAAAAGAGGGAGTGGGTGAAGGGTCAAGTACATTCAGTCAGCTTAGTTTGACTTATATGGAGAGGGGAGACAACAATAAGTGCTTGTGTGTCAGGGCCTTGAAGGCAGCACAGCGCTTCTGCTCTCACAATGGCCCGCTTCCCACTCCAGGGCCAAGCACAGCCTGAGCTCACTTACTAACATCACACCAGTTTCTCCCAAAACTACATTTCACTGATGCGCTTCATGATTCGTCTGCTAGAAGAACAATTTATAAGCTGGTAAAAAGATTCAAATAGCCAAATAACACTGTCTATTTCCCATTACAAACATCTGCAGTTGGCCTTGGTTCCTGTAAGCCTTAGTTGGCGCAGTTGTGGGAAAGTGGCTATTGTGTAAGCCCTTAAAAATAATCTGTCTGCTTTCAGCTCAGCTCAGTTGCTCAGGATAGATGATTGGCTGACAGTCAGGGCTGGGTTTTTTTAGTCTTATTCACAGATAGGGGTTTGTTATAGGGGGATCTTGGCCATTGAGGTTTGCTTGTAAGAGAACAGGCCACTGACAAAGCTCAGGTGAAAACCTCACCCATTAAAACTGGTGTAAAATCACTCTTTTCAAGTCAAGTCAATTTTATTTGTATATCCCAAAATCACAAATCACAACCTTACCTCAAAGGACGTTACAATTTTTACAGCATATGACACCCTCTATCCTTAGACACTCCATTCAGATAAGGGAAAACTGACAAAAAACTATAACAGGAAAAAAGGGAAGAAACCTCAGAAGGGGAAACAGAGGAGGGATCCCTCTTCCATTAATCTTTTTACTTTTCTGTTAAGCATAAAAAGTACAGAAAAAAAATCACCAGTATAAACCAGGTAGGCACATCAATATAATCAGTCCTCTACTGAAGGCTGTTAAATGCAACTAGAATCTATGTAATCACAACCTGCTTGCTGTTTCCTTTGAATTACCTAAATTTGCTTCTATATTCAAACCTTTAAATCTTCAGACTGGGTTCAAAGCCATATTGGACATGTAGTTTCGATATGCATAAGACCTGCTGAAGGTGGAGAATGTTTGTCATCACCACCAATTTTGGTACAACAGAGGGTCTGTCTTATAAATACCTCTCAAGCCAACCAGAGCACCCTCCAGAGGTCTGACTGATGCTTGCTAAACCTCAGGAGCGTGTTGAATGCTAGAAAGAGGAGAGAAGAGGAAAGGGAGTGAAAAGAGACGGCCTTCTCGGTAAAAAAAAAAAAGGCCTCAGTGTTAATCAGAGATTTCCCAGAAGAGCTGGAGTCATCGCCTCAGGGCAGAGAGAGCGAGAGAATGAAGGGTAGGCACAGAGGTGAGGAAACGAGAGAAGACTTGAATGAAAGATAGACGCGGAGACGGAGAGGAGAGGAAGGAGGCGAGGAAGGCAGGCTGCATTCCTGTGGCCACAGCTGCGGGAGCTGCAATCACTAAAATGTAGCGCTGTCTCAATGCCGGAGATTTCTGGACACATTACAAACGAAATAAAACAGCACGACATGTCTGTTTTTTGAATCAAAGAAGAGACTAGCAATCAACATGCTGGGGTTTACACTACCTCCCTCTTTCCTTCGCTCTCTTCCTCCCTCCATCCTTCTCTCTGGCTGACTGTCATTCCCACCATGGCAGGGATGACCCCTTCTCTGTCTCTATATTTGCCCCTCTTTGTTCACCACTGGCCAGTTGGGGCAGGCATCTGAGACTGAGACCATCGATCATTGGCCTGACAGCGGGCCCCAGGCGGGGACGGCCCTGTTATTTGGACTCTGTGATGACTTCCTCAAAAAGGGGCCCCTCCTTCCCTCATAGGCCTGGCATGGCTGAGGTTTGGTTTGGAGCCTCCATACCTTCCCTGTATGTCCATAGAAAACATATTGGATTCACTGGCCGCATGTTTGGGTCACGCTAGGGTGAGCAAGACAGATAGAGTGTGGAGTGGGAGTAAAATAGGTTGAGGGAGCACAAGTTGTGGTCCTGGAAGTTTCTCGGTAGCTTCTCGAGTCCCAAGGAGCACCACGATGAGGACTTTGGCAGCGGTAATAATAGAAGTAGAGGTTAACAGAGTACATTTGAAATAAGAAAACAAAAAGCACCAGCTGGAGTGCTTAATTTATCGACGTGATCTGTCCAAGTTCTGTCTAGCAAGATACAGCAACAGTACATTATAAATACTTTAAGCTATCATTTGGACCCGTGTGTTTATTTTATCTTGGCGCCCCCACATCTTCCCACATGACAGTGTGTGAACATCCTTGGAAAAAATGAACCTAAAAATACCCCAAAAGTTCCTTCCCTCTCGTTCACTGTCACTGTTTATCGCTTTACTCCTGCAGTTCATCTTCGCCCCTCGTTCCTCCCTCCTCTCCCCCCCTCACCCTCTCTCAGGCACAAGACTGGGACGTCGTAGACATCCAGTTGTACTATTGTCTTGCTGCTCACATCGCGTTATCATTACAGGCGGCTATAATTGGAAACAGGAGTCTTTTTATTAGGATGCATAGTGACACGGGTATCTGTCTCTTCTGATATTCCCACACTGGTTAATTTCCCCCCTCATCTGCATTCAACAGAGCGGAGACAAGGGAGCGTGACAGCGGATATGGACTCCAATAGCTCTATGCAGACAAACCCCTCTGAGGCGCACAGACAGTAGATTACATACGTACATATGTAACGTAAAGTCAGAAATTGCATAAAAACAGAGAGTAAAATGAAAAATTGTCTTTGAAAGCTTGTAGTTGTAAGAGGTAAACTGCTTATTTGTGGGCTAAAAAAACACTATACTCGCTACCATGTCACAGGATCAAAAGTGATTCATGGCCTGCACTGTGGTTCATCCCTTCTGTGTCTTTTTTCTGTCTCTTTGTGCAATACAAGCCCTCTAATAATGTTTTTAAAGGATATTTTAATAGAGAGGGTAATAGTTTGTTTAATAATGATGGTAATTCATGTTTTGTTTTTTTTACTGTAAAACCTATGAAAAATCTTAATTTGCATGGACAGATACGTCCTAAATCACATATCTCAACAAACTCTGAAACTTCCTGGCATACTTTCAGTGCAGTAACTGCTTGCTGTAACCCTAAGGACACTAAAAATACATGGCAAAGATGTCTGTGAGAATACATTCATGCCTGGAGTGTCTGTAAGAGTGCTTGGCCCATGCGTGAGGAGCCTGTCTAACAAAGGGTGCACACACTTCATTAGCACTGTCCGTGAGAAGGAAGGAATCTTACACATGGAATCACTCCTGATCTCCCATCTCAGGCTACTGCTGTGCAGAGCCTGGACTCGCTGGCTTCCTTCCTTCAAAATCCTCCTGGCCCCTGCCTAAACACAATGCTCAATTTGTTCACATCCAGCACCAAAGAAAAGGGGAGACACACAAAGCATAGGAGATAAGGTTACAAACTGTCCTTACACCCACAGGTGTGGAACTGCCACCTCCTCCTCCTCCTCCTCCTTCTCCTCCGCTTTCTGGCAAAATGAAAGAATGGGCTTGAAGGATGGACAGATGATGAGGAGGAGGGTGAGGGATGAGTGAGAGCTAATAATGGAGAGAGAGTTATAATAGACCGGTTTGTGCGATTAGAGGGAATTTAGTCATTTCTCCACACACTCATGCATGCGCAAGTACACAAACACACACACACACACTTACACACAGAGAGCGCTCACTCAGCTGCTATCTCACATTGCATCACGCTGCTCTGCACCTTCACACTAGCATCCGCCTTTGCTCTCTCAATCTCTCTGCCTTGCTCTGTTTCAATGGCATCAAATGGTTGGAGTTGACAAAAGAAGAGAGGGAGTGCTCCCAGCTGCCCCAGTGAGGTCATTCCCACACAGGCTCTGGCTTTCACCTGACTACCATGAACATGGCCTTGACCCCATCCCCTTCACAACAATTACTTTATTCTACTAATTTACACAAAGTAACTCCACTTGTCTTTCTACAATTACCCATTAGATACCTCCAAAGACATGCATTTCATCGGGCTTTATCCTGTAAAGCCTTGTAAATGTACTTTGGGGTAAAACAAGCATCCACTGTTCCCCCCAAAACTGGCAGTCTGGTGTCATAACCAGGATATAACTTTCTATTTGTGGTTTCTGTGGTATTGCAATGTTAAGGTTTAAAAATTATTTGCATATCAGAAAGATTTTCCTGGTTCACATGGCTCAATCATAGGGCAGTGAACGTTTCTAATTCATGTAAATGATCACTGACTCCATCAAAAACATTTCTTTTTGCTGATGAACCCAATGTTTTTTAATCTGGTGATAGAAGATGAGCAATTAACATGATTATGGGGTTTTGGTAGCAAAAATGAACACTGACTTGTTTTTTTAACAGTATTTTTCTTTGTATGTTCTTCGTTTTTGTGTTACTTTTTTGTTTGTGCAAATTCAAGTATAAAGGATATATCTAAAATAACATAGCAACAATATGAGTTATTCCTTGTTAATTTCACTTCATTTAGTCCATTGATTTCGCCAATGCAGAATATGTTTTTATTTTTGCAGCACAGCTCACGGTGGACGTCGACAATTTTCTCTAACACTGTCATGCTCCTCCCTCGCTTTCTGCCTGCCTTCTCACCCCATCCATCCATCCATCCACTTGTTCATCTGTCCATCCATCTTCACCAACATGAAGAGGGCTTTAATATGATGAGTCCTAGGAGTCGCAGCAGGACTCTGTCATTCGCTGTCTCCTTCTCCATTACTCTTAGCTATTGGTCCCCTGGGTTGTCACAGTGGCTGCAGAAAGACTCTAATTGGCCGGCTGGGATGGTTTTTCCTCCTTGTGAATAACTTGCTGTCAGTGGCATGTAAAAAGTGCGCCGTTGTTTCTGTTTTTTTGTTTTATCTGCTTTTGTCAAGTAGGCCTTTTATATTTGTGCTCAAATTGCACACAAGTGAGGTAAGTGTGTTGGAATTATCACTGACTGACTTTCTCTATCTCTTTCTTACACACACACACACACACACACACACACACACATAATTTTGGCAAACACTCATACCTGCTTTCCCCTTGACTAGGTCACTAAGTCCATATCTCTGCTCGGTGGTGTGAACTGCAGGTGAATCACTGTCAAATATTGTCTCAGGATTTTCTTCCTTTCTTTCCTCATCTTTTTGTGTCTCTTTCAGTGAAAGACTCTTTATCATTCTGCCATGAAGGCCTTTTCTTCCCTCGCTCATATCCGAAGGAGAAGAAGAAAGAGAGCGGAGTGCCTTTCAACAAACAGAACAATGACACTTCATCGAGATCCTTGGCCTGTGTACATTCCACAAACTTGCACAATAACTTATCAGAGGTGAAAGGAGGAAGGGCAAAAAGAAAGATAGCTCATATGAAAGAAAGGATAAAAGGCAGAAATGTGGGGAGATAGGGGCAGGGAGGTGAAGAGGTGATCTGTGTGTATAAGAGATCTCCTGAGTTTGCTTCCTCAAACCCTCTCAGTCTCTGAGGTCATGGTGAGGTTGCTTGAATGGTGGGTGGGATGCAGATGTCAACAAACTTGGTGTGCGTCTATGTTGATTTAACATGACTTTACACATATGAATGCATGTGTCTGCTCATTTTTAGAAAATCAGAACCCAGTGAGCATAGACAAATGTGTGAGAGCCACCTGAAGTCTGTATTTCTTACCATCTTGTTCAACTCACAGGTTCTCTCTAAAGCAAAGGGCTATAAATTTACAAAAGCTACATGCAACTTAATCTGAAAGTAGAGCTTGTCAGCAAACTTGATATTACAATGTAAGGCTGCTTCTTTTGGGTTGCAGTTCAAAAGAGATTAGGTATGCACCATTTAGTCATGCAGCTCTTGAGCCGGAATCAGTGGTGAGGGAGATCAGTCCAAAGGAAACAGGATCTCATCTGAGCTGATCCAGATCTGAGACCAGCTCGTAAAACTGTCCCCCCTAATGGATCACCTCATTGGAACACATACACGTTGCACAGCACGTACATGTACAATCATGCACGCACAGATGTAGACCCACATGGATGTAAATGTGAATACATGTAAACCTAGGTACAGGCCAACACACTCCCCCCTTCGTCTAATCCCGCATGCACACTTTAACAGCCTTTCATCAACACAGCTGTCCTTCTTAGGAGACAAGTTGAGATTTAAGCTCATGAATCCATAATACACAAATTCATGTAAATTGTTTGCTGAACCGTGTCATATTTGCATGTGTTTCAGGGCAAACAGAGCAGCGTGCACTGCTCCTATGATGTGGACTGGCTCTCTCAGGAGAGCACACACACACATTCACACCCCCCCCCACACACCAATAACATTCCCCCTTGCCCCCTCCGGCCAAGCCCAGAGCTTGACCTCTCCGTGTCACTCAATCCACCAGGCAATATTTGCTTTCGTCATCATAAATATTAAATATGTGCAGAGGCAAATATTTGGGTTTGGCAACCTCGAAGTGGTAAATGAATTAATGTATTCACACGAGGAGAGCAGGGGAGTCAGGGTGTTCTCGCACACACACGTCCTTTCAGCTTCTCCAGCTCTTTACCGTAAAGGCCTGTCAGTGGTCACGCAGGGGAAGACCCACAACTCCTGAGGAATGGCATGAAAAAGAGCCGAGGCACATGACTGAAACTTAGAGGCAGACGGGTGGTAACATTTTTCTTCAGGTCTTTGCTGTTGTGATACAACGTGACAACTTACACTGCGTGCAAACAGTAAATTTAAGACAGAGAAATAAAGTTCAACAGAACTCCATGTTCCCATGCAGTCATTTTAAATCATCTTGCACAAACATAAGGGTAGATTGCCCAGGAAGAAATGTCATCCATAGTGCAGAGCCCATAAAGTCTAACAACTGAACTTTCCCAAAAATGACAAGGAACAGCACATTGTTTTTCCTTTACTCTATCCTCAACTGCATTTAATTTGTCATGTTTTCATGTGTTCAAAATACAAAAGTATATTGGTTAAAAAAAACAAAAAACGGCTGGCTATCTATTTGTGAGTACATTTCTTCAAAATAATCCAGTTCTCCAGATTATCAGGATGGTCAATGGTGCTCTGTGTCTCTGATGTGGGTGGTGTGATTCAGAGGGTGCGGTGGGGGCCTGGCGTCATGGGTAAACTGAGAAGAGCTGGCAGAAAGGCAATCCATAGCTGACCCCAGCCTCGGTGTATAATTGTGCCCTTTGACCCAGTGAACATCCTAAATCACAAATCCAAACAGTCAGATCCTCGAGTAAGTACCCAGGGAGAAGCCCTGCACAGCGCCCCACTCTGCTGCTGCCCCAGTTCTCAGGCCTGAGCAGTCCCTCTGAAACCTCCACACACACACACACATGGCCTCAGGCTTACAAACTGCTCTTGACTAGCTGCCCTGTTCAAAATAGATGTGGGATCAATCCACATTTGATGCTATCATTTAGAAATGCTAGAGTGCCGAATTACAAAGTGATGCCCAGGCTGTTTATTTTATTTTCTGTTTGTCCGTTCTCTCCATGTTACAGCTGCATCCCTGTAAGAGCTAAACTGAAAGAACTGAAGGAGGGATCCGAGAGCCATTTATTCAGATTATTACTACATTCCTGTAAGAATGAAACTGACAAAATCAAAAAGGACTTTATGATCTTTTACTTCTGTGACTCATCTCTTTGAATAGAACACCCACTCTAACTTTTTTCTTTCTAGTTCAGTGACTGGATCACAACAAAATCTTGAACACCAGTGGAGTGAATCACAAGACCACCGATAATTTTCTCTCTCTTGGTGTCTGCTCTGATATGGCTGAATAGAAGAATGCATGACAGTTGTCTCTGGTCACAAACAGAAGATACTTGGGAACACTCAGGGCCCCTGTTGCTCTACCCAGGAGGACAGGATAGCAGCACTCATAGGATGAGGGAATTTTAAGGAGGGTGGGAGGCTCAAAGACTGTCGTTGGAGGGGTCTGAAGTAATGGACCTCCTGGAGTGCCTGACAAAGACACCCAACAACAGAGAGATGCACTGCATCAAACCAGGGGGACAAGAGGGGTTCAAAAAGCGTTCTCCCCTGGGGCTTTTCAGCCTGGCATCCCTGCACCCTGGCCCAGCAGGGAAACAAGCTTCTTCACACAAACACAGTGGGAGGATGAGAGGATGGGACAGGGGAGGGTTACAATAGAGGGAAGCTCTGAAGGACAGTGTGAAAATGAGAAAACATGAGACAGTGAATACTTCAGTCATGGTGGCATGGACAGCGTCCGTTGTCGCTGACTGAAAATGGTCACGGCAGCTGCTATAGGCTACTTGAGTTCACTGGGTTTGAGGGATGCACCTTTTATAACTGCTGTGCTGCGTTCATCAAATAGAGTTTTATTTGTGCATTACATTATCTCATGTTCTTTTTCCTCCTCCTTCGTGTGTCTGACTCAGTATCCAACTATGAGCAGTTTTTTTTCTGTGCACTTTTTCATCTGCCCAGAGATCATCATCACAGTAGCCACTGATGAGCACTGCTCATGTAGCTGCCATTCATTAAAATTCAGTATTGATGGAAATGCCGAAAGTCCGAGCAGTGCCAAGCCAAGCTACGCTCTGCCAAGCCAAAAACTGCCCGCGTTGTAACCCTTCCTGGCACACCAGAGGAGAGCATAATGCGAGTCAGGTCCAACCTCTCTTTTGGGTGCCAAGAAGAACTCCATGTAACCCAAAACACTGACAGGGAGCCAGTCCGAATGTGAATGTCCTCAAAGAAAACCAATAAAACAAGACTGTCATTGTGGCATCCCAGAGACCAGACAGTTCAGGAAGGACTTTTAAAATCCACTTTGTAGTGTATACATCTATCCTTGACTGAATTAGATGGTTTACAGTACATGCAAAGATAATCCAAAAATATCCCTGACGAGCAACTGTTTTTAAACCCCAACAAATTTGGTCTGTCTGTATATTTGTCTTGTTTATCTGTTCTGTAAACGTCTTTCCTGTCATTCTGTCTATTTAAGTATCTGCTTGTCTGACAGGCTGTCTGTATGTCCGTGTACCTGTCTGTCAGCATGCGGCTCTCAAAAACAACAAAAAAACTGTAAAATCATTTAATCAAAAGCCATACTGAGGCCCCTTAGTGCTCCTCTAATAAATGAGAAAGTAACTCTCACTGGTGGCTGTTTGTGTCTGTTGAGCTGGACATGCTGTCATTGAGTTTATTGCAAAGTGGAAAAGTCTCTATATAAAACACACACACACACACACACACACACACACACACACACACACACACACATCTCAGTGGGCCGCAATGGGCCTCATCTGGATCAGCTAGTTTTATAACATTTACTCATCTACAAGAAAGGGAAGACAGAGGCAGGAAAGAAGGGCGACAGACACAGAGAGACACAGAGAGAGAACGAGAGAGAGAAATGAGTAGTTAAGTGTGAGTGTTTCTGCTTTAGCTTTTTAAATGGCAGCGTTCTGAGGAAACATAATCTGCTTTTTGTTTTAATAGAAACATTTAATTAAGCAAAATGATCCTAACAGGTTACAGCTGTGTTTCCCCCACTCGCGCATTTGCCTTTATTGCGTGTGGGAAATCCATTTCCACTTTATTCAGGCTGTCTCAGATTTATAGATTTTACAATTGTCTCCTCATACACTCAGCACTTCCTATGGCTTCTGTCTTCTGCCAGTAGCCTGGCTGACAGTTGCAGAGCTTAATGGCAATGTTAAAACTCTGGATTGTAACTCTTAATCAATCGGTTAGATTTATTGTAGACTCAGAAAAATGACGACAAAAGAAATATTTTCCAAATATTATAACAACCGATAATGGTGTAAGCTGAACTGCAAGTAAATTGCCTCCGGAAACATTGTATCATAAGTAAAAAAGTGAGAATCCTAAGATTATAAAGTATTGCAGAAGGCTTTATAAAGAGCTTGCTTCTCCTGCTTGATAATTTATATAAACAACCACAGCTGCAATATCAAGAGAACATTAAATAATATGGTATCACATTCTTTTAAAAGAGATGATCTAGAACCACACAAATGTGGCCCATATTTTACAGTGCACAATGTAAAGCTGAATTTAATATGCTTTCTATGTCCATGTGTATTCAGCCTCGATTTAACACCAAGCCAGGCAGTTTGTTCTTCATCACAATGCACTTGTGTGCTTCCAACTGTCCCCGCACACATGCACACACACATACGATTAGTGCCCAGCTCAGCTCAGCTCAGCCCGGCCTGCTAGCCTCATGGCTGTAATTGAGAGTTAATGACGCAGTTGGATCTGTTCTTTACTTCATATTAAACAGAGCCTGATGCTGCTGCTTGGCTGTAAAAGCAGCCCACCTCCCCTCCTCTTCCTCCTCTTCTTCCTCCTCCTCTCAACCCCCTTTACAACCCGGCCTGCAGCCTTCCACACTCCTCCTCATTCCCCAATAGATGTATTTAAGCATTTGATTTAACAGGCGATGGGATCGTTGTTGGTCTCCAGCTTCAGGCTACTTTGCATGCATTCACTCGTCTGCCCACGTCTTCTACTGTAACCACACACTCACACACCCAAATGGCACATCTCTGAACAAAGACCCCAATGTACAGCCGGACGACAGGAGATCTGGCACGACCCACGCCACAGCTACCTGATAACAGATCAACCCCTCTTTTTAGTTTTTCCTCTCCCCTCTGTACAAGACACTGGCGAAAGAGAAGCAACAGAAGCACCCCCCCCCCCCTCCCAAATCACTAGTAAGGGGGGCTCCTGCGACTGGCTGGCGCCAAGAACGGTGTGCTGCCCACAGTGAGCAGGTCGCTCTGGGCCCTTCCTCTATCACTGACCAGAGCAGGGAGAGAGAGAGAGAAGGAGAGAGGGGGAGAGGGAGCAATTGCAGAGATGTTAGGAAGAGAGAGGGAGAGAGAGAGAGGGAAAGAGAGAGAGAGAGCCAGGCAGAGAAAACAAACAGGACAGAGGCAGCAGTGTGTGTCAGGTCAGCGGGGAGTTTCAGAATGTTCTCCACCGCTGTTCTCCAGAGCGAAAACTCCTGGAGGGTTATCTGCTCCTGGCGCTGTCATTTATCATCAGTCAGGAGAAGCCGGGCCACCTCTTTGGCCAACGCAGTCGACACATAAAAACTCACACACACACACACACACACACACACACACACACACACACACACACACACACACACACACACACACACACAGATGTATAAGGGGAACACACATACAGATGTGCAAGGACAATGCTAACACAAACCCCCCTGCACATCCATGCACATCCATAAGTGTCACACGCGCATACTCGCATACATTCAAATATACACATGGCCGACAGTAGCATAAAAAACAAGCAGATGTGTGGGGATAAAATACATGTGGTGGATCTATGCATGCCATTAAGAGAGACACACAAAGAAGTCATAAAACCCATGTGGAATGAAATATAGGCTCATGAGCACACGCAAACAAAGTTGTGATCGTCAGGACCTCCCTGCGTCGGCCCAACAGCCCAGCAGTGTCTTAATGGTTTCCCCTGTTCCCTGAAGTATGCTGTAACCATAAAACTATAAGTTGTGTTTTTCGATGTGTATGCGTGTGAGTAACCCTAAACCAGTCCCTGCACCCCACTATGTCTATGTAGTGCACACCGTTTCAACCAATTAACCTTGGAGATCCAGAAACTTGCAGACTTTCAGTAACAAGTTAGACACAAATTGCTGCATATGACAGCATGCTGAAGAGCACTTTTTGTGCACTTACTGTATATTGTTATATATTACAGCCTATCTTAGTAAAACGTTAACTAACTAAAACCAACAACTGTCACTGGAATTCAGAAGCAACCTTTCAAGAAAAGGCCCCCTCTTCAAGCTGTCTTTTTTACCCTTTGCTTAAAAAATGTCAATGGGTGCTTTCTCCTTCCTCCCTTGTTGTTTTTTCGGGGAGGCAGAGCGCTGTGGAGTATTGCTCTTGTCAGCCACCGTGAAGGCATCCCTGAGGTGTCGGTAGGGCCGCTGATTTGTGCGCTCCACTGTCCTAATAGCCTCTGTCTCTTGTTCTCTCTTTATCTGTCTCCTTCTGTCTCTCTCGATCCCTTCTCTCAGCAGGCCGGTCTTGCATAACCATTTATTTTACAGATTTTTCTTTTTTTCTAAAGCGCCTGAAGGGTTTAATTATGTACATAGACAACCCCTATAAACTTCTATTCTGAGGACTTTTTATTGACTTTCAAGCCAGGCTACCCTCCGGCATTTCAATTAACCATTTATAAAGGAGAAACTACAATTAAATTAAAAGTTTCTATAAAGAGGCTGTCACACCATTTCCATTCTTTTTTGGAAGATGGCAGGCTTTATCTAAATGAGATGGTGTGGATATGCGAAACAGCTGGAGTGGGGTGCCTCATTTAAAGGGGAGAGAGAAGGGAGGCGAGAGGGGAAGGAAGGAGAAAAAGCCACGACAGAAAGAGGCATGGAGAGAGAAGAAGAAGGAGCAGGATGGGGAAAAATTAGACGTAATTAAAAAGTGAATGGGAAGGAAAGATTGAGAGAGAGAGATAGCTGCAGCAGGGCAGGGCAGGAGGGGTGAGAGGGCCGGCCGCAGGGCCAGGCCACACTGACCTTGCTACTTAGGCCCTAATTACATGTTGTGAAACTTTAGTCGGCTCACAGTCATCTGGCTGCACTGGGCCTCCCGGTGCACAGACAGACAGAGAAATTACAACACCATTACACACACTTTAAAAGAGACAGAAAGCGAGAGGGTGAGAGAGGGAAGGAGAAGTGTGGGGAGGGGGAAACTGAAGACAGGGTGAGGGAGAGAGAAGGAAGGGAGGCTGATGTCACTTGGCATGTTTTTTTTGTTGTTTTTTTTGAGAGAGAGTAACAAAGCGCGAGGGCTCTCCTTTATATGCTGCTGCTGAGTGGAGCACTGGTATTTTTACAGGCCTAAAGATCTGTGCACTCATAACAATGTGGGTACACAGCCCTCAGCAGGGGTGCCTCTGTGAAATATGCCCCTCTGCACCCTCCCCTCTTTCTCTTAATATCCTCCATCCACAATCTGGTACACTCCCTCCTTAACACACACACACACACACACACACACACTCTCCTGTAGCCACGAGGCTGCCTTAAACAAGGCCTTCAACCACACACACACACACTCGCCCCATACAGTACATGCATGTGCACACGCAGCTCTTTTACACACCGACACTTCATAGTTCTGTAGGCATTGACTCACTTTGAGGCAAATGCGGGTTTAGGGATTGTGTGTGATTGTGTGTGTGTGTTGGCCTCCCGCCTCCTTCCTCATCACCCACACACTTAGTGCCCAGTTCAGTGTAGCTGCCCCAGCGACCGTCAGCCCCACTCTGGCAGAACGCGAGCTGCGCCAACACCTTCTAAATCTCTCTCGCCTCCATCTCATCCTCTCGGCTTCTGTCTCGCCTCCTTTACTCCGTCTTTTACTCCTGACCTCTTTTCTCCTTCTCTCGCTTTTACCCTGACAGAGTGTCGGGGGACTTGCCCCCCGAGCGATGCATTGTGGGAAATCCAGGTGGACCCTGGGGTGCAGAGGTGGGGGAATCCAGCATGCAGCAGAAAACCCGTGGAGGGTGTAACCAGAGAAGGAAAGTGTTTTACTCCACAGATTTTCTGTTTTATTGGTTCAACGTGCCAGCCCCCCCCCCCCCCCCCACACACACACACACACACACACACTACAGATCAATTTACTTTAACAAAGAGTGAAATGCTTCAAAATTGTGGATTTGACAAAAATAGTATTTTTGTGTTTATCAATGCCTTGCAATACGGACCTTTCCTTCTCTCTTTCCTGTCTTCTTCAAGACTAGGATACCTTAGTGTGTGTGGTACTCCTTTTCACATATGTTTTCATAAATGCAGTGATTGTGTTGTTGGTTTTAATGATGCATTATATGCTTAATATGTGTTGTAGGCACTGCCGCTGCCGGGGTACCGGGGTGCTAATCTGATCTTTGGCCTGGTGTGTTCAAGCCAATATGAAGGGAAATGTTTAAGATAATGTAGATGGAAATTGTTGCTTTCAATTACATTAGATTTTTTTCAATCATGCAAAACCAATGTAGAGTACACAGATAAATTCATATCAAAAACTGTGTTTACCTTCTTAGCAAAGGGAGTTTAAAATAAAAAAGAAATAAGATAAAACCACATTATTCTACTATATGTGCACAATCATTACTGATTGGAGACATTTATTCATACATGGGTTGGTGATTATGATTACCATTGATGCCAACTTTTATCTGAACACATCAGCAACTGAAATAATTTTCCAGCTCTAAATGAATGAATTCTAATGTTATAATGTCTAAACACAATGTGAGCCAGTTAGTCTAGAAATAATATAATCAGAAATGGTTTAAAAACAGAATCATTCTTAGCTGATGCAGTCTAAAAGTCATTTGCGTCATCGTTTTTGAAAGAAAAACTAAATCTTATAATAGCCATTGTTTAAACAAATGCATCCTAAAATACTGTGAGATCGAGAAGTTGCACAACACAAAGACAACTCAAAGCACAGTTTCCTTGGCTGAATGAGCAAAAGGGTAACTTTGTGTGTTCATGAGTGTGCATTGATTAGTGCTTTACTGCTTGCACCCATTTCCTGATATTAATTGGCGGGGTGAGGTCTTATCTCTGGCCGATCGCCTGTCGGAAGGCAAAGTGAAGCAGTGACACGAGCGACAGAGTGAGAGACAGAGGAGTTGGTGGAGTGGGCAGGATTGCTATCTGTAATCTGTGATCAATCTTGGCCGAAGTGGCTGGTATGAGAGGGAAGTGGGGTCGACCCCTGTGCCCCCCGTCCAACCCTCCCCTCTCCACCTCCATCCTTGTCTCTGCACCCCCCCCCCCCCCCCCATCCCAGGGGTGGCTTGGTCAGCCCTGAGGGGAGAACATGCTGCAGAGCAGGCAGACAATTTTCAGGCTGACTGCTTTTACTTTCGGCCCGACCAGGGTCTCATGAAAACAAACTGACAAAACAAAGGACAGCAAATTAATGACCCGTGCCCCCCCCCTTCCAACCCCAACCCCCTACGATTGACTCCTGGCTTGGCACGTCCCTACCCTTCCTCCCCTCCTTTCCTCTCTTTCCCCCGCTCTCCCCTCCTGTCCTGACTTTTGATCCCCTCCAAACGCATGCACAGACACACATATCTGGACATTGACACACTGACACACACACACACACACTCACTCACATCACTACCACCATCACCCTCTTCCTTAACTCCGTGACCCGTGGCATCTGGTTTAGATTGTCACAGGAAGAGAGAGACAGAGACATACAGAGGGAAAGAGTGAGTGTGAGTGAGAGAGAGAGAAAAGGCCTCTCTGTCTGTGTCTGGACCTTCATTATCATGTGTTAATATTAATGCAATTTGAAAAAGAAACAGACACAGAGACACACTGGGTGAAGAGGGGCTTGTCTGTGCTGAGTGGAACAGCATGCTCTCACAGTCCAGACATGCTTCCAGCCCGCAAGTCTCGTGCAAGACGGCATTCCCTGAGGCAGGCGCTCTACAGACATTGTCACTTTACCACAAAGTTTCAAGCTGTTATTAACACGCAGGATATGATTTGGCATGATCTGGCATTACAGTTGCATTTGCTTTACAATGTTCTGAAATATAATAATCTTTGGTTGCTACTGTAGGCCACAATCACACAGCATTTGTTTTTTGTAAGTTGTTGTGCTGTTCTGCAATGTTTTCATTGAATTTGAAATGTTTGCATGCCTTATATTTGTTGCTGTTCATCACTTTTTTAAACTTGTTGTCTGGTGTGTTCTAAATTAAAAGTGGTTCAACTTTAAAGTAAAACATAAAAAGGGTCAAAAGCTGTAAAAGTCTTACAGGCTAAAACAGGGATTTTGTCTATTTATGAACATTGACAGACACTTAGTTAATCAACAGCTGGTAATGTTTGAAGGTGTGTGTGTGTGTGTGTGTGTGTGTGTGTGTTAACAGGAAGCTGGATGAATATTGCTCTGACTGTAGTGCTCTCTTACACCTGATGCTGCTGTTCTCAGAGCCTCCAAGCACACACTTCACACACACTCCACACACACAATCCTGCAATCAACCCTCTAAAACTGTTTGTGTTAATACAGTCAGTAATGCAAGACAGACACACACACATGCACACATCAAATATTAGAATAATAATCAGTAGAATGGTGTAATAAATGTGTAGATCTGATTAAAGTACAGATTAAGGCAGATTCCTGGGCTTGTCTTTGACATGTGGTGAACGCTCTCTGGGAACAGCTTCAGGCCATTCTCTGGGCTCACCAGAGCAAAGCCGGAGTCAGAGTGCCATGGTCAAACTGTCTGTTCATACTTCTCATCACCGCCTCCCTTCTGTCAACGGAAAACAAATCTCTTACGCTTTAAAATGAAGAGCCGGGAGCCAAAATATTTATAATAATTTCAGCTGAAATATTTGGTGTGTTTTGCACGTACCTGCACCTCCTCGTGAATTTGCATCGATACTCGGGAAAACTTCCACATGGGTCAGTCCACAATTGCACATAATTTGAATGCTGGCCCTTTCTGTGTGGAGTTTGGATGCTCTCCCCGTTTTCACAGGGGTTTTCCTCTGGGTGCTCCACTTCCCTCCCGCAGTCCAAAGACATGTCACTCAAACACCTAATATTTTAAAATGTGCATTGTAATGAATGCGAGTGTGGTTCAGAGGATATGGTTATTGATGAATCCATCAAACATTTTTGATTGATTGAGTGATCATTTAACCTATAAAATGTCATAAAACAACCAGCTGCAAGTTACCAGAGCCCGACGTCATGTTTATTTTTCAACCGACAGCCCAAAAACCCAAAGGTATTTAATTTATAATGACATTAAAGCTACGATCAGCAAAAATATGTTTTTTTAACTTAATAAATGACTTTTACAATTAACAGTCGACAAATTGGTTAATTAACTCATAATTTCCATTCTACTTTCAAATGTTAAATTTAAGAGAAATATATAATGCATATCTATGTTTGGTAAATTAATTTAATTTAATCATATTTCTATATTATCTGGAGCCTTGACAATGATCCAGTGGAAGCCCAGTGGAGATTCTTGTGAACTAGCTTTACACATATAAGTATACATACAGCCAAAGTATAGATACTAAGGTTTATAAAGTGTATAAATCACATCATTCAATTCAAGTACAGTCATTGTAAAAGTTTAATTATGAATTGCAAATCAGTGAAATTCAAAATTAGATCAGACTAGTGTTGATCTGTATGTTAACCCTGGTGTGGACGAAAAAACAATATGCTTGAGTTAATGATGTTGACAGATCTGATTCAGCGAGAGCAGGTGACAAAGGAGCAAAGAGAGAGCACACACACGGACGCACACACACACACACACACACACAGACACACACACACACACACACACACACACACACAGACGTACACACACATTCCTGCGGGATTAGTCAAAAGACTACGAGCATTTCATCAAGTGTTTCCCATTCAAACAGGCTTGAGAGCAGATCCTTGGAAAAGCTCGGGTCACCCCCCGGGCTTTTGGTTAAGGCTTAATATTTAAACTGGGAGCTAGATGGATTGAAAGTGAGTGTTATCAGTCATCGCTGTATTAATAAGGCCTGGTAAGTTAGACGGAGTGTGGATACCTCTGCGGTATCCACAGACTGGCTAACACAAGTACACTCGCTCACTCAGCCTCCTCTCATGTCTGTCTTTCTGTCCCCTATGAGGTAACTGGTCACCGCAGCCAGATTTATAGCTAATCAGTCTATATCGGCAGCAGTCTGCCATGGGCCGGGCCAACTTTAGAACATTACACATTACCACACAGGGAGGGAGTGATGTCAGTATGAAGAGAGGGATAGAAAAGAGGGAGGAAAGGGAAAAAGTAAGGCACACGGAGGGGAGTAAAGAAGGAAGGGCAGGGCAGAAGGAGGGAAAAAGTGAGTGAGGTAACAGTGAAAGACAGATAAAAAGCAGGAGGGAGTGACTGAGTGGTTCAAGGACAGATTTAAGGAGGGACAGAAGGAGGTGGGGAATAAGGTATAGGTGATAGGGAGGGGAACACACTCTGTCCCCCTCTTTCTTTGCCATTAGACCCCTTGCTCATTAGTCAGTCCTTGTCGCTAAGGCATTGACATCTCCCGCCATTCCATATAGAGCTATTGATCTCTCACAGGACTCACATACGCAATTCAAATCACAACAAATATATTCCTTTAGCACTACTTATCTTATTCAGTGTGTGTGTGTGTGTGTGTGTGTGTGTGTGTGTGTGCAGGAGAGAGGGAGGGCAGGTGTATTTGCTTGCCTCGATGTGCAGCCATTCCTAAAAAAAACCCTAAAATGTCCATAGCATGTGTGTGTGCTTGCATTTGAATGTGGGACTGTGTTCAGAGTCTCCTCTCAGAGTTGGTGTATATCTTTATGTCCAAACTGTAATGTTTCCGTTAAACGTATTGACGGGTGCTGATACATCTGTCAATACTATTGGCTATTAGTCTGAGAATGAGGTCAAAGCTTTTGTCAAGGCGAGGTCACTGGCCTTACAGTTCATTCAATAAAAACATGATCACGAGGGGAACACAGGAAAACTCCATCAATACATGGACACTAAATTGCAACCAAGAAAAGAATCCGTCACAAGTTTTGATATTCCTCTTATTTTAATATATCTTATATTGTTATTAGATTTTTAACTTAAGATTGTATATTACTAATGCTAAATGTAAGGCAGGTGTGGAGACTAAAATCGAATGAAAAATGAATGGACTACTGTATACTATCAACAAAACCTAAATTAAAGTAGCAAAAAAAAAACAGCTACAAAATGAATGAACAAAAGTCTATGAGCAGAATGCAGCTGTTTCTTTGCTAAATTTTGGGACAGTGTGTAGAATTCGACCACACAACCTTTGAGCTTCTAATTCATCCATCCATCATTCCCATAATTTTAAAGCATTTCACATAAGTCTTTCGTCCAGAGTAAAGGGTTAACCTTCTCTCCTAATTGATACCACTAAATTTCTAGGCAAATCCTCCTGCACATGGAGTTACAACGAAATCACAGTAGCAATCAGGATCTGGGTCGATGTCTTACGATGACCCCGTCCCCTGTTTTCATCTCGAAGTACCACTCTGTAACGCCCACCGCAGCAGGCCGGTCTGCACCGTCGGACCAAACCACAACCACACAGTCACAGATGGATTCCTCCAGAGCTCCTACAGAACAGTCACCAACCACCCGCCATCAAATTCCATCGCCACATAACCACAAGCTAACCGCTGAGAGTGAGGGAGACTGGGGAGGAAAGAAGGAGAGACATGAGATAGAAGAAAGGAAAGTGGAGGGAGGATTGTAAGGACAGGGCTAAAAAGGTAGAAATGGGAAACAAGTGCAATGCAGTTTGAAGAAGTGTCAAACTTTTTTCTCACTTGATTTATATCTCTTTCTCTCCATCACTTATTTTTTAATCCACTCTCTCATTTAGTCCCTCTTTCAGTATCTCTCCTACTTCCTCCTTCACGCGTATACACACCCACCGCCGCCACGGTAAAGACGGAGAAGACGAGCTCCAGAGAGCAGCACCGTCATCGCCATCCAAACAGCCAAACACCCGGGCAATATGCTAATGAGCTTCCTAATGACCGTCACCACTTAGGAACTGCTAATTAAAACCCATTTGATTCAAAGACACTTATCAGGCTCTACGAGAAAAAATTCCCAGGAAAGCAAGCAGAGTTATGGCCACCTTTGGTATTTGTCAAAGCCCTCCCACTCCTTCCCCCCCGTTTCTGCCCTCCTGTCTGTCTCTGTCTCTCTGTCCCCCCAGCTCGATTGCCTCTAATGGACGAGCTTTATCTAGGCTGACCTAACCATTGTCACAGGGAGCAGAATTTGTGAGCTTTTAGAGTGGGTACACTCATCGATGTACTGGGGGTGGGGGGGCAGCGGTGACTGGGAGTAAGCGGAGGGGGTTGCTTGGCAAGTATCCATCCATGCACTCTCCAGGCCACTTTGTTAGCCACCACATCCACATCTCCCTGTCCCCCTCCTCTGGTCTCAGCTATGCAAATAGGATGCCAGTTAGATGCTGAATGAGGAGTGAGATATGAGCTGTCCACTCATCTGTGGAACGGACATGACAGACGACAGAGCGGCAAATTGCATTTCTTTTGGGTCTTGCAAGTGCTCAATCAAGCAACTTCTAATTGCAAAGTCATGTTTAAATGTTGATCCTCGGTCAGTGTGTCACAGTCTTTTACCTTTTTTCCCCCTTAACTGGTATCATTTGAATTCCTCACGTTTTTTTCAGAAAGGACAAGACAAGGACTGAACTGACCAGACGAAAAAAAAAAAAAAAACAAATCTGGGAGAAAGTTAGAGATAGAGAGAGGCAGTGAGAGTTTGCCCCCTCAGCCCGGAGGAGAAACCGGATAGGGCCACTTTAAAAATCGCTTAACACGCTCGACACAAAAGACAGCTGAGAAACTTGAGCCGTGTTTGATTTGAGTGTCAGGGTGGGAGGCACTAATCTGTGGACATGGCGGGCACAGGTGGTAAAACAATCAAACAGCCTTGCACTCATATCACACACACACACACACAAGCAGACACAAACGCACAGACACACAAAAATACTTAGGCATGAAAACAAAAATGGCAACAAGCAGAACTGTTTACATAACCACACTTTCATGCCCATAAATGCATACAGGCTTGTATGGAAATATACAGATGGGAAAACACACATACACACACTCACTACAGGGAACACACAGAAGCACACACGTGCATGTCCGCAGCAGACTGAATTGCTATGGAGCGTGGTGTTGTTTTACTGGGCCAGATAAAGACAAGGTGGATCAGATTCCCAGCTCCTGTTTCCCTCTCCTGACTTTCACCTTTCTTTTTATGTGTCAGTGGCACACGCCCTGCCTCAGTGATGGAGCGCTGATTGAAAAAAGCGCATCATCATACATCTAAAAAGGGGAAAGGAAGGCTCTCTGGGGGTATACTGGTGTTTTAACACATCTTGACTGGCCTCTCACTCTCAGCTTCCCTCTTTATCACTTTTTATTTTATATCTACTATAGCAGAAATTAATTAAAACTAATTTACCCCTGGATAATGAGTAACAGTTAACACATAAAGTCACTTGCCCATTTGCTTCAGAATACAGCTCTAACCTGAAACTCAAGTCAATAGACTTCATGTCACATGTAGAGACATAACAGTAATTTTAATGTCAGCATTGGATGATCTGAATAAAGTTTGACCCATAAACATAGAAAATTAACGGAACTACATGTGCTTACAGGCAAAATTATTTTATTTAGATTTCTGGATTTGTCAGAAGGCTGATAGTGGAAGAGAAGTACGCTAAAAATACAAACTATTAGGAATGTCTTCTTAATGTTGAGTTGCAGCTCCTTTTGTTTAATACTTCTGTAACACACCTGCTTCTCTTTATCCACAATTCCTCTTTGTAAAATCAGTGAGGAGTAATAGCCTTAAACTAGATTCACTCAGTGTCTCAAATATTTTGTCCGTTCATTGAAAACAAGTAGGCAGAAGACAAGATGACGAGCTCTGCCAGATGATTTTCTATGAGGATACTCACACACACATACACACGCACGCACACATCGCACGTCTATGTCTACAGGTACTTATCAACATAATATGACATTTATTGGCATCACCCTCACCTCTGAACAGACACAGAGAACAAGCACAAGCAAATGCACAGCCGGCTCATGCATCCCAGCCAGGCTGTAATACAGTCCATGCCTCTGCTATTCACGCAACACGAAACCTATCATAGACTGTCAGGTGGAGTAACTTGAACGCCAGGTATTATTTGCTAATCTTATTTACACTCTGAAAGTGAGCAGTGGAGTGTAAACCTTAAGTTATATCTGGGCAGGCCTCCACTTCACACATAAGAATGTTGCTGCTAACAGACTTAACTTCGCTCAATAAAACGGAGGCAGCGATTTGCATTTCCGTTCGCTTTCATTAAGTGAATCGCGCTTGACATATTGGAAATGTGCTGTAGTGTGTTGTGCAATGACCACACAAATCACAATACGTGATGTCTGATTTTCTAAAAAAATTGATTGAGTGAAATTTTTTGATTGATTACAGCTTTATCGTTATTTCTCACAGTGCGCCATTGAGAGAGATTGGTTGTTACACAGGAAGAGAAGGGGGTCTTCCCCAGAGGACCTCCCCCCAACTCATACATTTACACACACCACACTCACACACCTTCACACACATGCTTTGCCCTCAGGCCAGTCTCTGTAATGGGATCCTCACTGTTATTTCTGCTGAATAAAATAAATCCCACTAATTAACATGTTAACATGATTGATGGGCCTTGATTCTGCAGGGAGCAGGGAACGTCTGTCTGCACTCAAGCTGCCCTGCTGCTGCCTGCACACAGACTGACGCAGAAAGAAAGATTGAGGGAATGAGACATACAGAGGAGGAAATGGAAATATGAAACATTTCAGACTTTCACAGGAGATCTAAAAAAGTAGTTTTGACTCCATATGAGTTAGTGATCGAATATCATTTCTGACTACAGACCTGTTTTCTCCTTCTTTACAACGTTTATGCAAGACATCATGCATGATTGCAAAATGTCATTTCTTGTGGTTAAACACTATTTTTTTTATGCATTGCACATGCACCATGTACCACATACACAACATCAGACAAACTGTTAGTGGAGAAGCGTGAGAAAAGGCATTACTGTAAATAAGAGCAAAGTGAACTGATATGGGCAGAAAACATTAGCTCTGTTCAGATGTTTGAGAACCAAACAAGGGAGCAAGGTGCGACATTGTTCGGAGAAGGGCCGTGACGCATGGAGCATAACACCGAGAGAGCAATCAGAATCTAATCTGTCTGTGAGAGAACTCAAAGACCGAGGATACATACAAATGACCTGATAAAAAATGCTCAAACACACAATCAACATTCAAAGTCACCTTAAGAGGAAGGCGGTAATGGAAATGCTTGAATGTTAAATAACTGTAGGCCACACCACATACATGGACACACCAAATAACTATATAAAAATCAAAATGCAAAAGTCTGCTACTTAAATCAGTTACCTAAAACTGACTCATCTCAAGAATGTTGTTTGTAATTGCCATTTTTTCTAGACAGAATAAAAAAAAATAAAAAAAAAGATTACGTAAGAGTCTGATCCTGATACACTTTAAGGTTTGTGGGATAAAAGTAGAAATGCTAAATTGAATTAGCTCTAATTAGGCACAGTTACGTCCATTAACCCTGTAGTTTATTGATACTTATTTAAATATGATTTCAGACTCATACTGGGTATCTTTGCCCGCCACATCTTTGACCTATTAGGTCCATTATCCGTTGTTAGTTTCTTGGCCTCACTGGGTAGGTGAATAAAGCACTGTATTGACAGTTGAGTACTGTACAATGTACCTGTCTGTCTGCCTCTGTTTCCCGCCAGCCTCCTTTTCTTTCAGCAGTTCTGGGAACACTGTGAAGTGGAGGGGCTGTCAGGGGGCTACGCCTGCTGTGCCCGCCCGTTCTTTATGAATGAATTAATCAATAGTGACACTGCACTACATGCTTTTTCCTTCCTCATTATTTTAATTAGCCGTTTATATGGATGCCCCACCCCCCTTCCTCTTTTGCATTTCATTAATACATTAACACGCACTTGACAAAAAGAGCAAGGACGTAGACACAGTGGCGGTCGCTTGGCTGGTCACTTTGTAGTTTCCTGCTTGTCTTGCCCGCTTTGCCTGCCCCACCACCAATCTTCCTCCTTCTGTCCTGCCCCAAGCTCTGCAAAGCAACTTCTAGGAAAGTCATCAGTAATTGCTGTTATATTATGCAAATGAACATGAGACTTGCACTAAATGAGACACTGTACTTTGAGAGTATTTCAAACAACAGATGCACACATGCAGAGATTGTAGCTGCCAAGTAAAATGAATAGCATCTCCTATTTCCCCTTTTCCCAAACTGTGTTGAGTTACTCAGTAATTCTCAGACAAAGAGGAAAATCACACCATTTTCACACATACAGTGGGTCAGTGTCATTAGCGTCCATTAAGACTCCTTCACACATTTCCTGTCTGCTACAGCATGGGAAAAATGCAAAAAGTAAACAAATTTCCATCCTTTCCAGTGGTCGCGGAGGGAAAGGGGGCACTGCGGGTGTTTTGTGGGGTAAGTGAATGTGGGTGTTGTGAGCGTGCAGCAGCTCGTGTGTGTATGAATGACAGGGTAGACCTTTACATGTGCGGAGCGGTGAGCACGGACGTGTGAGGGTGTGTGATCGAGAGTGGGTACGCGTGGGTGCGTTTTGAGGCGTGTGAGGGCTTGCAGTCGCTACGGTGATGAGGTGAGAATGATGAAGCCCATTCCTCAAATAAGGCACCATGTGCAGCTCATATGTTGGATCTTTGTTAAAGAGTTGCTCATCATAACCTCTAAACTAAACTAACACATGCACACACGTTCTCCAAACTTATACCCCCTCCCACACACACACACACACACACACACACGCACCCACCTCGGTGTGCTAACGCCTGCAGGCACAGAGTGATTGACAGTATCCAGATTGCCAGATTGTTCTCAAGAGCGTGGAGCAATGACATCACACTCATTACAACTTCTAAATATAAACAGTCACACTGCTTGACTGACAAGTCTGTATACATTCATGTGTGCCTGTGTGTGTGTGTGTGTGTGTGTGTGTGTGTGGTTCTCCTGTAACCTAGTTAGGGTGTGAAAGTGTGTGTGTATAGGTGTGTGTTCTATGCCAGTGTGCATGTTCATGTCACAATGGGTTAGGGTTAAGTTCAAAACTGTTCAAAATAATTGTTCTCTACCTGCCTGTAATTGCTTTAATTGATCCTGTAACTTGTTTATTTTTTGTTGCTCTCTTATATCAATAACTCTGTCTTTTCCTGTTATTTCATTTCTATAATTTTATTGCAACTATTAACAAGGTATTGCTTTACAAAATCATGTATGCTTAGCAACCAACCCTGTATAAATAAAGGCAGCTAGTCGTCCTCACAAGCTTGGAAGTTGTGTGCTTGATACATATAATACAAAGATGCTTGGTTAATTATGAAGTTTCACAGTCATGCTGCATTTTAAATCAACTAGTGGGTGTTAACAAAGGACTGAAAATGGGAGGAGCAGTGGGAAGAAGTGGGTGGGGTAATTTGATGATGTTGCTGAGGGAGGTTTAGCTGAAAAGAGTGGATTGGTGGTTTAGGAAAAGAGGGTAAGGAAGGCCTTACATGATCGTAATAACTCAGGCTGGCACAGACATTTAAATAACGTATTATAGCAAAGACTAGAGAGGCATAGATAATAATGATTCAAAAAGAGCACTTAAAAAAGTAAGAGTAGCCAACTACAAGCAGGAAGACACACACAGACACAAACACACACGCCATATGTTTGTGGGGCTGCTGCTGAGATGAAGGCTTCTCTAGCTAGTCTGGCTGGCACATTGTAATTTACAAGCGTTCAATGTCAAGTTGAGATCTCAATTAAGCAGCTCGGCTACACACTCGGGCCCTCAGGGTTGGGTTGAGCTGGGCCCACATTCTGCCTCTCTGGCCAAGGCACACTGCAGAGTTCTGTGCTCCTCCAACCCTCCACCCGCCCGCTCCCTCACCCACCGCCAACAGACAACGCCAACAGTAAATATTTGAGGTTAGAGACAAAGAGGGGAGAAGGGATTCATTTAGCTCATTTGAAAACATGACATTGTGATTAAAAGTCAGGCGGTCTGGAAAGCAAGATGATTTCATTCTTTACTTGTTCTTAGATACTCCTCCATGAAGCTGCAGATGTACTCGGGAACTTTAAACACAAGTATGCAGGCAACTTACTAAAGTTGTGTAACACAAACAGAACTGACAAAATAACATTTTGATAGAGGCCTAGTTATTAAATAGAAAGTAAACCTGAAGGGAAAGTGACTAAAAAGAAAGATTAGATTTAAAAGATGAGAACATGGAGAGAGGGAGGAAAGAAACAGAAAGACAGATGTGTACACACACACATACACACACACACACACACACACACACACACACACACACACACACACACACACACACACAGTGAGACATAACAGAAAAGAGAGACAAAAAGACATATCCAGACATGCACAGAAACAGAGATACTAACTGGAGGAACTAGAGAGACACCATGTGCTGGAATAAAGCAACAAAACCCCATAAGCTGCCACTACTGTTCTGTGATCAGATCCATATGGACCTTGGCCCTGGCCCTCCACCACCTGCCTCAAACATTCCCAGCACCTAACAAGCCAGCCAGCCAGCCACCAACTGGTCCCAGACACATTTTACAAGCGGCCATATTGATGGCTATTGAGCTAGAGTGCTATTTAGCTCACCAGAAATCTTAAATTATACACTAGCCATGAGCACCCCCACGCAGGGACAGAGGCCACATCAAGGCTTCCACTTCCAGGCCTGGCTAAACCTGGCTCTGACTCAAACTCTCAAACATGACACGATGGGTAAAACAATGCCAGCCCAAATGCAAATTTTATTTGAAAATAAACGAGGAAGCAATTTCCATCAATTTTTAGAGCTGAAGATATTTTAGTCTATCAAAGAACGTGGTCTTTTGCCACATTTTGCTCAGTGTGAATGAAATATGTGCTTTTTATTTGGTTGTAACTGTTAAATAAAGCAAACGGATATTAACTCACACAAATATACTAAATCTCCTCTTTGACTGTTTAAGAGTTAATAGAAATTGAGGTATTTTGCTAAGTGGACCAATAAAGTAAAAGTCTGAGAATCCCCTAACAACTGGGGAATAAAAACAGCAAGTGAAAATATTACAAAATATGACTTAAACCTCAAAAAAAAAAAAAAAAAGGGCTCTGATGAAGCCCACATGACAGAATAAAATCAAAACATCATGCTGTATGAAATGTGTCTACTGTATGGTTTTGTTTAATAGAGTATGCTGCTGCTGCTGTACTACAGGGGGCCTGCATGAAGGTCTTCAGGAGCTCAGGGCCACAGTGAATACACATGGCCGTTGAGCCGGGCCAAAGCTCCTGATTGGCATTATCCTAACGAGCTGCAATTACAGCCCTGAAATCCACTCTTACAGCAGTGGCTTTAACGAGCGAGCCATCACGCAGCCCACAATTATCATCACCAGAACTATTAAACACGGCGGCTACAGCCTTGTTAAACGCTCTCATATGTGGAGGCCGCACATTCTTCTCAGGACACTAGCTGACAGACGGACACAAACATGGTGAGAGACAGACGGCGAGCCCAGACAACACAGAGGATGGGGTGGCAGGAAGAGACAGGCATAAAGTCATAATACAGCAGCAGCTGACTGGAAAACACCACGAATAGTCAAATCAGAAATCAGAATCTGTAGTAGGATGAACTGCATGATGCATAAGTTCACATTGCTCCTGCACAACACCTTTCTCTACCTTTCTTCCTGTCTCTTTTTGAATGGCTTCCTCTATATGCTGCTCGACTGTGAGCAGGGACTGGGATCCCTCCCGTGAGAGACCACAGTAACTTAGCGGTCTCTTGATGCTAAACAGCTTAGCTGCTCCAGCAGCAGGCTGCTCCCTGGTGGGCATATCCCAGCTGGGGCTTACCCACTCTGGGCTTACTGTTGCTTCTGTGATCTCACAGGACGAGAGGAAAGAGGGAGAAAGAAAGATGTGGAGGGGGGCACTTGAAAAACAACTTGACTGGCTGGACAAAAAAAAAACGTATTTTGCACCGTTCATTCACATGTAATTTTGTCTCTGGGGGGGACGGGGACGGGGACGGGGACAAAATATGGGAAAGGTGGGACCTTTGCCTCAGCTGGGATACAAGCAAATGAAAGAGCTCTCTTCACTTACTGGGACACTAAGAAAAAAGAGTCTGAGAGACTTGTAAATGAGGAGTGTAAGAGAGTTTACTATGACAACATGCAGCACAACATAAAGTCATTTGTTCTGTTATTGGCATGAGTGCATATGAAAGGGCTACCAGTGTCAAATTACTCAAGAGAGAGAGAGAGAGAGAGAAACAGTGTCAGTAACAGCAACAGATGGAGAAAAATAAAAAATATGAGCATCAGGCCTTGAAATGTAAGAAGAAAAAGAAGGTCACAGGAGGAGGTAGGTTGTGTTTGGGGTTAGCCTCTGCTCACAGTCAGGGCACTGTGCCTGTCAGGTCATGCCTGGATTTGGTTGGGCAGCTGGAGTGTGTACTTGGCAGAGCGCAGCAGAATGGCGCTGATCAGAGATGCAGTGATGCTCCGATGGGATGTGGTGGAGGTTTGGCACGGCTGGGGACAAGCAGGCCCAGACCGAGGCCAGACTGAGGCCAGAGGGAAGGACCAGGGCCAAGAGCCAACTCAGAGAGTGGAGCCTCTGTGTAGGATACCAGCTCTGTAGGCCAACAACTCTCAGCTCTTGGCTGCCAAGTCCTATCATAGCAAACTACTTAGACCTCCCTTACAGCAATTTGATTTAGTAAAGAATTCATGTAGCTTGTTACTCCGTATAGGTGAGGTGTTGCAGGGCAGTAGTATAAAGAATGCTTCGACATTTTGGTAAAAATAAATGAAAAATAAATCAGAATGAGCACATTTCCTCTAAGCTACAGTTTGGGCGTTTGCCAGCAGCTCTTTGTATTTACTTTGCCTCGTTGTTGTACTAGTTTTTATCTGGCAATTACTGCTGTGGCCCACAGGGGATGAGAAGTATGTCTCTGAGCAGGGCAGGTGAATTAGAGAGCAATACAAACATGTGCACACACACTTTTTTTGTGAGTTAGCGCTGGACGCTTGTATGTCCTTGTATATAATGTATGTGTGTGTGTGTGTGTGTGTGTGTTGCCATGTACGCTTGGCTGTCAAGTGTGTGATTCTTGGTCACTCTGTATTTTGTCAGGGTTGTGATTAATGACTCACCATCATGATAACATTGGAGGGTGAGACGCATTCATTCACACAAAGGCCCTTCTTGGGCCCTCTCTCTCTCTGCCACCTCATCTAATGAGAGAGCCAACAACTGGCCCTCACACCGGCCCTTTGTGCCTGTTAACCTCCACATTTATTTGCCCTCCCACTTGTTCCACTTGCATTTTCTCTGGGTCCTTCTTTCCAAACTCTTTCTTTTTTCCCTCTCACCTCTATTATATTCTGTTCAGCTCTATCCTGTTCTATTCTATTAGGCACATCACAATACACGCAGCTTGAAGGTGAACCTAAATCTATCAAGGAGGCAACAACCCCGTCGGCCAATAAGTGAATGTCCTTTATCTATAGCTATATCTGTGAGGTGTGTATGTGTCTGTGTGCATGTTTGCATTTCTTCCTTGCACAAATACCCAGAAAGGCACATGCTCTGTATTCACCTCTTTTACCACACATGCGCGCACACGCACACACACACACACACACACACACACACACACACACACACACACACACACACCTACACACACACACACACACATACACACAGACAGGGCGGACTTTCTGGCTGCTGATTAATGACAGTCATTTGTCAGGCAGAGGTGGATAAAACAGTGAATATTATCTTTGTGCTAAGGGCCAGAGCATATCGCACTCTCCCCCTCATGTCTTTCATAAGTGGTTGAACACAGCGGCACGCCGGGACACGCAGACAGCCAGGCAGCCAGCAGATCTATTCTCATTACTTCTCTATTAGGACATCAGCTTCCACTGATCAGGCCCTACATCTTTATACCGACATCAGAGAGAGACAGAGAGGTGGATGAAGGGTAGAGAGGAGGAATGACAGAGAGGGGAGAAGAGAGAAATAAGGGAGAAAGAGAGGAACTCCATAAAGGAGAGGGAAACTTGACATTTCTGAATTTGATTAATACAAGTCTAAATCATCCTATTTGGAGAGTCATAGTCCAGTACTCCCATGGTAAATGGCATTTATCTGCCCTTATGCTGTCCTTCAGTGAAGAGATTAACAGATTTGCTTTGCTTTGACCTTCTGAGTCAGAGACAGGAATGCAAAAAGGATGAGAGTGTAAACAGTATAAGTTTGCTTGGTAATTTTTTAAACTCATTTATGGAGAAGTAAACGTGCTGTTAGGAAAACCATGTGGAAAAACTATGATAGGGATTTTTCATTGAGTTGATAAAATGGCATTTTTCTGTGATCTCCAATGCCTAAGAGTAAAGTCAGACTAGAAATAGTACCTGGCCTGCATGAAAAAAACCTCTAATTTACTCACAATAAGACACCTACATTAATTAAGTTTATTCAGTGGCAATGCCTTGTTGATAAGGGCTAAATGTTTGTCAACCATATCTGCATATAGTGTGATACTGAAGGCTACTGACAGGCAATTGTTCTGACTTCCTTAAACACAATCAACACAAATCAAAACATAACTCATTTCCATGACAGCACTATCAAAAATCCTTTGTGGCAGAGATTACGATGATACACACTGCACTTTCTATCTTAGATCCCTGCCTTGGTCTAAGCTGTGTGAATGTTTGAACAGGACAAACACAATGCTGAGTAAGTAAAGGCCCTATCACTGACAGAAAGCACTGAAGAATCTGGAAACAAATATTGAATGTTCCCCATCTTAAGTCGCTCAAGGTGAGACTCGTTATTTCATCTGGAAAATAATAAGGTGAAGTGATTAGTGCAAGGTCAGAGTAAAGACAGAGAGGGAGGCATGTGTGTATCACATGCACGGCAAGATATTATCATGGTGAGAAGTTAAGGAGAACATGTTTCCAAGAGCCAGTTATTAGCCAGGTGTTAAGTGTCTAGTATAGATCCATACAGTTAGTATATGGAATGATGTAGAATACAGATGCATTAAAAACACCTTCAAAGAGTGATTTCACAGCAAGGATGTGTCATAATATTAATGTATTTTATTACCAGAGATATTCAATCCCAAAAGTTATTAAAAGAGATGGCTCAAAACTATTTAAAATCATGACAGTGAAGGCAGAAAAAGCTGGCAGAATCATGTTTCCATGTTTCCCCAAAACTAAACTGCCAGTTAGGTTTAGTCCACCTGCTTCAGAGTGAAAAGTTCACTCTCATGTTTTGACCTCTGACCCTCCTTTACCCTCTGTGCCCTCAACTGACTCTTCATTAGGGTCACGCACATCCACCTGGAACCACACTCAAAATGGCCTATAATCAAAGAAAGACTCAGGTATGATTCCTTGCTCTTATTCAGAGTGTGACAAAGAGAAACAAGGGATGAAAAAACACCGCTCTTGTCTCCCTTCCTTTCTCTCACCCCAGCCCTTTCTCCCTCCGCCCAGTGTCCCTGTCTCTCTCTGTGTGTCTCCCAACTATGCAGCCAATAAATAGCACAGCATGCTTAGTTATTTCCTCATTGGGACAGACAGAGAATGAGAGGTGGGGCTGAGTGCCACTGCCACTATATGCACCTGACTGCCGTAAATCACCGCCACAGCAGTCCCATCTTCATGCTGGAGATTTAATGAACTACCGCAGGCTTTTTATGCCTCTTAAGGCTCGCTGAGTGACCACTTTGTAGTTGTTCAGAAGAGAGGCGACGCTGCCTCTGCCCACTAAATCTTCCCTGTGCCACCGAGGATAAAATCTCCTTTTATTCATGGGCTATTTACCAGATCTAGATTTATTACGGGGGGTACTCTAACAAAAGGGGGGTGAGAGACAAAACCCCGACTTTCCTCCTCCCCCAAGGCAGGCTGGGATAGAGACCTGGGAGCCCAACGACTCATCCTCTTTGGGCTTGTTTGGCGGCAAAGGCGGGGGTTCCAGTTTTTTTTTTTTTTTTATAGGGTAAAAGTGCAGTAGAGACCTCAATGTGCCCTCTCTTAATGAGTGCACTGCTGAGGGCGACAAACATGAAACAGGTATACACACTCTCTGGGAAAGGGCACACATACTGCACCTGAAAACACACATTTATGCATGCAGGTGTATCTGGGCATTCAAACAAGACTATGTAAGTGTAAAAATACTACATACAATATGTATATTTCATCTGTCCCCTCACTGACCCACGGGTACCGTGTTACCATGGTAACACCTCCCTAAGCCCCTTGTTGTGTTGGCTGGCTGAGGGGTCATGGGTGACAGGTCAAAGAGATACTTATAGATACATGACCTTTGTGATGGCTTTGTCAAAAGACCTTAACAAACCCCCTTAGATGTCTTCACTCCAAAAACTCACTCCCTTAAGTACACACGCGAATGCACGTACAAAGCACACGCACACAGTCAGAGTGTATTAAATGCAGCTATAATTCTGTACTATATGTTGCCGTGGATGGGTCTACACGTCGGCTCCCTTGGCTGAGCATGAAAACGCCTTTCTGCACTACATTCCTCTGGCATTAAAAAGGCTAATGGCTAATGCTAACAGCTCACCTGGCTTCTGCAGTCTCACTGCTGCCTGCCACCACTTGCACACTGCAGTTCGTGGACTTTGCTGACCCAGCATTGACCCTGTTGCATTGTGTCTCCATGTTCCTCTTGAATAGACCCTACACCCTCCTCCTCCTCCCCTGTAAGGGAGGTGCCCTTTCCACAGCTCCCAACTCCTACTTCAGTCTCTTTGTGTTTCTCTGTTATTTCAACTCTGTGCCAGGCTGCTATCTGCCTGTTCAGTGGCATCGTTGCTTTTAGTCAACTGACTCCTGAAGCGCTATCATGAATCTAATTATGCCTCTTGGTCATTTTCTTTCCCTGTGCTCATTAAGCTCAGTTTCTTCTCCACTCCAACAAAACTCAAACAAAAGAGTTTGATTTGAAAATGATGAGCAATCTGTTTTTTGTTTTTTCAACAGCAAGAGATTATTTCTGGTCTGGCCCTCAGGCCCAAGAGGCAAGCAGACAACTGTGAATAGCGCTGAGCCCTATTATGACAAACACACAAATCACCATATACTTCCACACCACTCATCCAAGAATAACCACACAACTTTCTAAGCAAAATAAGTCCTCACGGAGTTCAGCAGACTTTTCCAGGCTTCTCTGCCACTTTCTCATTAGCAGCATGAAAGAAGCCTGCCGGAAACTCCACTGGTGCACGGACACAGCTGTGAGCTTTTGAGTTTGAGCAAAAGTTTTGCTCAATAATAATTCATAAAAAAGCGAGAAGCTTAATTACTGAATTTGATCTCGCCGGAGAAACTCTCTGAGAAGTGAAAGTTAGCAGAGATAAGCGGGACATCAAACGGCCACATGTGTTTGCTTATTTTTAAAAAGCTGGGACTTGTTATCAGGGCTGGGCAGGACTTTAGGCTCCACACATCTTGTTGTTGTGGAGCCTTTCTAGTCTTGAGTGTGCTGAGGAGATGGGGGGGAGGGGTGGGGGTGTTAATGGCAGTAGTGGTGTGTGTGTGTGTGTGTGTGTGTGTGTGTATGATGGGGCTTGAACCCTGCTGCTAACCCACCCCCCTCTGCACAGGCAGAGGCCGGTGTCTGGATAGGTGCCAGAAGTTCTGAACTAATATTCACAATAATGTTCCTGCTCCGAGGGGCCAGCGACAGAAAACACTGTGGAGTTGTGCCAGCTTTTACTCCCCTCCTGTTCTCCTCTTTCCACTGCCCCACCACACCTCCCTCAGCTCTGGGAGCCTCTCTTTCTGTAGTTCCACCCTTGCTTGCTCTCTCTCTTTAACCATTTTTAAAGCTTATGGCGAAGTGAAGCGTGTTTGTTGATGTACTGTATGTGTGTGTTTGCTGCATCCCAACACTGTTATTATGGCACCATTCAAAATCTAAGCGTGTACACAATTGCTAGTCCATTTGTGTTTCTATGTGGTCAGTTGTCAGCGTGAATGGTATAAGGATTTTGTGATTAATAACTGAAATGGCAACGATTATTAATACAAAGGGATAAAGAATATTTCACTATATACATCACTGAATATTGTTGCTGCACTCTTTTATTCTATTGTTGTATGGAAAAATACATATATTATATTAAATTACATTTTAATTAAGCTTGTACAACATAATGACAATGCATGGCAGTGTACAGTTACTAGACACAACAACAAAAATAAAAAAGTTTAAAAAAAATACCATAACACACATACACGTACAAAGATGGGACATGCCAATCAGTGCCCCACATATCATGTTCACTGTAAATTTGACCACCGTTCCTCTTCATTGATTAAGTTTGTATTTAGCGTAAGGTGTCATTATAGAGAGTTTGTTTTGTATGAAATAACTAAGCAGTTTAAAAATTGATAAGCCGCTCTGTTAGCTGTCTCATGTTGCTTCGGACGTTCACGTTTCGCAGTGCTGACTGCCAGACCGCTGTGATAGGTGACCAATAGCTGCATTTGTAATTAAGTTACCTCAGAGTTCTTTTTCAAGATATCTTCCTGTTATAGCTTCTCCCTCTACAGTATGTAGTCAAATCCCAAGATGCACCTTAGCCAGTCTCCGTATCTCACAGTTCCTAAATTCTCATCCAACACAACTGAGGTTCATGACCCGACCAGTGATCCCTGAATGGTAATTCTGTCTCAGGCTTGTATTGAATATGGCCTTTGGCTCACTTCACAGCACACCAGCACACCAGTGAAGAACCAGTGTTTTATTGCATTCTCTATATATGTATGCTGCTGTATGTGGGAGCATGGAGACAGAGATCTACTGTATCTCCTCTGAGCCATCTCCTCTCACCAGTCTTTATGGACCCTAATCACACCAGTGGCATTTATCTTTGTGGCATTGTGTGTATGTTTGTAATGTTTGTGTGTGCATGTTGGATTGTCTATGTCCATGTGTCTGTATGTGTGTGTGTGTGTATGTCAGAGGCATGCTGCTGCTGCACCTCACCTCCCTCAACCACCCTGCTGATTGTTCCATTGATGACAGAATGCATCATACCCCCCCCCCCCCGCACCCCAAAAAAACTGATGATGCTGTCGCCCTGAAATCCCTTTTGTAGCCTTACCATCGGGAATCACCATAAATAACCATGACATCATCCCATTCTTATCTATGGGACGTCCCGTGCTGATCGATAGCATAGCTCCTGCAGTGTAAATAGCTTCTAATGCCCCATCTTCCCCTTCAAATAGGTCTACATTATTTATGATGGCTGTTAGGTTACCAGTCCAGGACACAATTTATTTCACCCCACCCCTGCTCCTATTATACCACTGCTTTTGACTCTTGATGGGAGACTGGGGCATGGGGTGGGAGATTGGGAAGCATTCATCGCACGCAGGAAAAAATGCCCGTGTTCTCAGAAAGCACCCACAAACACACAAACACCTTAAACTCCTAGAGAGGTCCAAAAGGCTCATCACTGGGATGAGGTTGTGAGAGGTGGAGGAGGATGGAGGAAAAATGAGGAGGAGCGAAAGTGGACCTGAGTGCTGCCTGGTCCCACCCTGTGGTAACGATGGGACATCCGTTACTCAGATGACAGTGAGAGTGGCAGGCCTATTTGCGCGGCCGCCGGCGCGCTGTGACGGATTGGACAGACAGAGCGGTTGGAGGCTGCGTGGAAATGACAGGCTGCATTTCCATTTGGGTGAAAAATCTGGCTAACGTGGCTAACGTGGCTGGGTGGGTGAGGAGAGAAGGGGCCACAGGGGCTGGCTGGGGCCCAGTGTGTCTGCTGTTTTCTTGTTGGTTGGTCAGTCTACTTTTCAGTCTGTCTCTTTTGTATATCTGTCTCTTTGCCTCAATTTACTCTGTCTACTGATTTGTGTGTGCTACTGCCCATCCATTTGTCTTTCTGTATACTGCAAATGTCCCTGTCAGACACACACACACACACATGAAAGCATGGCCCAAAAATTTTGGGAAAAAACAAAACAAATTCCACACCTAATTCTAGAATTTTAATTCAAGGTACTTGGTGACAGCAGCAGTCCCAGCAAAGGTATTATAAATGTAAGAGTTAAAAAGGTGCAACATATATAACCCCACACATAGCCCCACACATGGGAGTAATATGTTGTCTATAGTGCATGTACAAGGACACATGTGTATGTGAGTGTTTATATGAGTTAGTCTGCTTGTGTTTGCGGAGCTCTGCCAGCTCCATGCTGTTGGACTGAGACAGACATGGCAGAGGATTATGGGAATTAAGTATATCAACATTGACAGTTTGTAACTCCTTCTCATAGACACTAGAATAACACACCATTTCAAATTCATCATTTAACACAAACACAAGACCATACACTAAGCAAGCAGCCTTCCTGCGAAAACTTTTATGGCTAAAAGGTTGGGGTTTGGGGACTTATTTCACCAGGGGTGGAAAGACAGAGTTTTTGCTGAGGTGGACAGCTCACTAGTCAGAAAAGAGGGGCAGCGAAGTATTATTCTCCAAGCAAAACCCAGGGGTTCGTGTATGAGAACGGCCTGAGGAATGTTCATCCTCACGCCTCATTGGTGTTCTCATTGCTGCGCGCAGATCGAGCAGTGGAGATGGGACACCCTAGATTTACGGGACGTGTCAGAAGCTTCACATCCTCGGGCCCCCTGGGGCCAATCTCCTGTCTTGATCTGGCCTGCAAGGAAAACAGCCGTCCCTCACAGACCTGACAGTGAGGTGGAGCCATCCAAACACACAGGGAGGACGGAGACTGGTGGAAAGGAGGAATGTAAAGGAGGGAGGTAGGGATGGAGGGATGGAGGGAGGCCACCTTTGGTGAGGGCCGCCACAGCTCTGGCAGTCTGATCCTTCACACATCACTACACAGTGATGAAATTGCCAAGTTGGGCTCCTGCAGAAGGCTGATGACTTTATCTTAGTGAAATAACGTCAATGGGAAGTTTCTATGGTGACGTATGTAAACAAACAGTGGCTGCTCTGATCAGGACCTGCTGTTCAACAGGTGTTCACATTCAGTAGCTATTAGCCTTTGTTTAGTCATAGCCTTATTAAACTTACTTAATAAGAGAGAAAGAAAGAGTATGTGTGTAAACTCTCACTCTCTTTCCCTCACAATCTTCCTCAGCATTGCTCATAAACCTAAGAATCCTCAAAGAGAGGAGAAGTTCTGGCTGCCTAAAGCCCACAAAGGCCTTTTTGTCCCCTGCAGGAACTGGTAGCTGTTCAGGAAGTGGAGCCTGGTGCCAGCAGGATGATTTATGGCTCTGTGTCCTGGGTGGTGGTTGGACCTGGTCCCACTGTCACTCAGGGCCAGAGAGAAGCAGTGTATGGCCCAATCAGAGGCTGCCCAGAACTCTAAAGACATTACAATGCCTGTCATAAAGTGGCTTGGAGGGAAGGGAAGCAGCCATAAAACAGCTTGGAGAAAGAGAACAATTGGAGGAGAGAATAGGGATGACACAAACCCTGATCTCAGAAACTCTGGCCTGGTCTGTCTTGGCATCCTCTCCTTTCCTCTTCTCTCTTGTTTCTCAGCGTAATTCGGCTTAGAAATTGATTTTGCAATTTTTTTCTCATCTGTGCAGAAGACGCTAACTCGTTAGGACTTCACAGGGCTTGCCAGGACTGGAGACAACAATTAGTTTGTTGGAGATGTCAGAAATGGCCACTGAGTTTTGCCGGAAGAAATCCTTTGTGAAGGATTGGTGCTGACAGCGCAGGCCGACGAGGAGGGAGCGACAGACTCCCAGAGCGCCCTGTATAGTGGAGAAACCTTTGGGCTGCATTAACCCTTATCTGTGAGCGCCGACGAACAAAGTTCCCTCACAGACTACCTGCTGTAGCCTGGAAAATCCTATTACAGACTGCAGGGGGACACTTGGGAACACTCCGCCGGGAAATCTGTCTCCCTCGGCACGTACCAGAGACAGGACATCGAGTTCTCTCGCCACCTCCTCGGCTCATTCTGCCTCTCTTTCATTCACTCTGACTGATTTAGTCTCTCTCTTGTACTCTTCTCTCCCCTTTATCCGTCTTTGTCTCTCGTCTGCCTCATCTATCACTCTTGTTTTCACCCTGTCTAGTTGTCTAGTTTTGCCTATCCTATCTTCTCACAGACTACCCCCTCAGTCGCTATGCATGAGCATGTCCCTTTTTTCATCCCAGTCGCCCCTACCCATCCACTCTCTCCCAGGAGGAGAAACACTATCTATTCCCCACCATCTTCGGATGAGTGAGCTGCATTTATCTGTGGATTTAAGGGTGACTGCCATGTGTAAAGCTCAATCCCCTGCCTCATGCTAAAGTTTAGAAAAACATAATACAAAACACATGGGCATACATATTGCTGGATGTCTAATCCAATATATCCCATAAGCATTCCCTTTTTATTGCTCAATTTACATCTTCAAACAATGAACAATGCTGGGTATGAAAAAGATACCCTACAAAAGCTGCTGCAATGTAGTTAGAATAACATTCCTGGAGTCACCGTGAGTGTAAACAAGAAATGTAACTCTGCAGAACACAAACGAAGTCTGATTTGCAGCATATGTAGCCCATAGTGCAGCACCAAGAGTTCACATATGGAGAGAACACTTGCAGAAGAGTAGTAGTTATTATGTTTTGTAGCTGATATGTACCATTACTCAATAATTTCTTAAGTGAATTCTCCAAAAAACATTTTAAAGTGTAAAATTATTCTGATCTTGTTACACTATAGCGACATGAGCAGGCACAGTAAATTCTTCCCTTCATTCAAAAGATAGTATCTACCACTTAGTTCTCATTATTTAAAAGGAATGCATGTTTATTCTGAATATAATTAAACATCCCCTATTGTAATTATACAATGACAGAAATTGATGGACTGTATCATTATTATGCAACATAAAAGCTATTACAAAACAATTATTGACCAGGATGTGATCCTGGGTTATTACCATGGTAATTAACCCCATTAAATACAAGAGCCACACTCATTTAAAATGTGACCTTCAAACACTGTACAAATTATTAACAAATGCACTGTTAGTTAATTGGTGCTTGGTGCAACAGTAGCCCAAAAGGCTTTTGATTGCAAAATGATGCCATCACGAGTTGCTGGTCTCAGGTGTGTGGGCAGGAGCGCCGTGTGGTATAAACCGCAATGGGGGGAGAGATTCAGATCTTAAGCAAAAGAGTAATACAACAATGTAAAAATACAAGCATTTAAAAATTCACTTATATAAAAGTAAATTAGTATAACCAGCAAAACATACTTTAAGTATCAAGTGAAAAAGTACTCATTATGCTGACTGGCCCCTTTCAGAGCATTATATTTTTTATCTATTATTATTCTAACATGATTACTGAGACATTAAGGAATGAGCAGGATTTTAAGGTCGCAGCTGGTTATGGTGGAGTTAAATTTACCCGCTTTTGTTGGGTAGTTTAGCTTTATTTATATCTATACATCATATTTTATAGACCAAACATGTGTTTATATGTAAAATATTAATCTGAAAAATACTTTGTAGCTATGGCTGTCAGATAAATATAGAAATCTATAGTAACACAAAATCAAAATATTCAAGTACAGTACAAGTACCTCAGAACTGTACTTAAGTGAAGTACTTCAGTAAATGTACTTTGCTACTTTCCACATTTTCAAGTAGAGGTAAAATCCTTCAAGAAACTGAACTATAAATAACTAACACTGCTGCTATCAGTAATAATACTGCCAATACTGGTAGTACTAAGAGAGTCTTTCCATTGACTACTACTACATCTGTGACACAGTGCTGTATAGACTAAAGTATCCACCAGCCAAGGTGGAAAGACATACTTGTTTATCTTATCATTTAATAATTTGGATGCCATCACCTCACGTGAAATCCCCTCCCTGTGCAACCCGATGTGGTCTATCCTTCTGTCAATCATTTGCTCCTCAGACATCTTCTTTTTTTTTTTTTTTTGCACATACTCACGGGCCACATCTGAGGGGAACAGACAGGGCCAGCTCACAAATATTGACTTAAATAACATGAGAGTGCACAGCAGCCTATCATATGGCTCGAATTAAAGCATTATGACATAATAGAGCAAAGTCGGGGTTAAGACCTCATTACTGCCACCCGGGGCCTCTGCTTTCTCTCTCTCTAAACCTGGCAGCTCTCAGTTCTGGTTTTGGACCTGCTCCACTCTAATTGGAGCAGCAATATGGAGTAATTGGAAGAGGGGCACGGTGTTACTGTGCTGAATGTGGCCCGGCCTGCGTTTTTTAGCGCTTAACTCAGTAATAAGCTCTCAAACCAGACCGCACAGTCCCATTACCCTTTGAACTGCAGCGCGGGGACAGAAGAGAGATTTAAACATGTGAATGACACACACACACACACACACACACACACACACACACACACACACACACACACACACACAACACACACAGAGCAGCACACTCCATACGGGATACATGGATACATAAGTGTATGGAGATCGTGACTGTGTGTAGGTTATAATAGCCGTGAGAGAGAGAGGGAGGGAGAGTCTGGCAGAGGCTATGAGGACAGAGGGCCTTGGCTTGTGCCTGTTTGCGCAGCTCTGACCACAGACACAGAGAAAGTGGTTTCGTAGAGCAGTATTAGCTCTTGATTATTTGCGCTAACCGGTACTTAGATTTACTGCCTGGGTAATGCGATCTGACTGGTAGTTAAGCACTAGCAGCAACTCGGGGCAGGAAAGCCAGGACAGAGTTGCTGTTCCCTCTCTGTTTCCCCGGACTGGACCAATAAAAAGCCTGCAAGCTCTGCCCCTGAGTCGCTGTCTCTCCCTCCCTCTGACCCTCCCCAGTGGGAAGACATTTGGAAACAATCAGCAGTGTGTTTTAAGGGAAGGCCCTTCCCCTATCAATCCCCCTAGATAAGGTATCTATGAGCCTGGCTCCATGGCCCCGCACACGGAATTCATCACCTCTGTTTCCTGTACGCTGTTTAGGGGTCCTCTCATTTTCACTCCTATCTGTGCAAAGTGCAGGGGGCACATTTTGTGTGCATGTATGTGTGTGTGTGTGTGTGTGTAAACCTAAGGGGGTTTATCGTGTTGGTATATATTTGTGGGTAACTGTGAGTACGCATACACATTCCAAACGTGCAGTGCTGATTTGTGTGTGTGTGTAAGTGAATAATAGCACTTTATTTTTTTGTATTTTTTTACTCAGGAGAGCTCTGTAGACAGCTGAAGAGGTGCGTTTGATTCGAGTGCTCCTAACTTGGGAGGAGTCAGTAGCTCTTGCACATTCCCCTCACTCCTTTACTAATGTTACCTCAGTACTTTCACCACATTTACTGCCTATAGAGTTGTAAAGTAATGGGAGGTTAAAAAACAAAATACCTTCGAGGCTCTTTGGTAGGCAACATAAAAATCAAAATTCTTGTGGTCAATTTATTTTAAGCTGGTAAACTTTGCTACATGTCATCCTCTCTTCTCTCATTTCTCCTTTTACTTTCCTCTGTAAATCATCTAATAACACAGAAATGTCTTAGAAATAATGGCTCTGACAGCGACTTTTAAGCTTCCTTGTTACGGCAAGTCTTGCAGTGTACACCTCATCCTCAGAGTATTCAGTGTGCTATAACAGCTGAGGATAGATGATGTAAACGTGTGTTACAAGGCAGTAGCATTTATATCCCACCGATGAGTCAATGCACCTGCATATAAATTCTATCATATCTGTGGCTGTCTAGACGTTTGTCATTGTGTCATTGAGTTTGCCGTACATGTGATTCCGATCACATCAGGCCCCTTTTTTAAGCTCAGAGTGTGTTATGTGTGTATGTTGTGACTCCCACCATGAGCTATCAGCTAGTCAGATATTTGTCTGCATCCCGACAGGTCTAGATATAATGGGGGGAGAAACAAGCCCCCCCTCTGAGCTTTTCAAACAGGTGAACTCCTCCTTCCTCATCCCTCCTTTTCCCGACCTCCTTCTTCAATCAAACAAGGCCTTCCATTCACGTCAGATCAAATAAGGCCCATGACCTTTGCCCTGCTTGGATGGACCCCTGACGAGAGCCTCCTTCACCTGGTATTGTGCTGCTGGCTACACCTTCCAACTGGCATAGCCCCCACTCACGCCCGCCTTTGTCCTTCTGCAATTCACTCTGACTTTGTTCAGTTAGTTAACCTAGCTTCCCCTCCCTGCTGGGAACTCAGACAGAGAAAGAGGGAGGAGGAGGGAGTGAGGAGGAGAAGGTGGAGGAGGAGGGGGAAATCAGAAATTTGTTTAGTTTTTTTTTTTTTTCGTCCTCTTTAACTGGGAGAGAAGAGTAACCTCAGGACAAAGTGGAGGATTTGAATGACCCTGCACTCATACAGAGGGATCCTCTCACACTTTATCTTACACTCTGTCTTTATGAACATGCCTCAGCTACTCTCGCTCTTCTCACATGAGATTAGAACATCAGTAACACCCCCCTCCCAACACACACACACACACACACACACACAAGCCTCAACCAGCACCAACAAACAACAGATTAACCCAAAGAAAGGGATTACCAATCAAATGAGAGGAAGGGAGATGGCCCCCCCCCTGTTTTGTTTTGTCTTTGGGATTTTGAATGAACATCACTCCTGTCCAAGACAATCGAGCTCCAGTTACATTGAATGGGGAGCTCATCTCCCTCACAGACACCAGCAGAGACAAAAGCAGACACAGACACACGCGGCTGAAGGCATTTTGGGGCTGTTTTAACAGAGGGGAGGCTGCACACTCTGCACCATGTGAAGGAAGGCCAGGGGTGTTCTGGTAGCTTAGCAGGTGAAGCCACATTATATTTACTCACCAGGACTCGGGCCAATTCAATTCAATCAATTATTGAATTGATTTAATAGAAAACCATATATAAACTTCATATTGTATATGACTGTTAATCAAAAATAGCTGACGTGCTTGGGTCTTACAAACACTTACTGTGACTGTTGTTGTGACATAGGCGAGAATATATAAAAAGCAATGTATTTGATTTGATAGAGACGACACACTGTATTTTAGACATTTGAGATGGCTACGCTGATCATAGTAAATCAAAGCAGGAAAGATGTGAGAGCTTGAAGCATTTTATACAACCATATTGCCATATCTGCAAAACCCCGCATTACATTCAATGCTACCATTTTAAACATGTTCGTTTTCTATAGTATCCGACCGTCGCAACCATAGTATGGCTAAGGTCAAGGAGATCTGTGATCAAATTTTAATTAGGGTTAGGCAATTAAAAAACCTCTCTGACCTTTGCCTCGATACATATAGAGCACACTACTTCTGCATCAGGGTGAAAGCTAACTTAGCTCAGCTTAGCTTGGTATGCCTAGCCTAGTTTTGTGTTAGTTGTGACTGGCTGCAGGTCAGCTTCTAACAGGACAATGACAAGGCACCCCTGAATAGAAACTAAAGACTTAATTAGAACATTGGAACTATAAAGACTTCACCCTAAGTCCATCCTGCAGCCTCGGACCTCTTAGTCCAAGTTCATATTCTAATCCTTGGTTTTAACCCAAATCCAGCAAAACTCTTACTTTTATCCCCAATCCCCCAGCAGTTATCTTACCCTCAGGTCTGTCCAACTACGTGTCCCAACTACTGGTCTGACACAGCTCTGAAGCATAGCTGTATTTACAATTAAAGACGGTATAATTACAGGATATATGTTTCCTCAGCCGCACAGCTCCCATAAGACAAAACAATCTCTTGTTCAGTACATTCGGTCTACATGGTGACACATTTCCCTCTTCACACTATCTGGTCGCACACAAAAGATTTTAATGGCGTTCATTGTCTTCAATTCATTAAGTGCCAATGAGACCCAAGTGTATGCTGTGAACGGCTCCTTCATTATTACACACAGTGGCTCGGCAGTCAGTTACTGCTCTTCTCATGAGAGAAAACAGGTCCCACAATGATGTCAGCGCAGCCGTTGTGTTCATGCAGCACAATGCATTGACCACCGCCATTCACATCGCCTTTGCAGACGCAGGACTTTTTCACTTTGAATGTCTAAAAACTATATGTGCGTGTACGTGTGTGTGAAAATGTGAAGATGTGTGTCCATTGAGAGGTGCGTGAGTGACAGAGAGGTTCATCCCTAGCGCCTGCCTTTCTAAACACTGCTGTGGGCAGGGCCATCTCTGCTGACAGTGGATGGGATGTGGCAGGGGCTCGAGGATTAAGGGGCTTTTAGCCAGGACTGAGAGTGGCTCTTTCTCCCTGTGACAGAGAGAGGTGACGGGCCGTCAGTGCACAGGGGACAGGCGGACAGCCAGCCAGAGACATCTGCATTCATTCAGGACAGCGGCTTATCCGTGCACAAAAAAACACGCCCTCTCGAAACGCCCTCCATCCACACTCTCACACTCTGTCTTACACACACATGCACGCATGCTAACACAAGAGCGTATGTGGACACACATGCAACACACAGATACACAAAACCCTGATTCTAGGATCAACCTTTCCTAGAGTTCACACTGTCTGTACACATAAAAGGCAAAATGGCAAAAGCAGTAACTACAGCTGAACTACAGTTGCAAGACTTCCCGAAAACTGCCCAAAAACTGAAAATCTAACTGCAGGTTAGATATTTTTTGTTGTTTCTGCTGTTCTTTAAATGTGACAAATTACGTGCTAGCTCCATAACTACAGGCTCTATAGGCTAAAGTTTAATCATAAAATGTCTTTTGGAATGTCAGGTTGAAAGTTTGTGCTCCAACACTTAGTAATACAAACATACAATGCAAACATATTTATTTGTTCTCAGTAGATCATTAGCAATGCAAGATTTTCAGCTGACAACAGTTTAAATGATGGGTCTCCTGGCCAGGCATCTGCCTCTCCTCCTTCCATCCTCCCATCCTCCCATCCTCTCATGACCAGGAGGTTCAGGAGACAGGCAGAGCCAGGAAAGGCCCTGCCCAGCCACCTAATCCTCTACTCCCATTCACCATCACTGCTAATCTCTTTCACCACTTCCCCACCACCACCACCACTACCACCACCAACACTATCGCCTCCACCTCAACCTCCGCCTCTCACTCAAGAGGTGCACAAAGGCCCTAAGCACCCCTGTCCCGCCCCACTCACCATCCCAATCCTTCTCGCACCCCTAACCTGCTCCGCCCATCGCTCCTACAGCAGGAGGCACCCAGCTTTCTAAGCCCAGGACCCATAATCCCGTGGGGCTGCGAGTTTGGGTGAGCCCAAAGGCTCATTGAGTGCTGGATAACTCTCTCCCGGACTCTAACTCTCTGTCTTATTGTTGCTGCTGCTGAGAAGAGGACAGACACAAATGGAGTTTGAATTTCAATGTGCCTAACGACTCAGAGAGAGAGACAGCAGAATATGGACTGGTGGGCATCCATGCGTTAAGAGTATTTTCAAGGAAGCCATGGAGAAATACATGCAAATACTGTGGCCAAGTGCAGACCACCTCATCCTTATTCTGTCACATGAAAGATGGAATGCAATATTTTGCAGTTCATGGTTTTTCCTTTTTATTTTCATTATTTAAGTGAAATTATTAAATAAAATCTGGGAAAGAAATTGAGTACTTGACCCTCTATTATTTGACTTAACTTTGGTAATAAAACGGGTCAACAGCTTTGTTCTGGCAGGCCCCAAGGATCATTGTTTTTATATCAGGTGTTTATTGATCTTCTATTTTATATAAAAATAAAATAAAATAAATTTGTTATTGTTAATGAATTCAGTCTAGTTTCAGTTTATATTTGAATTTCTTGAACTCAAAATAAGTGTTGGAGATGAAACAAAAAATCTTCATGTTTCCGTTTTTGAGTGAAAAGATTTGATTTTACAGCACCAATATGTAAGTCATCTTTGAATACCGTCTCTTATTTAACAGGCTTTGGTCTGTCTCCATTGTTTTCATCCTCCATTGTGAAAATCCCCTTTTGGATAAGGCAACACTCCTTTTCACTTTCTTCTTGATGCCCGACTTAAATTTTCTTTCACTGACACAGATAACATCTGACATGAATGATTAAATTCATAAACAAATCTTTAACACAAACACAGTTCACTCAAATTCAAAATCCTAAACTTACTAAAAGCACTCGCTAATTGATTTGTATCACAAACACACACAAATACACGCATGCACACTCACACAGACACGCACACCAGTGAGCATATGGCTCCTGGCACAGTCAGCACTCCAGTTCTGCATACGACAGCGTAGGTGAGCGTCTCAGCCTGACAGACCCCCTGACTGCTGCCTCTCTACCTCTTATTTACCGAAGCTATCTTTCCCATAAGTCACCATTCCTGTATTCATAAAGCATCATGGACGCCATAACTCACTCTTCCCCTTTATGAATAAAGCTCCCCAAATTTATGGTGATGGCGCTGAGGAGCAGTGGCCTCCCTGGTGACAAACTTCCCCCAGTCTGTCACCACTGGCCTGGGCCGCTCAGGGCCCTCCATCAAACGCTCCAGATGGGAGCGCCACTTTAGCGTTCCCCGGTCGGTGACATCACCTCGCCGCGCCGCACGGAATTGATGATGAAAGCAAACATATCTATCTTAACTCACATTTACCAAATCAATTTTATTTTTACAGACCCTCCGCAGGCTTATTGGCATATTGACGATTTGCAGGCGGTAGGGGGGGGTGAGCAATAGGCGAGGGATGGTATACGGGTGGGCATGGGAGGGGGAGGGGGTCAGGAGGGCTTAATGGCGTTTACCATATTTAATGCAGAGGGATGTCATCACTGAATATCCATTCTGAATAATGTGGCATTTCATCATAAATTCTTTACAACTTATTTACTTAATGGAAAGAGTTATGGCTCGCTGTCAGGATGGTAATTAAACATTGTGATACAGTGCTGCCTCGCCAGGATCCCATCTTTCCCCTCAATCCCCCCACCCGCCTGCCCTCAGATACACACACATGCACACTCACACCCCAGATCCTCAGCTTTTTAAATACATATTATTATTCAAGCTCCCCATAAATTACCTCCGGATTAAAATTCATGAAAACTCTTTTTCCTCTATTTCCTTCCCTGGGAAAAAGAATAACCCAGAGAGCTTGTTCAACCGGCTGTAAATCTCTTTGAGAGGGACAGAGACTTTTTATTAAGATTTTGTGTTATGAAAATGGGCAAAAAAATGAAGAGTTTTTCTTCACTTCAATTTAGGAGACATTTATATATTGCGTCTCACCCGGCAGTTGATAATGAGGGAGAAGTTGTTTCCTGGAGAAATGTAGTCCAGAGTGAAAAAAAGAAAGAAAGAAATTTATTTTGGTTTGGTCCGAGCCAAAACCACTGAGTCAGAGCTGATGGGCTGGAGTAATGCTCTATGATGCAAACCCAACGAGCACCAGTCCAAATCCAAAACTATTTATATGAGCCGAATGTTGATACTTTACCAACACGTTCTCAGCTTTAACGTGCAGCATTAAAATGGACTTAGGGGGACTCAAGAGAAGGAATGCTGTATTGAATCATCTTTTTATTTAAACCTGTGACTTTTCACTTTATGAACTGCATGGTCAGCGATTCTTAATGAGCTTGGTTCTGTCCTACAAAGGGACAAAGGCCTGAATCTGGAGGTCTAAATCCTCACATCCAAATTAGAGAGGATCTATTTCGGGAGACTAAATGAGGCTGATACTCGGCCAGCCCCTTATTCCTGCTCCATAAAACTGAACTTGCCTGACACTGACAGAGACCACATCTAACCTTTGACCTTGTCCTGTGACCCTGCCTTCGATTTTTTGTGCCGGCTGACCAATATGTGATTTGGCAATGGCCGCACTGGGTCCCTAACCAGGATGAAAAAGGGATTTATGGCTTTTCATTTTAATTGAGTTAAGAGCACAACCTCGACTCCCTTTCTTTCAATGGCACTGAGCTAACATTACATCACTGGGCAAAAAACGGCAACAACAGACTTGTGGTCACTGGGCTAAATGTGAACATGACGCCATGGGAGGAAATATAAAGAGGACTGATGTGAATGCTACAGTGTATATTGGCCAAGGAAAACCCCCCTTGTCAGAAAGTGTGCTACTACTGTTGCAGAAAAACTGCAATTTTCATGCGTATACTTGAAACAAAGCTTAACCCGTTGAAATCTTAGATGGCTTAAAAATGCCTGTTTTCTGAATATGACATTCAATAGTTGCAGTGCACTTAATAAAACATCATTTATGTGTAAGAAGGTACAGACTCTGCAAAGCAATAATTTTCAATAAGAAGAATATGCACATGAACTCTTCTTCATTTATTATGTTCCTACCTCCCAGCCTTGAGTGGGGTCTCGGAGACGGGGCCTGCGCTCTCCTTCATATGGTCCAAAGCGCTCCCCGACGTTTACCCTCCTGTGGCTCCAGATGCCCAGCCCCCCGCCTGGAACTGCTGACTCTCGCAGTTCAAAGTCCAGGGGAATGGCCAAATCTTCTTGGGGTAAAAAGATGCCCGGGTGTTGGAATGACAAGGGGTCCTGGGGTGAAGCCTCATCATCAGAGAGCGGAGGGGACGCTGGGTCCTCTGCCAGGGCCAAAGAAGCTGCAGGATCACCATCAGAGCCGCATACATCGTCCAAGATGTCGGACGGGTAAAGGGCAAACTCATCGTCACCGTCACCTGTGAAAGAAAGAGAGAGAGAGTCTCTACGTGAGGGAGATGGATTTCACAAATTAACGCTGGCAACTGGTTATTTTTCCAATGTTCTTTAACAAGTTGCAGCAACACTGACAAAAGCTCCAAAGAATCCTCTTGTCTTCATCTTATTTCAACTACAGAGGACAAATGAGTAAAACGTACGAAGTGTACATGTATTAACTTGTGATCAGTTCAAATAAACAGCAGACGTTCATACAGGTATGAAACAAGTGGGGGTGTCGTGACAAAGCTCTGATTATGTTTTTCAAGCATTTAGGGAGCACACTTGTTTCTAATGTCAATGTTTTTCTTCTCGTTTCTAATTTCTAATCATTGGGTATGTTCCTGACTTAGGAAACACCTAAGAGACGCATTTTAATTCATATCAAATTTTAAAACAATACTTTATGTGTCAAAAACAGGCTTTTGGCGTAAAAAAAAAATCCTACAGCAGCAACATGGTATGTTTGCCGTTTGTTTGAACTGATGCCAAGGTGGGTAAGCAGGGTCTTCTCAGCATTGTACTGCTCTGACTGTTTTATATTTCCTTTTCCTGAACTCGTTCTCCACTGTACAGTGAAAACAGAGGGAAGCATACTGGGGTTAATTGTGAATAGAGTGAAACAGGACATAGAAGCACGACCCTTGAACCCACACTGGGCTTCTTCAGAGTGGCACATGTGGCTGCTGGAGCTTAAATGTTGGAAGAGGGGTTGAATCGCTCACAGTGTTGACACAGTGAGCAAACTACTTCCGAGGTCTTAAGAGCTGAAAATGTTTGTCTCCGAAATAGGTGGAAAGAAGCACAGAAATCAGAAAATATTTACATGCAAAGGCAGTCAGACAGGGAGAAAGGCAAGTTCAAATACAGACAATCAGACAGGTCACCAAACAAGCAAACAGACGGATGAGTATTGAGACAAGCGAGCTAATGAAGAAGCCATCTAGGACTAAGGACTGCCAGCCAGGTGTCACACGGAGAGACTTGCAGAAAGACACTAAAAGCCGGAAATGATTCACAGGAAGCTGCCGCTCCCCCAGCATGCATCTGAGATGGGCTGTGCCTAACGCAGGCTGACAGGACACGGGGAGAGGGGGCTCTGCTAATGAGGCTCCACAACCCATCCCTGGGCTGAGGAACATTCCTGAAGGGCTGCCTGTGTGACACTGAACCGCTGCGCCGTCAGCCATGGAAACTTTGATCTACACAGATACACACACACACTTCTTGCTCACTGGCCATGAAGTAACTGTGCTTCTGATTGACTGAACGGGTCACTCTGATTGGCCACAGGTGGTCGTAAACTAACCTGAGAGATTAACTCAAGACTTGGACAAAATGATTGAACTTTTTCATGTGCTCTCACCTTCAAACTGCTACGAACTTTGACACATTACTTGAAGCACAAGATAAGCCAAGCGCGTTGTATATAAATATCATAAGAATATGTGCAACTTCCACTTTGGCAAGGGCAAAGCACAATGCCTGGTGAGAAGGAATGCAAAACTGTCAACTACTGCATAAGTAGTACATGAGCTGTTTTCCTCTGCCAGTTAAGAATCATAATTCCTGTCAGAATGTGTGTTTGCTGTGGGGAAAAAAATATCTATGCATGAACACATTGTGCTGAATCAGCTGTCTGTCACAGATATCTGGCTGCGTTTTCTGTGTTATGCAGTATGTGAGTGTATTTGTCGAACCTGGTCTATAACTTCTCATAGTCGTTCCCTGCAGCAATACCTGATCACAGACTCTGTGCAACTATTGTGTTTGACACACACACTGTGTGGGCCCAGCGTGTTTGAGGGGAAAGTCTTTTAAAGACTCTGCTGAGCCGGGCCCGGGCATGAAACCCAATGTGGCTCTGGGAGTCAACGTAATGATTTTCAGCATAGAGACTGTGTAACGCGGTTAGAGTCCTGAATGTGAAGCTTGCCATATGGTAGAGGGACAAGAGCTTTTAAAGGTAACTGTATCCTTCCAATGCTGTTTCTCCTCTGACATTTCCCCCCTCACACTGGTCTCCAAGTTTATATTTGATTTAGACCAGAAATTCCCCCGGTCCAGCGGACTCAACGAGGGCATTTCAGCTCATAAACATATATGTTTCTGTAAGGTAAACGTTAGCCGAAAGCCAATATGCTATGTTCAGAGTTCTGAAAATTGTGGTTTCATGTGCAGATGATTGATAAGTCAAAGACCGTAGCTCTGCTTAGACGTGTGGGGCGGAAAGGGACACTGAACACAGATGATCGGATTGGTATGTGTGTGTGTGCATTTCTGTGTGTCTCCGCCTACTTAAAGCAAATAGTCCTGTTTGTTTGTTCAGTAATGGACATTACTTCATCACTGCAAGCTGACGCCCTTCATCAAAGAGGGAGCGCTAAAAGAATTCTGGGTCGAGCAGGGGAACTCCAGCTGGGAGCAGCATCAAGACTTCAACTGCTGTATTAACAGATATGGCAAATTGTGATAGTACAAGAAAGCAAGTGTAAAAAAAACAAAAAAACAGTAAAACTTTGATGTTGATGTATCTGAAAGACAACACAAAAGATTTAGTGCAAAATAATGAGGAAAACAACATTATCTCCCCATCAAAATCACTCTGGAACAGAAGAAAATACATCATGGCACTTTGCATAAACACAGATATGCACACACCTGCGTATATCCCATGTATTTAAATGTTCGCACTTGACACCAAATTCATTAATTTTTATTAAGAGGGAAAACATTTGTTCCCGGGCCTGCTATCTGCATGGGTGGAATGATTTTCACCTCTGCCACGAGGTGTTGGGCAGACTCATACATCACACGATTACCCCGAGCAGCGAGCAGGGCCGCCATCATCAGGGAGTGAATTAAAGATGATAGAAAGAGCTATTAATCACTGTGACAAAGCCCCTAATGGAGGTGTGACCCAGCCACTGCCGACGGGACGGCAAGGGGATGCACCCACGGGACAAATGGATACATATGTTTACAGAGAGAAATAACCTACCTGTGGACATAGTTAACCCCCCCTTCTCTCATTTTTTTCTGTACTGCTGTCTTTCTTGCTCTTACTTCATTGCTGTCTTTCTAACAATTGTGTGTCTTTTGCTATCGTTTTCTACTCTGTCATCTCTCCTATAATTTTCTATGTCACTTGTGTTTTAATCAGGTAAACTCCACTACTACTACTACTCTATCCTGCTTGTTTTCAGTGATGATAATTTGTAGACGCGATGATCTTTTCAAATCTTTTACATCACATAATAAAGGCACTTGAAAACATTGCTATATATAGCATATATATAAAAATATATATACTGTAAATTTATTACAAAAATATTTATGGAAAGCTAAAACAAAAAATACTATTTTGCCAACTACAGCTGTTTGCTTTTTGTCCCTTCCTCCACTGCATCTCTGCTTCTGGTGTACAAGGCTCGACAGGCTCGAACACTGTAAGGTGTAAAGGTGAGGACATTATTCATCTACTTAGCCTGCACCCAATTCACAGATCACTTCATCTAGCCAGATAGAGAGGTCTAACAGTTGACTGATGGGGTCTTAGATCATGAAATATGGAAATGAACTCCTCACCTTACGAGGACTGGCCTTTATACTTATCTGTAGACATCAATTGTTGCCTGTGATAACAGACAAATGGGACGGGGGGGGCTTACCCTTGTACTACAGGTCAAACATAATCACACATGATCCCCTCCATTAGTCATCACATCCAAATTGTGAAACTGCACTCTTCATCATTCCTCTGCTTTCTATTTATATCTCTGCACCGGGAAAATCTTGAATATGTGTCCGTGCTGTTGTTCTAACAGTAAAACACGAGAAACAGTACCACAGTAGAAGTATAATTTTTATTTTTTATCACAGTTAATGCACTGCTGCTAAACCAACTTAGAAATAGTTTGGAGAATTCAATGTGGAAGGGGCTGAGGGGGCTACGACATAATTGCTGTTATTGTATATTGATTAATTTGCCTGAAAAATGAGGATAGCCTGAGGGAGATGCAGACGTGGACATTTGGGAGACAACTCACTGTGACTGATCTCAAAAGAAAATAAAAACAATTATCTTTCATTTGGTTAATTTTAACGCTCTCGCAGCTACTGCCAAACAGAAAATGGCCACTGTTGATTTGCTAAGCACTGTTAATTACAGTGCATCAGTTTGTGCATAGATTCCCTCAGCAGGGTGTATAGGAGAGTGTTTGGAGCCTCATGCCCTCGGGAGAGGCAATAAGCTTCCTAATTAACTCTGTCTTTGTGCTTAATGGAGGCCTTAGCGCCGCTTTTGGGGAGTCTTTTGGTCCGCTGGTCCATTGGGGTGACTGTGGTACTGAGTGATACAAACCACACAACACTCATAGCCTTAGGTAGCTGTATATGTACAGTTTTGGCCCATTGTCCATAATTTATCTCTAAATATTTGTTTCCTCAACCAAAAACAATTAAATTGGAAAGAGTGAAAATTCAAAATGAAATAGGACATTTGTCAATGTTTCCCATTCTCTTTCCCATTTAGTCTTTCTCAAACCGTAAAATACCCATTAAAGCAGACGAGGCAAAAAAACATTATTTTTGTATTTTAAAAGATAAAATGTAGTAATAGTAGGTTTTAATCTACTTCATGTTAGTATTTGCCTGTTGCTTATTGAAACTTGGAAAATCTTACACTACAGCTCTGAGAAATACCCTTAAATGCTACAGGTATGTCCGAATAAAATGCCATTCACGCAGTATTCACAAATCTCCACATTCATATGCTCACAAATAGGCACTCATATTGTACAAACTGTTTAAGCACACACACAGAGACACACACACACACCAAAGAGTAACAAGAGCAGAGCTCTTTACACAGTCTTAATTAATGAGAGCATTGTCTACGTGTTTTCACCCCTGTGTTAGTCAACTGCTCCCCGTTCCAAATGGAAAACACTCCATTAAGGGCCGTGGGCCGAGTTACCAATTAACATTGCACAACAAACTGAAACTTAGAGCCTGTCCCTCTGTGCACACACACAGACACCTAATTAATTAGCATTAGTTGTGATTAATAATGAGGGTCCTTTAATGGTAAATCTGCAGCTCCGATGGCAGGCTGACACAACAAAGGCGTCTGTGTGCGTGGCAGGATTTATCTGGGGAGCTGCTCGGGGATTTTAACATGTTTCTCACAGGCCTGACAAATGGCCTATTAATTATCTAATGTTGTCTGACAACAGCCGCTTGATAAAGATGTATGTTTGGACAGGGTGAGGAGGGGAAGATACAGCGGAGGAAAAGAGAGAGGTGGGTGTGTGAGTCAGAGGGGCGGTGTGTGTATGTGTGTGGGGGGTGTTTGCATAAAGGAAGAAAAAATAAAGTATGTGAGAGTGAGGGGAGACTTGCACAAATTCATACAACTGTATCAAAAGACAAATCGTTGTGCTTCTACTTCTGGGATAATCAATATGAAGGATTAACAAACCACTTTCATTTTTAATGAAATGCAAATGAATGAAGTCTTGATGAACACAGAGATGGATGTGCAACACATACACACACACACACAATATACATACGTCTGCGTACTAAAACCACAATCAATATCATCAACGAGGAAGCCTCCATATCAACCCAACCACTTCATATCATTAACTCTCTAACAACACAGAGCATATGGGCATCTCTCTCCCCCTCTCCTCCCTCAGTCTCTCTCCCTCTCCCTGATTCAATCTGCGTCCTGACTCCAATTTGCAGAGTTTATCTTCTGCCTGTATGTTGACAGGTGTTCCTAAGTGGGATGCCAGTTGCCAAATGATTTTTATGATTGTCTTAGCCCCGCCATTTGGCCTAATGAGATAGGATCCCAGTCGGACGCTAACTCAAGCCTGTCAAATGTAAAGCAAACAGAATAACAACCCGGCGCTCACATTGTTTCCACAAGCCATACATCAGCCGGGGCCGTAGAGGGAGGGCCCAACAAATCACGCGCTGACCCCGGGATAGAGAAGATGAGAGGAAAGAGTGGGAGACACGAGGAGCAGGGGGGGAGAGGACGGGAAAGATGATGAGATAGGATAATGCTGTAAGTGTGTGAAATCTAGGTGATCAGGGTACTGTAATGCCATAAGAAACAATATTTTGACTTCATTCATTTTGACCACAGCTACTATTTAAAATTAGGGAAAAGACGTAGTCCTGAACTCTGTGTGAGTCTGCATGAGTGTGCATGTTTTGTGCCTCTCCATATTCTGTAAGTACGTTTGTGCTTTAAGCAGAAATTCCTTAATTTCCGCACGAGAGCGTTTGCTTACCGTACGCTTTCGTCAGTGATGTATCAAATACGCAGGCTTTCGAAAGTATTGATTTGTCTGTTTTCTCCTCTGAAGTGACGTGTAGAAAGAATGTGTTGACAAAGGTCATTAATCGCATCATCTCTTCTGTCTTCGCCTCTGATTCAATCCCAACTCAGCCCCCCCCCCCAACATGTCACACATCCTCAGGTTTTGATTTGTTTGTTCTGGTCACCTGTGCCACTCCTTTCATCTATCTTCCTGTTCCTCCATCCTAATCCCTCTATCTTTTTAGACAGCAACATCAGGGATACCTCCAGCCCCACCTGAAGAAAAAAAACAACAACAACTACCACTGAAAGGTGACACAAGAATCTAGAATTTTAAAATAAAAAAGCCACATTTATTACTTAATCCAAAAGTAAAACTAAATGTTTATCCCAGAGTTATATTAGTAAAAATACAATACATGTCAATGCAAACATGCATAGATGAACATTCTCTCTCCCCCTCTCTTCTCTCTCCCTCTTTCGCTTTCATGTCATGGCTAACTGCCATTGGGCCCTAATATAATTATGGCTCACAGTTGTGCACATTTGAGAAATTGATTCCTTTGATGAAATGTGAGCGAGGCAGGTCTGGGCAGAGCAGAGAGAGACGTATATCCAGAGTGGTTGCTGCCAGCCCCCCCAGCCCTGTGGAAGGCCCCCTGGGTACCAAACCGCCAGCTCGACCCGGCCCAGCCTGTCCCAGTCGTTAAAAGAAATGATAGCATATGTGCTTTGTTTAAGTTTGATGTCTTCATAATGCATTACACAATTAGATGGATTTGACAATTTCCATTATACTTGATAAAATATTTATGTAGGCCTGAGGATGGTAGTTCTTATCAAAGGGGGGACAGATCTGCAGTGCAGATGGGAGCTCTGGTCTGCAGCGAGATGGCCATCAGTCAGTTAAAGTTGGGCACAATTGCAGGCAAATACAACCTGACTACTTGAAATTTGTATTTGTAACATAAAAAAAAGTTATTTTGTAAGTCATGCAACCAAGCTTGAGCATGTCCAAGTGTTTGACATGAATAATCAGGCACACCTGACTGAGATCAGATCAGCCGTACTGTATATCAGTGAATCAATAACCGTGTCCCCACATGTTTGCATTGAGTCCTATACAAACACTGAACGCTACATAAAAGAAAAAAGCCTGGTGGGCATTGATTGCATTATGCCGTTGGCCGCCCTCCCAACAGAAAATTTTCCATCGAAGACAAATTTTTGGCTACACAAATTTCCGGCTACGCCACATTAGCTTTAGATTTGCCTCAGTTGAAACCTGGAAAGCCAGTGTCAACACATACTGTATATTGGCATCACACAAAAATATGTACTGCTGTTTGTTGTTAGCCCTGTAGCTTAATTTGTCCAGTCAGAGGGTTGACTCCATAGGATACAATATCTACCTCATATGACCAATATAACTCATGTGTGTCCAATGTGCTCATAACATATCATAACGTATTAAAGTCCAGCTCTAAACCTTTATACCATTTGACTCTCTATTTCTTTCCCCAACTTTCTGTATCTGCTTTGTACATTAAAAGGCAGAAATGCCAATACAGTAAATGAATCAATTTAAGCGATACATTTTAACCGCTCGTGCTCAGAGGTGAGTCTCCTTCACCCTTCTTTCCTCCCTCATTCCCTCTTTCTTTTGTACCCTGGACGTCTCCCTCTTTCTCCCTTTTCTCACCTGTCTCCCTTCTCTCTCTCTCCCCCCGCTCCCTTCACACCCTTCTACCAACCTCTCGCTGTGCACAGCCACCCCACATCCATCACGGCGCGGAAATTTAAGGAGCCAAATTGGCCTCATCTGTCTCAATGTTGGATGCAGATGGAGTTTCTTCTGCTGAGGGAGGTGCAGTTAGTCACCCCTGCTGCCCCCACCCCTTCAATCTACTGCCTTAAAGCCAAGCCAGCCTGCACCAGTCTCAACACTGCAGAGCCACGTTATGAGCCCGGCTGCTGGGATAAAGAGGGCACGGCGGTGAAGTGACCACTACACTGACCACACACACTGCTTCGTTCAGTTTCTCTCAATCACATCTTTCTTTCTTGTTTTTTTTTATTTTCCATCTAGCCTTCATTCTTGCTCACTCTATTTCTTTTACTCACTCCCTCGCTCTTGCTTACTCATACTGCCAGCACGCACACACACACACACACACCTACACAAACACAAGCGGCGGTGGCCATAGCACAGCCTGCAGTATAGTCTCAAGCAGCCTGGTCAGACCGGGCTCGTTAATAAAGGCCCTAAATGAGGCAGCATGCATAAAACATGAAGCGCAGCGTGCTGCCGTAATGAACTGCTGCTCCATAATTGCATCTCAGAGCCGTAAAATGAAGACAAAATATTTGAAGAGGGATTCTGTCACCTCTCTGCAGACGCAACACTAATCACAGGCGTTCTGCGGGGCCCTCTGGGTCTCCCCTTGACAGAGAGCAGGGGCTAAACGCCCAGGGCGGCAACATTGGCAACACCCTCCAACTAATGGGACATAATTGAATAATTGCTGATTAGAAAATAGGGGGAGAGGTAATAGTATAACAGTGTCCAGTGTGTTATCTGAAATGATCCCATTGGGAAGGAGAATATGATAATATGGATATGGATATGGAGGAATGGATAACAAAAAAAAAAAAAAAAAATATATATATATATATATATCGACTGTACCCAGCACCTACTGGGAAATTATTCCATCAATTTAAGGGTCAGTTTATGTGCCTGGAATTACTCTTAAGGGATAATAGATGAGATGGTGCAAAAGCTGGAAAAGAAAAGTGTTGTTTGTACCTGATTGGGGAACCAGATGGAGGAATATATTAGGATAATTCAGCCAGACAATCTGTTAGTTACAGGAAACTAAACTGACCTGACCAACAAAGCCACCAAAGTATTTGAAACTACATATTGATTTATTGAGAAATAATAACATAAAAAAAACACACAAACCAAAGAGTAATGTCTAAACACAAACAGACACAAGCACGCACACACACACACACACACACACACACACACACACACACACACACACACACACACACAGAGTGACAAGCTCAGAGACAGACAGGCCTCCGGATGAGAGATTGGAGTCCCACCCAGGGGTGTCACCCAGACAGTTAGAGAGTTGCTGTAGTGACAGGGTGGCCGCTGTGACATAATGAAGGTGCTGTGGTTGTCACAGAGGGTCAGTGGTGATCACACTGCCCACCTGGGGGAAGGGGGGAGGGGGGGTTAGGGACACGATAATGAATCCCACCAATGACAAATGGCCCTCAACTCAGGGCTGAGGCATCTGACAAACTCAAACTCATCACTTGGACACCTTAAACACACACACAGGCAACAACAAACACTAGGAACACACACACAGATACTCTGTATAGCAACAGAGAACCGTACACATTCTGTCAACATATAGAATCTCTGCATGTGACAATTTAAATATCTACAGTGTATAATCAGGGTGCTACTAAACCTGCGTCGCTCTTCCATCTCCTTTAACAAGCTTCTTTTTGTAGAGGAACCTCTAGACCTTTGAAAAGCCTATGCTCCCATGTCTTTGCTCTGCTTCATTTAACAAATCTTATTCTCTCACCTCTGGCTGCCACTTGAAACAGCTGAAAAAGAGCCCTTCATTTTGCTGTTGTGGCAGGTCAGAGGTTATCAATACAAACATTGTTTACCATGCACAATGGGCCACATGAATTCAGAAAAAACCCCTCTTGCACTATGTGGAAGCTTGAGCATATACAGACAGCAAAAAAAAAAAAAGGAACAAAAAGTTGATACAGATTCAACAAAGCGGGCCTGATACTCCTTTAAAAAGCTGAATTCAATCAGAAACGAGGTCTGTGTATGGTAAAGAAAGAAAAACTAACTATTGGAAAGCAGGAGTATTTTTAATGTGACAAGCTGACCACCTACTACCAACCTGACATCCTCCATTTAATATTTCTGGATATGAATAGACTTTGTCTGAGGGTTGCTTTTCCACTCTCAGGGTCCGCTTGCCTCGAGCATTACCACAGCAGCAGGCCAATTCCACCTTAACTTTGTTATAGAACTTGTTACATACAATAATGTCCGCAGCTACAGAGACTTTCCAAACCACAGTGCGACATGTGGAATAGACCCGGGCATGGAAAGGTCCTGGAGAGGATGTTTGTTTAATGATTGCTGGAAGGCTAACATTCAGCCCTGCGCCCCGAGCAACAAAATCCCCCTCGGAGCACTGAAGCTGTTTATGTTATTTGTTATGGATGTCAATTTCCCTCTATTTAGGAGTTGATTTTACTGGGCAATACAGTAGGATTGTGCTCTTGCATGGGGATTGTTGTCTCCCTGTGTAATACACTACACAACTCTGCATGGGAGTCTGGACATAAACAGTGTGGGTCATTGTCAAGACTGAGAGGGGCATTCAGCTTGACTGCATAAAAACCTGCCACTCCAAAGTCCCATGTTAACATATGAAAGTTAAGACCTGGTGATTTTTTTTTTTTTGTAGATTTTTCAAAAGTTTTGTATAATCAGATTTTCTTTACTTTCATTTTTTTTTAAATATATGTGATAAGATATGAAATTCATGTCCTGAAATTGCTAAGATATAGTAACAGTATTGTATGTATTAACCTGTTGGGATGACAAATGTGAATTAATAGGACACACTTGTAAACTAGCAGGCTATTTTATTTTTACCTGCATTTTATACCTGTCAGAGAATGGGAGCGTGTGAGTGTGTGTTACTGTGTGCGTGTGCATGTGTGTGGAAGGGGGTAGGCGGGGGACATAAATGGAGAGTGACAGCTGCCAAATGACAGAGAGATTGAGGTGGGAATGCAGAAGGACAATGAGGGAAGGAGAGCAACATGACAGCAACAGCAACTCAGATTAGGCTGAGATCACACACACATACATACATACACGAGCATGCGCGCACACACACACACACACACACACACACACACACACACACACACAATCCAAAGCACATCACCGATCCTACTCCGTGCTCAGGGGGGTTGATGGGAAATGCAGTCCTGTAACGAGTGCTCAGTGTGTCATTCAGATAGATGAGAAGGATCACAGAAATCCGCTGTTTCTTCTTCCTAATTCAAACAAACAGGGACTCTAAGCAGAGCCACATGGCCTCCCTTAATGACTGACATTTTGTTTAAGAACCATCCATAATGACCTGGTTTGAATTTAAATACTTGGTGTTTATTTCACAATGAGCTGCCAATATTCACCAATGAAAAATTCCAAAGTGCTTGAGTGACTCGAGACTGTTGACTTCATGCTTTTTCTCTCTCTTTGGTTTTCCTGTTTTGTACATATTCGGAGTGGCATGACTGTGGAATTAATGACAGATTGCCTGAACATGTACATGTTAAGCATAAAGTAAAACAGATTATCAGGAGATGTCTTACACTAATGCATTTGATATGGCATTATTTCTACAACTGGGTTTTAATCCTTGGTATGTCGGACTCCAAAATATGGCTCTTATGTTTCTCAGACTGCATTTCTTTATATTTGACAGCTCCATTGACTGAGAAAACATAATTCATCAAAGCCTGTTATCCATCTTCTATAATAATAATAATAATAATAATAATAATAATATCTATCTATAATAATTATGTATGAAAATGCAGAAAGTTTCAACACAATGAATGCGTATCAAAATTTTAATATCAACTCTTAAAGAGGCAATTGGCACATGACTAAGTGCAATTCAGGTACTTTTATACTAACACTGTAGAAGAAAAACGTTTTTAAAAGAACTATACTGACCAGGGAAATAAAGCAATTACAAATCACAACGGCACAAAGATTAAACTTCTTTTGAACCACTTGATACATTGACAATCCAGTAAAAGGGGCCAGAATGGAAAGCATCCCCCAAAGACATTAAAATGTTGCAGCCAATTAATAATCACCTCATTGTAACCTGCTGCATGCACTCGTGCAGCCAAAAATCAATAAAGGTCCATTTTTTTCATATTGATGGACCGTGTTGAGTGAAAGAATGCTAACTCTAAACTAACAATGCCACAGCCATGTACATAGATGGAAATCAATTGTAATTAAAACTGAACAAGTGTTCCGCTTTATACGCTCAAAGAGTGCATTGGTCATTAAATACATTTTCATCAGTTATCAGTTAAAGGTTTTAATTGAAGTCCATGGCTTCTGCCTCCGTAGGGATAGCACTCATTGCTTCCACACTTGCGTTTGCAAATTTACCCGTGCTTGCTTTGCAATCAAAAGGCAGCCAAATTAAGTATCAAACAATTCAATGTTATGTGTCACTCTCCAAAACGATCTGTATTAGAAGCACTTAATTAAACTTTCAAATTCAAATGTACTAATCAGTTTGCAGCAGAGTGGGCGCTTGTTTTTCCCACATGAAACGCCACGGCTGGCCAGCCCGGCCCATTGCCTGCTCATTAACATGAAGGTGTGATTTGCATTTCCTGATGGACTGTTCCAGTTTTTAATATCCCTCTTTCTGCTCTTACATCAATCATGGAAGAGGGAGGCCACCATAGGCCACTATTAACCCTCCAAATCTGCCACAAAACAAATATTACAGAGTTTACTAATTTGGAGATCAAAAAGCCACTTGTCCATTATATAATTGAAATGAAGGTGGAGTGTTGCACTTCTGAAGAGCTCTATAATTACCAGCTGTTAATTGCACACTTGTGGTGTCTCACTTTTAATTAAAAAGAGCAGCTCGTTGCTGGACGATAAGCAACGGTGGAGAGGCAGTGGTTTAATCAACAAAGCGAGAGGAATTTGTTTCTGCTGTGGCCAGCAGCAGACTGGAGAAATCTTCAAATAACCCAGGGAGATTAAAACGTGTCCATTAGGACCAGTCAGGTTTTATTTGGGGTGGCAGGAGCGAGGTGCATTTGAAGTCGTCCCGCTGCAGAGTCCGCGGCAAAGCGCGGCTGGGGGCGTGGGTCTAATCAGCACGCTGCTGGCCCTGAGCGCTCAAGTGGAGGAATTGGACCCCGCTGGTAGTGAGAGAAGGAAGGGAGGAAAGGAGGGAGAGAAGGATGGAGGGAGGGAAGGTGCAAAGGAGGGAGTGGGGAGGGAAAAGCACACCCATCTCTCTCCCTTTCCTCTTCTCTCACTTTCTCTTTTCCTGCCCGAGCCTGTTACTTGACTTTGTTTTGTGACTGGTGTGACGATGAGCCAAAAAAGTCTTTAAACTACACGTCTTGCTTCTCGAAACGGCTGTTTGCTTCGCACATAAGTCACTGAAAGACAGCCTGGCAATCTGTGCAAGCATGAGATATCTCTCCAGGATGTGTCAGCGCCCTTAGACAATACACAAACAACCTCAGGTCCCTTTTGGACATACCGGAGAAAGCCCTTCCACCTATTTCATAACCTATTGAACCATGACAGCGCAGTATAAACCAAGAAGAAAAAAACAACTTCTGTACTTGATAGTCCCAACATGTGGCTATAACTCACACAATGTTTAAATGAAACAGACAGTTACCTTGGTCAGCAACTCTGGGCTGCTGCCAGGCCACCAAAGACTCTTGGCGCACCAATCGCATACACGACTACCAGAGTGCGATAACCTCATCCACCCTTTCTCTGACCCCTCCGCTCCCTCGTTGATAAAACTGTCTGCCAGGAAGTGTCCCTCACTACGCTTCCTCCCTCTCATGCTCAATCAACACCTGTCACCACGGCAATCAGTACCACGATGTGAACGCACTGCCTCAAGAGGCTGCGGCGCTCTCTGCCCATCCAACTCACAGAAATCCCCAATACCTCTCATTGTGTCTAAGATAAAAAATGTAAATAGTCTATAGATTAAATTCCATTCAGGTTTGGATTATATGAATAAAATGTAGAACCAAGAAGTAATAACAGAATCACTAGGGGCTTCCCAGACCCCCTGAGTGTCGCAACTCTTTTAGATAAAGGGCTCTGGGTTTATCTAAGGAAACAGTCGCTGGGGCGAGGATGGTCTGGCCTCACTGACAGATTAGTCCAGCCCAGGCCCACTTCCTGCCTGCTGAGGACACTAATTAGAAGGAAGGACTGACACCACAATAAGAGCTGACAGTTGAGTGCACTTAGTACAGCTTCACACAATCCACCGCTGTATTAGTACAGCAGCCACGTCAAGCCATAAATTTCATCACATTAGCTGGTGCTTATCTGATGTGACAAAGTTAACCTGGATATTGTTTGGACAGAAAAGTACAAGGGCAGTTCTGAGAAAACTGTGAGGGTGCTGATTTATCAGTGGAAGTATGTGAAGTGTTTTATTTGAAATTTTATCAACCTCACCCCGCCACCCTCTCTCTCTCTCTCCCTCCCTCTGGCCCCCACCCGCACTCCACCCCCCTCTCAAAACACACACACACACACACACCGAAGGAGACAAAAGTCATTGTGAGCCTGGCCAGTTCCCAGCGTTAATGACATCCTGTTTACAAACACGTTGAACAGTGTCGCAGGGGTCATGGTCACTCACACCCCTCACACTCCGTCTGCCTGAGTCTTATATCTTATCCTTCTATTCAAATGACCTTTGACCTAATGAAGCATTCAACGGGGCTACCACTGGGAAAAAATTATGAACGCTGAAAAAGGATGTAGCTCACTTGGCAACATTTCTGCTGCAGCGAGTGGAACCAGAAGCATGTACGTGCATAAAACACAATGTAAGAAAAAATGTTTGCACACCACACACACACATCACTATTATTATAATCCCAAAATCACCCGATGAAGGAAAAATGTGCTATTACCCAAAGGGCAAATTTACAGTATAGTTACACGTACATGCATGTAATGGGCTGAGCTGTTTTACAACACCAGCATGAGCTGAGCTATTGTTTTATTTTGAGAGGTGCTGGCTGTTATTGGATTGTTTTACACTAGCTGGGAGAATTTTATTCCAGAGGAGCTCTGTGTGGTGTGGAGTGTGTTTGACTGAGTCAGACAGAGAGAGGGAAAGAGAAGGAGAGACACAGAGAAAGAGAGAGAGAGAGAGAGAGAGAGAGAGAGAGAGAGAGAGAGAGAGAGAGAGAGATGTGTGTCTGCACATGTGGCACTCTTAAGCTTGTGTAACGGCATTAGGAGTGTGTGTTGCGGCTGCTGAGCTTCTGTTGGTGTTTATTCATCAGGAAGCTAATGTCTCCCCCCACTGAGGGCCAGCAGGGGTCCTCAGGTACAGGTGGTCGCTCTGCACGCTAACCAAAAGCTTCAACCCTGACGTTTGCACAACTAAATATTTAACATTACCTTTAAAAATGTGACAATTCATCAGGACACCTGGCCAATGTGGCATCATTTTTTTGCATGACCCTTATATATATATATATATGCAGTATTGCATTTGTGTCTCTTTTTACACACTTTACATGCTTACTGTAATGTAACAAGTAAACAATTAACAGTTACATTGAGTTTGTATAGGAGTGCCCTCTTGTATACCCACTTGCATATGTTTCTGCGTGCATTTCTCCGTCTCTGTATCCGCGCGTGAGGTGAAACATGCTGAATGTGAAAGTGGAAAAGCGGGCATTTTGTGGGGCTCTCTGTGGCCGTGCCAGCGGGCGGAGCAGTACGTCAACACGGGTCGAGCGCCACAATGTGCCTGTCAGTCCATGGGACGTCCCAAAGGAGAGGGGCAAGAGGCAGCCCCCACCAACCTTGCCCATCCATCATCGTGACACCGCAAGCTGCAGTCATGGGAAACCCACCACTGGCCAGTCGCTCTGGACCAGAGCTGGGAGGGGAAGGGGGAGACGGGACTCGTCAACCATTAAAAACACATTGTTTTGTTTATTATAACTAGTTAATGAGGTTGAAGTGAAGCCTTGCTTTGTTTTTCAAACACTTCCAGAGGGGATTTGGAGGCAGACCCCGTTGCTGGGTTCGGGCAAAGCAACTCATAAGGGCCTGGGTGTTTTATAATGGATGTCTATAGATTTTATGAGAGTGGAGTTGGCCATGTTAGGAGTGAGATCCTTGGTTCTTGTAAAATGAATAGTTTTTAGGGCTTTTCTCCATATGCTGAGCTCAGACTCTGAAAACCTTTTCCTTCAGCTTGCAATCCCTTCTTCCTTTTTCTCCAAACCACTTCACTCCATTTTCGTCCGGCCCTCAATTCACGAATCCAGCACAAGTCTTGTGTTTGACCCTACAGCCAACATCAACAATAGACATAACTGTTTAACAATGGTGGCCAGCGACTGTGTACCCCTATGTCAATCTTTCAAACCAGTCACAGAGGAAGGATAAAACAAAATATATTTTTAAAAAGAAAAGAAAACAAAAGAAACGTTGCATCTTTCGTCAGTGGGAACTGGCACTTCTGATCTATGGACGATGTGTTTTTTTAAAAAAAGGAAAGAAGACTGTTGAAGACTGAAAGTTGGGAATGAAAGGTAGCGTGCGTTAGCAGCATCAGCGGTCTGTGGAGCCAGCGGCCCCCCTGTCTCCCTGTCTGGTGGAGATATGAGAGAGGGCCCACTCCCTGTCTGGCCGCAGCAGGGGCCTGGGCTGCCCGCTGACATGCCTACTTTAATTGTTAGTATTAAATCATTTGCACTTTCACTCAAGATGCTATCTGCCAGGCGTTAAGATCTTTTACAGTAGCGAGTGCGCACTGCTTAAATGCAAAACACCCTAGGGTGACAGAAATTCACTGTACGCCTCACCCACACAGACAGTGAGGTGTGTGCATGCACGCAGGCATGCAGTCAGATTAAACAAACGCACATAAACACACACAGGCATAATGGAGTCCTGTATTGGACTGATTGTCGGTGGAGTGGACAGATAGGCAATCAGACTCCACCCCACCCCTGACTGCAGGCCACCCGTCAGTAACCAAGCACACCGCACCACCAGCTACACCACGAGCTGTTTGCTTTAGGAAGGCGGCTCAAAGCCAATTAAAATACACTTAGAGCCATGTCCGACTTGTGTTTGGAAAGATAATATATGTCCAGGAGTCCAGTCAACACGGTGTGAGCAAACAGGCAAGAGGGAAGCACTCTGCATCATTGTCTCAGAATGCACTGCGTTATTATCGCACGGACAAGATACTTATCTTTGACTCTTTGCTAAAGTAGAAAAACAGGCCTCGCACTTAATTTCAATTTTGCCTTCCAGAAAGAATAATATTATCTTAGATTTCATGGTTCAGCAGATGTTTGTGCTGCTTTTAAAATATCTGCATTAGGCGATGTATAGATATCACTTTAAACTGTCAAAACAGGATAATTGGCTCTCTGTAGATGTTCTTTCTTCTAAAATCTGTTAAAAGAGGCTGAAATTGTGACTGAAAACATTAATCATCAAAAATTTGTGGTAGCCTAATACACACTTGTGAAACATATGGACTTACCATTAAATGTGAAAATACATACAGAGATGGACAATACACAGGGAGGGAGGGAGAGAGTAACACACACACACACACACACAGAGGCCAGCGGGTGCTGATATGAGTGGTGGTGAGTGGTGAGCAGAGACGGGAGCTCCATGTCTGTTCAGTGTGTTTTAAGAGTGTTTAAATGAGTGAAAAGTCAGTTATGGCTTCCAGATGGGGGCCGGTTTTATCCGGATCATTCTGACAGGCCTGGACTTTGATGTGCTGCTGCCTATTACTGACATTACAGGGAGACAGGCATATTTCTCCCTAATCACTTCCAACTCGTATGGCCTGCACCGGCTGGCCACACCAGAACTATGTGTATGTGTATGTATCCATGTACAAATGCCAGTGTGTGTGAGCCTAGCTGTACGTGTGTGCTTTTGAGAGAGTGCATGTATTTGCATGCGCTATATAAAAAGTCTACGTGGCCCAATGACATCTACTAAATGCTTGTGTGTGTATGAGTATGCAGATGTACACTTGTCTCATGTAAAATAAGTAGTAAAATGTGCGTATGCATTCATACCAGAGCCTGCGGTGACCCAGCATGTCTGCATTGGGGCTCAGGTTGTATTTTAACCTGATTCTGAATGTCCTCCTGACATTTCATCATAAACCTTCAGTTTCTAATGAAAAGCAAAGAGGAGGAAAAGAGAGGAGAGTATAATGGCTTCATTTATGCTGAGGGGAGAATTCTCTTGGAAACATCCATCTTGTCAGGCAGGTTAAATATAGTCCAGACAGACAGACAGACAGACAGACAGAAGGGAATAATTCCTTCACTTCCTTCTCCACCCACACTCCCCAGTAAGCCCAGTGGAAGTCATTTCTCAGTGACCACAGAGGAGGAGGACCAAAGGGGAAAAAGGAGCGCCACTCTGCTCCTCACTAATCACTCTGTGACCCTGAGACCACCCCTCCACTACCCCCTCGCAAGTCTCCTCTTTTCCTCCTCCTCCTCATCTTCTGGTTTTTTGGGGGACTGTGGAGAGGGATGAAGAGTGGAGGAGTGAATCAGGCCGAAGTTCCCCTCTTTATCTCCCAAAGGCAGGGGAATGCCAAGGGGCCGGCGCTTTGGAATCCACTTTTTTGTCTGTCTCTTGGGGAGAGCTGGGCTGAGTCCACTTGGAGCAGCACAGGGAGGTATTCAGAGCAAAGTCTGGAGGGCCCTTCAGCAGACAATGGTGCAGCCCGGGGACAAAGTGAGTCCTTGATGAGGGATCTGTGGAGAGGTGCAGGTGTCTGAGGTGAAGAACAGTCTCTCAGGCCTGACCCACTTATCTCCACCAGCTCCTCTCCTCTCCGCTCTTCTTCTCTTCTCTTCTCCTTCCACCGTCACCATGCCTGATCACATTCCTCCAGCTTCTTCAGATTCTTAAAATGTACATGTAAAATGGGCATACACCTCCCTTTGCTATGCATAGAAATGCCACAAATGTCAGTCTAACCTATACATGGCATTGGGCACAGAGACTTTGGTCTACTCATGCCAGGGAGGGAGACAGGAAAAGGCCTTTGACCCCAGGGCTTTACTCTACATTCCTGGTAATTGCACTCCATCATACTTTGTGCCGGAAATAGCAAACATCTAAATAAACCCTGTCAAACCATGTTGTCCATCTGCCGGTAGATAAGATGAAGAAAATAAGCCATGTTCCATAAACACAAACATAGGGGATCACAAATCAGTGGTCACAGTCCCCACAACCATAAATTAGCCTAGAAACCATTTTTAGCATTTAAGTCTGACGGGGGAGAGGACAGTGAAAGGAGAGGACAACCCGCTCTTTAAAATCTCATCACTGCTGTCAATGTGGGCTCCGCACCATGAAACAACACTGGGATAACATCTACATGAGCTGGAGAGAGAAAACAACAAAGATGTGACCACTAAAATGCTGGATGGCTTATGATAGCAGGGCTGGGTTACCCAGCAGCAGTGAAGACTTCAGTCAGGCACAGGAGAGAGGGAAGGAAAGAACAAGTCACAGCCCCCTAGTGGAAATGTTTCAACTAGTTCTCTTTCTTGCACATCCAAAAAGAAGGGAGATTTCTACTAATTTAAGAGACTTTTCTCATCAAAGGGTTGTATTTCAAATGTGTTCTTGGGGGGAAATTTAGTCTTTGTTCTTTGACAAAATGTAGAGTGATTTGCAGCGATGTGCATTTTACTTGGGGGTTGCACATCAAAAAGTTGATAAAAAAGGAAAATACATGACTGTGTTTTTGTTTACAATCTTTTTCTCTCTAAATTATTCTTTAACTGTCCTGACATATTGTAGAATATCTCATGCAGGATAACAAATGAATCCCTCAGACATTCATTCTGTAATGCTTTCCCTTTATATTACATGGGTATGAGCCTCTGGGAAGACATTACCTTTGTACAGGAGCTCTTGCAACATGAAATGACAAATCGACAACAGCATCGCACCGGGCTCTCAGGAGCCAGCTATGTGCATTATGCTACTCTAACTCTCCTGGTTGGAACATGCAGGGCCTCTGAAATTCCACACCAAGATTTATCTTATTTTCCCAACTTATTTTCATATCTATTTCCTTTTCTTTGTGAATTAGGCAGTAAATAAAGCCACGGGGCCCCATGCATAGTGAAATCAGCTGGAATTGCCACATTAAAGAATGCAGGCGAGGTGTAGCTGGAGCCATCCTCCTGGATTTGGGCAAATTCAGCTGATGCAAAACAAGGAATTAATTTGAGGGGAGCGGCTTGCGTGCTGAGCTTGGCGCTCTGACAAAGATGAATGGCATCATTCCAAGCGAATGGTAATTTCACTTTTTGTGACAGTGCTTTAGAGCAAAAGCGACTCGGGACGCACAAAGCATTTGCAATCCCATTGAGGGCCCTTGGTACCTGCCTATCAGACACTGCACATTGTTTACCAATCATCTGATATTGATTGGTTTCAGACTAAAGTTTGAAGATGAATTAGAGTGGGAGAAGGTTAAGTCCTAACCTTGAAAGATTTAGTGTCTATTCAGCCCGCGTGTAGGACTCTCCTCAGCTCACTCGGAGAATAGAGAACTTTTAAATTCAATAGGAGGTGGGAGACACAAAACGTGTCACATTCACCAAGTGAATCCACTGGAAGAAACGCAGAAGAACACCCAAAAAGCATAATCTTTCTCCTCAGTTGATAGAAATGGTAATTGCGTGTGTGGGATAATACTTTGAAGCCAAGGCCTCGGTCGGACAGCCCGCCTATTTAGGTTAAAAAAGGGGCAACAAAACAGCTCCTTCTTAACGCTTTTGTTCACTTCTCCACTCTTTTAAATGTTTACTGAAAAAGAACCTTCAAATCCACTCTCCATCTCCTGCACAATGTGGCACCTATCACTCTTGGGTGCATGGACACATTGTATTATGCGAATCATTGATATGTAGCGATCATTCCCATGAATCATTTTCTATTTAACATTCAAATTCTCAGGAATCCGATTTTCATCCTCTTGAGATGGACAAAAACATTTTGTGAGATAAAGGGCATTATTTGAATACTACTACTTTGTTACACCACATATTATATATATTACATGGAAATACTAGGGAATATCAGCAGCATAGTCAACACTATAGTCAAAATGAAACTACTCTTTAAATCTATACCTCGCCACTTCGCGAGGGTATAGAGGCCTCTTGAAGCCACAAACAAATGATAGTGCACCACAGGACACCCGGAGCTTCCATTTTAACATGCTGCAGAAGTGATGTTCCTACAGTTGACATTCATATTTTGACATTTTGACTGAGCCAAGAGCACGCTGGTACCAGGGTTGGGTCCCTTCAGCTTGTCGGGATGTACCATCTCCCAGCGTGGGGTTGGAGCTCTAAATGGACCACTGGGCCACCCGTCACAGCTGGGCCACACCACTTAACATCCCCTCCCATCCCCTTCAAGCCGACAAGCCCTCTGGTCTACTCCGAGGCTCTCCAGCCCACTCGACCTCCCGACACAGCACAGAATAGGCGCAGGCAGCACTAACCCCAGGTCAGAGATCACATTAAGAGAGTGCATGCGTGGCTCGTGGTCTGACGGGGAGAAGAGAGAGCAAACACCATCCCTGTGCTCAGAAAGTGAATCATTCTGTCATGTTTTAAACATCCCTTTTCCAACACAGACAGCACTGAAGGAAAAAGCCTGTGCAGGTCAAATAAACTCTAAAATATCCATATTTGGTAAGGTGATAAAAACAAGAAAGATGACGAGTAAGAACCCAGTGTCATAGGTAGACTACAGATACAGACGATTGTGTGAAGATGTAATATTCTGAACACAATTTCAACAACACGTACTACATATGCCAGGAGCCAAGCTGTGTTTCTGTACATTACAGGGCCTGTGTCAATGGAGTAGTGCTTCTGCTGACAGGAAGTGGACAGAGCTTATGGGTTAGAGGGGGCTCCTAAGGATGCAGGTGTGTCCGTCGTGACACAGAGACAGACGAGCAGAGCACCCAGAGGGCAGACAGAACAGGACAGCAGGGCTAAGGGTCTGATGGCTCCTGTAAATCATCCAGAAACTAATATGAGGACCCACTGGGGGAAACCCACGTGCGCCATGCCACAGCAGTGGCAGGGATCATGGCAGATGTTGCATAATTCAACAAGTGGCAACGCTTCATTGAGCAGAATCAGCTAAAAAAAAAAAGGGTCGTAGGGTAAAGCACTTTGAAGAAACAATCTAAACAAAGAGCATTTCAATAAGCAAAAGCCTCTTCTTTATGTTGTTGAACACTAATTAATAATGCATGACTAGACCTCATGCAAAAACACTGATTTTGTTTGTTAAAAATAAATAAGTCACTTTTTCATATATATCATGTGATGACATGTAATGGTATATATGATACTGACCAAGGAACCTACAGTTTTTCTTATACAGGCTATGATAATGTAAGCACACACACAGGGGCCTCAAGGCTTAGCTAACCCTCCCAGCCTGGCCGGCCCTCAGCCCTGAATGCGAGCAGCACTTAAACTTTCCCCTTTTCAAACAGCGGAGCACAAAGAGGCGACCACATCAGTGGCCTGCTGATCATCCCCACAGACGGCTGAGCGCGGACAACAGGCAGGTCCCTGGGCGAGTCCCCACATAATGTCCCCATGTCCCCCCATCACGCTAGCGCTGGGTTCAGGCCCGTATGTCGCGTATTCGGCACTCCCTCTCATGTGAGACTAGATAAATGACAGTTCTTTCGAGAGGGGCAGTTAGAAGGAGTGGGAGCGGTTGGGGCGAGGGGTTGGTATAGGGGGGGCCTGGTGCTGCAGCTGTCCCACTGGCCACGTCCACCCCCTGAATCCCCTAACCACCCACCCACCACCACCACCACCCCCTCAGCAGCAGGTTTCTCCCTACAGAGGAAAAAAAAAAAACACGCTTCATTACGTCCTCTCTCCCCAGAGCAGCTAGGGGCCTTTCAGTGCAGATAAGCCTCTTAGACATGAAGTAGCGCTCAGAGCAGCATTTGAGTGACAGCAGGAAGGTTTAGCCATTCAGTGGACAATGCTCACATTCTCTGGCTTTAATCTAGGAGGCGGACAATGATCTGTTTTTTAAGGCCTCATCTCCTCTGCTTTTCCCACAGCAGTAGGTGACTGGCACAAGGAAGAGAAAAAGAGACAGAGCGGGCCGAGGGCTGGCCGGGAGAGCACGCTGCTATCTCCCAAGGCCTCATGTTTCCCTGACAGTCCACACTGAGGTGGGACAAGAGGGAGTGAGGTGGGAGGGGAGGGGAAGTTGACGGAAGGCAATGCGCATCAATCACACACATACACACACACACACACGCATGGGCACAAACAATCACTCGGTGATGGTTGAGTGCGTCTGTGTGACAGACAGGCAGGTGAGAGGCCTGGTGGTGACGTGGCTTAGTGTAGAGCTTTGTCATTCTTATCTGCTCTGACCACTGACATCCATCCCTCCCCAGCCATTGTGTGTGTTTCTATGATGTATTTATACAAACGCTAATGCACGGCCAAGTGGGGGGAAAAAGAAGCTAGACAGTGTGAAAAGATATCCAAACAAAATCGTCTGTTTTGATTTCATGACACAATGTAACCTCCGCGAACTTCTGGACCTGAATGCGCTTTGATGACAAAGTATTATATAATCGATGTCAACCTTTTATGAAATTGAGAAGAGCTGATTCTGATTCTTAATTATATGTGAATACCAGAATAATTAAATGACTCATTTGATATAGTGTAATGCATGCCAGCTGCCAAGGCCTTACCAGACAGATCCATACACATCATGTTACAATTTGTGTGTGTGTGTGTGTGTATATATATATATATATATATATATATATATATATATTTTTTTTTTTTTTTTTTTTTTTAAACGGCAAAATGTCAGTTTTCAAAAAACAGAAAAACAAGATAAGACTTGTCACACCATATGCAGGGCACATTATCGTCCATGAGGTGACTACATTTATTGTTTGATTTTTTTTGCCATTTATCTGATGGAAAAGAAGATCTATTCAAGGATGTGAATGAGTAAGTACATTTTCAGGGCCAAAATGAACAAATAAAACAAGTAGGCACTGCACGGTGTCAATTTGCCAAAGAGCTGGGTGGATTATTTTAGAATCACCTCACACTTCAGCCTGGTTTGTTTTGCTCCGTAGAGAGTATAAACATCCACACCTCATCTACAATAAACAGACACTGCGTACTACTGAGAGAGAGGGAGAAGCTAAGCTGGAGCCATTAAAATACACATCTCTGTGAGTGTGAGTGTGTGAGTGTGTGTGTGTGTGTGTGTGTGTGAACAGGAGGCCAACATACGGAAACGTGTCCTTCAAGAGACATGGCCGTAAAACCCCTTCAGTGTTTGACTGAAGTGTCAATCACTGGGCTACTTATTACTCTAATTGGATTATTACTACAGTTTAGCCCTCTGTATGCCTCTCTGTTTCTAAACATGGCAGTGCCAGTAACTCTAGCTGGTAACTGTGTTAGGAAGGAAAATAAAAGGAGAAAGAAAAATGAGTCTTAGTAAAAGTGTATAAGCTGCTGAAATAGCACTTGGAAGTATGATTAATGTACATAAAACATAAACTGTGCTATATGCATTTTGTAAGTGATGTGGTCACTTTTAAAACTATCTAAAAGTGACCGCAGTATGGTTTTAGCCTACTATAAAAGTAGGCTAAAAACTTGACTTGACAACGTAATGTGAACCAGTATTTAACTGACAAAAGAAAGATGGTGCTAGCTGCTGTGTGTCGAGATGGAGAGTGGCAGCGAGCACATAAAACAGTCGGTGGATGAACTTTGGCCTTCTCTAAACACCTCCATATTTTCCTGTAAACCCCTCAATTCTGACATCCTAATACTTTCTGTCTCTGTGTCTTTCTCTTTTATACACATGTTTCTGCTGCTGAATGAAACCTTACTGAGGAATGCATAAACCAGCCCAGTATGGATTTGACAGGCATACATTTTTTCAGATTACACAGTGGGGTTTAGAGTTGCTGTTACAGGACGTCGGGTTAAGGATCTCAGGTCTGAATTCAGGTGAGAACATCACTAAAAATTTGAAATATGATTGTCTTCAAGTCAGCAGTGAGACAGTACAAATGTCCATGCAGGCTTATACAGAAACTAACACACACACACACACACACACACACAAATACGGATACAAATCCTCAACAACCATCCGGCATGTCCTCAGCACCTCACCCTTACTAGCCTCCCCTCTCTTACAACTTTACTCCCATTAATCTCACACACCTCATCACAGTCCCGGCACCTCGACCCCAAAGTTCTCATATCCTCCACACACCTTTACCTCCTTTCTGGGCTCAGCCACAGCTCTGAAATCCCACAACTAATAACTCCCTTGCATGTTCTGTACCACTGGACTTGTTAACAATTCCACCTGCCACTAACTATGGCACTTCTCGTAATCCAAAATCCAACGTTCTGTCCTTTTTGAGACACAGAAAGACAAACCTTTGTTGTCTTTTTCTTATTTATGCCTACTGTTTTATTTACTTATCTGTATTCCTATAATATGCACATATTTTCTCTTTTCATGATAAGAAGATCTGCTTCATGCCTAAAATGTACACACAGTCAAGCAGAGAGATAGACATATCAGAAGACAGACAGACAGAGAGACAGATTGGGAAATTAGGCAAACATAAAGAGACAGATCGTTCCATTACACAGAGAGATTGACGTGGCGGCGATTGAGACAATGGGCCCCTTCACTATACTACTAAGTGTTTATGTCCCATGTCAGTCTGCATCACCAGTGTCCCCCTGACTGCTCCCAGCTGACGCCCCAGCACACACACACACACACACAGAGAGAGAGAGAGACAGACACTTCCCTGACCTCCAAAGCTGAACTTGAACATACACACACACACTCCTGCTTTGTTTTCTGTCACATGTCAGCATATCATGTCCCATGCAGGCACACAGTCTCAACACTGTATGTGTGTGGTGTGTGTGTGTGTGTGTGTGTGTAGGTGTGTGTGTGTGTGTGTGTGTGTGTTTGAGTGGGAGAATGAAAGAGAGAGAGAGAGAGAGAGAGTGTGTGTGTGTGTGTGTGTGTGTGTGTGTGTGTGGGCAGAAGAGGATGAATGAATGAATGGGCTTCTGTTGGACTGCTCCTAATGACTTTATTTAGAGATGTTGTGTTTAATGTCAGGAAACACCAGTCATGAAGGGCAGTGTGAGACTTGTAGGCCCTCATCCTCAGAGCTCAATTCAACGCCCCAAACCCTCCACATCTAACCACAATTTCCCATCTTCTGACTGGGCTACATTGATCTGGTTTACAGGTATGGAGTGGAGTAGACCATGCACAGATACAGAGATGAAGAAGAGGTATTTCTGTCTTGCCCATAAATCCTTCTAACTCTCTATAACTCATTCCCTCTTCTGTTATTTCCCCATAAAATCACATCAGTCTTCTTCATTATCTTGCTTTTTCTATACCCCTTGTTCCCCCTCTTCCTCTCCTCATTTCCCTCCCCCTGCGTTCTGATACCAGTGCATAAAACACACCAAAAGTTTTCACTGGAGCTGGGTAATGAGGCAGACCTTTGACCTTGCCTTGATGACTTCCATACCTGTGCATGTGCAAGAATACGTGCAGTTCTGTGTGTGTGTGTGTGTGTGTGTGTGTGTGTGTGTCTGCAGCTGGCGGCTGACAGCGACATGACTAATGAGGGCTCGGGACAGAAATAATAGGTGGGAATTATAACACAAAAAAGCATACAAGCGCAAAGGAAAAGGAAGAACAAATGATAGAGCAATGGGCAGGAGGAGAGGAAGATAAAGAAAAGAAAACAAAGGAAGAAAGAAACACTAAGATTTAGAGAAAGGTTTAAATAATTAGAAAACTACAGCCCAGGCAACAAAGGGGCCACAGACATGAAGTTTGAAGTTTCACACACACACACACATCAACAACTCAAGAAAAACTTGGGGTTTCACACTACTGATGCTGCTTCTGCATGCAAGGGTGAACACAGGTTATGATGGCTTAACTACTGACTCACTGAAGGGTGAGTTAAAGTCACTGTAGTACACCTATGGTTACTGTAACCCTGCTATAGGAGATACTGGTGGAAACATACAGCCTCTTCAGCAATAAAATCTGCATTTCTCTGTTGTACAGATGCTTGAACATCATTGAACATTGTTGCACAAAAGCAATCCTTTTTTATCTTCACCATCCCACATGTTCATCTTCAGTGTAAAAAGAGCATTGCAGCTACCTCTTTTAATAACATATAAAACAACAACCATGTTTAACACTTATAATTACACTTGGTCTTGTATATGACATGGTTTAACAATGATGTGTAAAATTATAGATGCAATCCACCACTGAGGTGTTTGAAAGGGTTTTTTCCATAACTATGTGATGCAGTGCAAATTAGGCAATATACCAATCTACATCTGTATAAAATGCAATTTTAGTATTGCTCATTTTATCTGAGATTGTGGTCCAAATGACAACTCTTCTCAGTGAAAAAAAAAAAAGGAATCACAGAGAAGTTTCTCAAATCAAAAGGCTCAGTCAGAACACCAATCTAAGACACTCGATCTCGCAGCGGAAACCAGACTTTGTGGAGTAGCACGACCTGGACAGCACATTTGGGTGTCTGGCAACACCAGCCTGCAACTGTCACACTCAGGGTCAAAGGTCATCATGTGTAGACAGAGCAGAACTTCCTAATTATACATGATAAATGTAATCACACACAGGAAGCATTTCTCTGCACAATTTACTGGCTTAACCTTGTCAGATGTACCAAGCCAGCGCGGAAATTGGAGGCAAAAAGGTGTCTGAGCGTCAAATCTGAAACATTAGTGTATCTGTTATACTTTACAGCATGTATTTAAAAATACAGGCAAGAATTGATAATAATGTCACACTAACCAATGTCTTAGTTTTTTGTATGGAGCTTTGTGAGCTTAAAAAATAAGTAATACTATTAACATGGACCAGAGAAACCAGAGAAAACTTTTCCATCAGGCTGCGGGTTGTGCTAATGATACTATCTGGACTAGACAGATCTCTTCAATGAACCCTGTACTCCTGCTGGATCAGATCAGCGCCCATAATGGCTGACACAGCCAGAGGGTCTCGGCCCACTGACACAAAACATGGCGCCAAGACAGAAGCAAGACAGATGGACAAATAGACAGATAGACATTCAGACAGACATCCTGTCTCGAACCACAAATAGATACAACAATTAAGTCAGGTCTGGTCATTTTCATTTCACTGACCTTCGCCCTTCACCTCCTACACATGTAAGGAGACAAATTACTACTGCAGTTGGGTTTGGCCAGCAACTCCACTGCAGGAGAACATGCGGTGTGAAGGCTGGGACAGGGGACATAAATCATACCTGTATTTGATCTGTGGGGCTCTGGGCTGGCTGATGATGTGACAGCTAGCATGCACCCTATGTCTCTGAACCCTTAAGGGGCTGAACTGGGTCACTTGTTTTGCAGGGCCAGCTGTATTTCCAGTGGTGTATAAATCTGGGGACAACTGTGGTGAATTTTGCCCTTAATGTGAGTTTGAACAATCACAAAATAAGTGAAGTTTGAAAAGTCAAAAGAATCTATTTGTCTAATGAATGCTGAAATTAGGAGAGGCGATTCAAACAACAAATTGTAACCGTGCTCTTATCAACAAAATCCTATGACAACAAGACTGTGGCTGCAATATTGCTGTTTTACCAGTAGCTAGATTGAGTAAAAAGTCACCTCAAAAACATAAAAAAGATAAAACATGCAGGAGATTTTCGCAAATTATATATGTTAAAAATAAACATGATGTCTCAGGACTGGCAGTGAATGATGCGTTAGTGGTGGCAGCTGCAGAGAAAGCATACATTATGAACCAGATATTACCTTGGTAATTGTCTCAACTTTGCTTGTAAGCCAGGCATTGCCTTTCTTGTGTTATTGGTGCTACAGACCTAGCACCTCTGGTGCAAGCTGTGGGATGAAAGCCTAGCTTTGTCAATAGTGGATTTTGGCACTGTGCACTGCAACGATTTCAGCTAGTTGTCAAATCAAGCATGTTCTTGTCACAAAGAAACAGAAGCCTGCTGGCCCAATGGATCCCTCTACTCTACTCTTAATAGAATGCCTTATACCTCAGTCAAACAGCCATGTTTTCCTGTTTTCATCGGCTTTCATGTTCAATTCAATTCAGTTTTATTTATATAGCGCCATATCATAACAAAGTTATCTCAGGGCACTTTTTCGAATAGAGCAGGTCTAGACCGACTCTTTATATTTACAGAGACCCAACAGTTCCCACCATGAGCAAGCACTATGCGACAGTGGCAAGGAAAAACTCCCTTTTAACAGGTAGAAACCTCGAGCAGAACCAGGCTTAAGGTGGGCGGTCATCTGCCTCAACCAATGCTTATGCCTGCTTGCTGTAGTGTTATACAGTACATTCCATGTCAAAGGCATATGTATATGTCATTGGCTGTGCAGCAGTGCCACTTTGCAAGTCGTATGCACTGTGTACACATACAATGCTTATTCCACAAAAACATTACCAAAATTATACAGCATCATTCTCTGATGTCCCATGGGAGATTACAATGTTACATCAGGAAGTGCCCTTCAAAGTTTCCACCATTGTAATTGTACGGTTTAGTTCCAGACTTTGTTTTCTGCTTTTCAGAGCCAGTTTTAAAACCCCAGAGGTGGCTAGTCTCCAGGCTAGGCGAAATCAGAATTGCATTAACACCCAAAGAGCATTTCATCAGAGCCAGCAGGGCCCCGTGGTCCAGGACACCTGTAATAGAGTTTCCCCTCGCACAGACGCAAGAACATTTTAACTCCTATTGTATGGAAGGTTTACCTGCTCCTGCCTGCATGGAACTATGCTGCTGCAACTGATCAAATCAGGCCAAACAAATTGCATTTGTTGAGAGAAGGATCAAATGCTAGCGCACACATAAAACATATTAGCAGCTTGATCTACACAGAATACCCTTGGCATAGTGGTAGTATTGGATTAACAAAGTAACATAGAAAAAGAGAAGAGGATGTGTAGAAATCCAAACTGACTGCTTTCCTCTGCTTTCCCTTGCTGCTCTGCACACTGAGGAATTACCACGATCGTATGCAAGTGAGGAAATGGATGGGGGGAAAACACTTACATGCAAAGAGATGTATTGGATTACTGTGAATTCAACTAAAGTGTTGCTGCATGCCAATCTCAACATTGAAGTACATGGTAGGTTAGGATGAATAGATATAATTAATCTTCTAAACTACCACACCCTTGGATAACAGACTTTCTCAGGTTCATCTAAAAATAATCGTAGAACAAATCAACACTTATGTCCATTATTCTCACTATGGAATACATGAAAACTATCACATTCAAACATTCGGTAATGGGAAAAGGAGATATTTTTCCTGTTTGTTATTAAAATAAACAGAGACAGAGATGTCTGGGATGAACTGGTGTGTGAAACTCAGGGGAGAGAGAGTATGGGAGAGAAAGGAAGAGAGAGACTGACTGTCTGACAGACAGGCAGGCAGATGGACAGGAACTTGGCATTAGGGAATATGATTCTGCCAGAGAGTGATCCATAAAGACTGGAGGAGGTCGAAGGGCACACTCTCTATAATGACTCATCATCACTCAGTGGTGTCCACGCTGGGATGGCCTGTGTGTGTGTGTATGGGAGAGAGGGCCAGTGGATCTGCTGAGAGATAGTGCAGGATAAACGACCAGTTCTGCTATTCTAGGCCTCTGGGGAAAAAAGAGAGATCGCCCTGTTGTTTTATCAGAGCCCCGGCCAAATACTGTCACCCACAACATCAATTAATCCCCTCGTCAACATAAAAAAATAAAAAAAAAGTTTGAGGAAAAACACGGGTGAGAAGGTGAAAATGACATTCACTGGGTTATGAAATATGATAAATGTCGTAAAGCGTATGGAATTCGTTCTTTTAGAGGGAGACTGTGTTTGACTTCTCTGGGGGTAAACACCGCTGGACGGACCTTGCCATGGCAGCTGTTCCCGTGGTAACGTGGTGGGCAGCGGAGGCGGGGCCACAGGGGAGTTGTGGCGCTTTCATGAACTGATTTTTTTTTTTTTATTCACAGCCAGTCATTACTTTTACTACAGCGCAGCCCGAACTGACCACTAAAAGGGCGGCGGAGACTGCCAACACCTTGTATATGGAATTCATAAAACAATAGCTCACACTAAATTCCCCTGCTGCATTCTCAATCAAGCTGCTAAGGCAATGACTGTGTCTGTGTGCATTTATGTGCATGCACATGCAAGGGGCCATATTTTTAGTTGTGCAGCATCAGATGGATATCTCCATCTCTTGGCAGCTGACAGCCTGTTTGTCATCCACGCCACAACCAAGAACTGACCTTCAGCAGCAGAACTACCTTTATCCTGCCGTATACCTCTCCTCTCCCCTCCCTTCATCCCTACATCTCCATTGCCTCTCTCACCCTCCATCTTTCTCAACCCTACCTCCCTCTACTGCTCCCTCACTTTTTGCACTCTCCCCTTCTACAGCCTTTGTCATTGATCGCTGATGCGATTGGCTGCCTCCATGCTCAGTAATGACCTGCCCTGGTAACCAGCCGGCTGCTCCGCTCGGCCCCTCGTAGATTGAACTGTCAGATGGCAGCGATTAATGGCTGGGCAGAGAGACACAGACTCACACCTGCAACGTCCCACCCTGCGCCGCCCGGCCAACACGCCGTCCCATCCCAGCTCAGCCTACACAGGTACATGCCCATGTATGTATGAGAGTGTGCTGTGTCCAAAGGATGGATAAATATTCAAACACGGGTAGGTGCATGTGTTTATGGGTGCATATAAATCTTTACTTTCATACATGTATTACTGCCCCTCAGGGTATGCATGCATTCTACCCTGCTGCATTGGCTGTTGAGAGGGTGTGCCGGAGGGGCTAAAAAGACGAGAGAAAGGACAAGAAAAAAGTCACTAAATACAAATAATGATGAAAATGGAGAATGTAAATAAAGAATCCTAGATAAATTACTGTCAAAAAATTACAGAACATGCAGTTCACTTTTAGGACCTTGAAAAATAGAAAAAGTAAATTCTGCCAAATCAGAAAATAACTGAACTAACCACAGTTTGCTCCACTACTTAAATGACAGCATGTAATCATTATTTGTCTTCAGTGCTATACTTTGTTGCCCCCTGCTCTTCTTTATTACTATATTAGTTATGATTGCACCCGTAATCATTCACTTATTCTACTGTTCGCACATGAGTCACTCCGAGCAAGAGAATCAGAATAAATGTCTAAAATGCTAACACATGTTATTTCCTCAAACAGAGATGAGTGGGGTGTTTGGTCTGGTCTCGCTCTGTCTGTCTGTTGAGCCGAGCGCTGCAGGCCCACGCGGCTGTCCCGTGTTGTACTTGGCTGGCCGTCTGCTAACTGTCAGCGCGGTATCTCCTTACACTGATGAATGGGAAGTTTCCAGACCTTTCCCAAAGCTTTCATTCCCTTGTTCCAGCGCTTCATCCAGAGGAATGGCCGAGAAAACAAGGGCTCCTCCGCCTGCCCACCAGCCTCCCTCTAGGGGAGCGCCAACGCAGAGACGGGCATGGAGGCTAAATTTAAAATGCTCCCTTCAAAGGGGGAGAAAGAGAGATGGAGCGAGGGAAGGAGAGAGGGAGGGAGATAAAGAGTGAAAGAGATATAGACAAAACACAGTAGAAGAAAGCCAAATGAGAAACACGAGAAATGTGGTGGGAGAGAAAGAGAAAGAAACTGAAGGAGAAAAAAAAGAGGGACAGAAGATGGAAGGAGCATAATCCCCTGAACAGTGAACATGTGAATATCAGGCCAGTAGGGGTTTGGCGTGGTGTGTGAAACGGAGATAAAATCGATTAGCCTGTCCACTGACCCAGTCAGCAGCGGGGCCCCCCATTGCCCCAGTCCTGCCACAGCCCTGACAGAGACGTCCAGGCCCAGAGGCCCCTAGGGGTCCCTTCTGGACACTGAGGTGAACAAAGTGGTGCCCTCCTGTCAAACTAAAGCCCTCAAGCACCAGCAAAACAACAAACCATGCTGCAATGCTTCACTGCTCTCTGATTCCACAGGAGACGGGAAAGATGTAGTGTGGGCTGCTGAAAGAGGACACTGTATGGAAGAGCTGGTGCTCAAAATACAGAACTAAGGTACTTACTTAAAGGAAACTATCGTCAGTTAATTAAGAATTTCAGCCATTGAGATTAACCCAGTTTTATGAGATTAAAGGCTATTTTAGTCATTTCTGTTTGGCTGTGTTTTATACCTTAGTTCTCTATGTCTCAGAAAAGAATGACTTGAACAACAGCTAATAGAGGCTGTTGGCTGCTGGTAGTTATTAAAGTTTTACAAAATGCTTCACAAGGCAGTAAAAACACGAGTTTGATTCCCAGCTTATAAGCACAAATATATCAGTGTTTACCCACTTTGATATTTTTGTCTCTTGGACAAACTGACACCCTCTTCTAATTTGAAGAGGAATGTCTACTCATTCTAGTAGCTTGATTTATGAAAACCACCAAAACTACACCACTTCCTGTCATCCTAATAAAAACACAACAGTTAAAATTTTTAAAGATGTCACCAGTATGTTATTGATATAATAATTCCAGAAATTGTCAGACACTTCTCTTCAACAATTCTAAAAGCACTGGCCTGACAAACTTCCACCTGTTGACAGGCCCTGAAACCTCTCCCTATCGTTTTATCGCCTTGTTTTCCTCACATGATTTCCTCAGTCAGATCACTGTGTGAGGAGCACCTCTTTGATTCTTGGCTCATTGTAGTGTATTTGACCCTGGAGGTCACACAGTGGAAAGAAGTGGATGTGTCACCACTAAGCTCTTCTCCGTGTTAGAATAATATTTCTATGGTGCATTTAGGATGCTAACGCTAATCAAAACAGGACATCCTGAGGAGGGCCGTGCTCTCTCCTCCCTGGCCCCGCTCACCGACCGCTTTATGTTTTTGTGTTTGTGGAGGAGCGACAATCCCAGGAAGCCGCGAGAAGGGTTCATCAAAGCTCCGAGCAGGGGGCCCCGGCTGCAGGATCGCTGGAATGCGCCGTGGAAAGGAATCTCTACTGTCCTATTGTTCCCTTGTTTCCTCGGTCTCATCACACGCCGGCACGTCCAGTTCACTTACAGGTAAGCAGCGCTAATCAGCCCTGCATTCCTTTCCATGGCCGCATTCTTTCCTCTGCTGCGACCCTGGCTGACCAACAACACTACTGTACACACTGAAGGCGCATGGCTAATACAGACACACACATACACAGAGGGGAAGTCATCAACACAGATCTCTGAGGACAGGGACATGGTGTTTCCTTTTCTCAGACATGGGACTGGGAGTGGAACAGTGAGGTGAACACAGACGGTGCCGTGGAAAGATGATCCACCTCCCAAAAACTGGGGCCCGGGGAACTCAAGAGTGTGCTTGACAATGTCTCAATCCATCCAGAAAAATTAAGACGTGTGACAGACAATACAGAAAATTTGGTTCACCTAGCATAAAACATTTCTAGAAACGTTTTATCTTATTTGGGGGTCCTTGGTGTAAAAATGTTTCACAAAACAACAGAAGAGCTGCTACTACCACCAAAAAAATGCATTGTGTTTTTTGTTCATCTTTAAGTTTATCAACCTTACCCCCTAAGTACCTCGCCTTTAGTAATGAATTCACAGCTTGTCATGACTTTTCCTCTTTGTGTCTCTCACTGTAACCATCACTGTCTGAGCAGAGCAACACGGGCAAGACAGCTGCTATCAGATCCAATCAGGTGAATGTGGTGCAGCGCAAACTTCATCAGGAAGGCCCCAGCTTTGATCACATCTTCTCCCCTCATGTCTCCCGTCCTGTGGGGGTGAGAGGTCACTGCTTAATGAGCTACGGGGCGGAGAGTGGGGGGCTTGTTGTGGCTGAGATGAAAGGTGTACAGGAATCACACACACACAGCACACAAACACATAAACGTACACACCTGACCACTCCACTCTGTCCTGTCCTCCCTTTTCAGCTACAGATGGGCATGACCTGATGCCCCGTTTCGCCCCTGTTAATGAGAACTCACTTTGCTCCTCTCCCTCCCTCCCTCCCTCCCTCACTCCTTCCATCCCTCGGGCCAGCCTGCTCCACCCAGGGAGATCCCCGAGCAGTGCTGGAACACACTGTTATCACCACATTCACAAAGCGATTGTTGGGTAATTCCTGTTTATAGCTATGTGCTCCCCCCGGTGTGTAAGAGTGAGAAAAAAAGCACTGTTCTCTCTGTCAACCCTCAATGACAGTGATTAAAAAGAATGTGCACAAGCAAACACAAGCCACTTTAGCATACCTGCCAGTACAAACATAGTCACCGTTAATTCAAAAGAACTTTGGTGACATCCAAAATGAGCTAAAGGGTCAATAAACATTTCTTGTACCCACTTATTTCCATTCAGGGTAACTGGGTAAGATATAAAAAAAAAACGTTAAATGATCATACTGCAGCCTGTAAACATATCATCATGTCTGCAGTCTAGAGTAAAGCGCAGCACACAAAGATTGGCAGCTAGAATAAAGTCATATCAAGCCTCTTGTTTAGTCTTCCTCCCCATAAAAGCACTCAACAATGCAGTAAAGTGACTTTGGGTAGTTAGCTGATGTGAGACATGAGGCCAGAGTGTCGGGCCCTGTTTCTATCACCTGCTTCAGGTAATTGATTGGAGTATAAAATGATTGAGTTTCTTTAATTAGCTAACAGACATCTCTTCTCAAAGCACGCCAGGGAGTGCTAACTTCACACCGCCTCATTAATAGCCCGGGCGAACCGCACCATCAGCAATCTGTTGACATTATAACTCCTCAGATATCATAACGACACACAAATCAGTTTGATGTCGGGGTAAACTTTTCAGCTCAGCAAAATGCCATTTATCTCAGACCAATTTGTGATGAGAAAATGGCAGCGTGTCACGCATTTGACAACTGCGCCATATACTCCGCAGAGCGCCTTTGTTTTGTGCATACGCACTAAAACTGGCAGCTCGTCCAAATAAGCACATACACACATGCTCACCTCCCCTCCAAACACACACACGAGCACAATCTATAAAAATATGCTTAGCTTGGGACTGCTCTGTTGATAATGACCTCAGCCTTGGCACCGTACTGGGCCAGACCAGACTGCCGACAGACTGGAGGCTTTTGTATGGACTCCCTATCTCTAACTCCGTGACCTTTAGAGGGGAGAAGAAAGCAGAAATGCCTTTTTTTATTTAGAAGGGGTATGGCTTGCTCATTGTTCTGTGTTGGTACGGTTTCCCTGTGGTAAACACACAGCGGTTCCCAGGCTTGACATGTTGCTGCACACCCTCCTCCCACCCTCCCTCCCTTCATCCATCCCTTGGTGTTCCCACACTGCCCTGTCTGGGTCGCTGCACCATACCACCCCCCAACAACAACATCACACACACATACACACACACACACACACACACACACACACACACAACCATCAACTTACAAATACTACTGCCTCACACAACTACACACACTCACTTTTTCACCTGCCACCAGGGCAGCATTCAAAAACTAATGATTGTCAGTGTGCTGTTATGCATTATGAAATTCCTCACAGACATGATGGACTGAGATGGAGGAGAGCAGGACGTGCAGATGGAAAAGAGGGAGTAGAGACGGGAGAGAAGCCCCTGGGGCAGGGCCGCTGTGTCGGGGCCTGAGAGGGGACCCATGACAAGGCCTGGAAGCTCCCTAGTTGCTCGGGACAGGGGCCATCCTTCAAGCGGGTGACAACAGTGCATAAACAAACCACTAACCTCATCAGCTCTCTGTTTACAGCACTGAGAACGAGTCCTGGACGACTCATTAACATCAGAGACCTTCCAAAAGAGCCATTTTCTAAGATGGGGGGTGGGGGGGGGGGACCCTTCTCCACATCGTAAGAGACGAGGAAAGTGGACGACATGTCAGACAGATGGGGGCGTTGATAGATGAGAGGGCCTGGGTCACAGTCAACCTGCCTCCCCGTCACCCCAAACCCACCAACACACACAGACACACACACACACACACACACGGACAGGCACACAATTGTACCTCAAAACACAACTAATACACCCACAAAGGCTGCATGTGTGAGCATATCTGTGATATGCTTTACACCTGGTTTGACAAGCATTCAGCAGATTTCCTATTGTAAGCTATAACAAGCAGAAATGCCGCTGCTTGTTCATAGATGTGCATGTTCACTGGTTTACCCCTCTGTAGATTGATCGCGTAATTGTTACACACCCATGACTTTGACGTAGAAAACTGTCGCCTTTCTAAAGCAACTGACAGAAACCTTTTACACCTATTCACACAAGTATTTCATTGGACTTAAAGTTTAAGTGGGCATTTCACACACAAACTTTCATCTAAAGCAAACACATAAACTCAAAAGAAAGTCAGCAGCAAGTTACTGAATCTTACATTAGGACCTTAAAATAAATGTAAAAATATCTTAAAAAGTGACCTGGCTGAAGGTGGGAAATAATCTCTTTTTTTACCCCAATACAAGAAGTACTTGACTACCTGCCCTGCCCTATTCTGGTTTTAAGATGTGCTTAATACCACTGACTGGTGTGGTATTGATATGAATTCACTAGACTTGAATTCACACAACATGATGAAAATAAAAAAACAAAACATCATCAGATAAATTGGCTATATGGCAATTTATTTGCATTAGAAAACAAGTTCAAAGCAACGATTAACATAACTGTAGGAAAACAGGGAGGAGTAACCTCTGCCGTGGGCCCCAATGATTCTTGACCCAGTCCATTACTGAAGGAGATATGGGACATTTGTATACGGAGCTTTGGCACCAAGCGGAGCGCAGGCAAAGAGCACCGCTCCGGGACAACAAGGGCTGTTTAATGGGGTCTCTATTTCACTTTCCTCGCGCCGGCCCGCTCCCTCTCACCTTTTAAATGGGCCGATCAGTTAACCGTTTTAATGAGCTCCGCCAGACAAACGCGAGATGCATGGCCCATTGCACAATGTGAGGAGGACGACGACGCACTTCGCAGAGAGGAGAGGCGCTGACAGACAGCGAGACACCGAGGCGCGCAAGGCCTCTCTCTCCCTCTCTCTTTTCTCTCACTGACGCACGCACGCACAGCTTCTCGCGTGCCAATCAGGGGTGTCCGTTTGTAAGATAAGTGATGTGAGCTACATTTTTTGGAGACAGATGGCTGACAACATATTGTGGTAAATGTGAAAAGTGATTATCAAATGCACACGTGTGTGCCCTGGGACACAGATTTGAATGCTCCATTGCCACTTGTTAGACTTCCAAGTCAGTTTCATAGAACTTTCCCTTTAGGTCTATATTTTCTTTTTTTTTACACAAATAGAATTAAGATTTACATGCTAGAGGTATGTAAATCTCAATATCACTCTATGTGGGTTATGTGAGATTAATCGTCATTGTAATTATTACTAACAAATTATAATAGACCTCTAAACACATTATAATCAAGAGGTTTTTTATTGAGACACAAATATGCTAAGTGGACCTTTAATTAGGCCTGCACCAAGCTTGGATCATCAAAGCCCCCATCCTCCATCTTTCTGTAGCCCACAATTCACCACGGGGTGCGGCCTGCACGCCTTGGCTATACTTAGTTGGGAAGCAAAAGCGAGTTTTTGCGGCGCACCGCATTACATCTGGACGTGCGGACTAATCAGTCAACCTCCATCAATCACTCTTACGTTTACCACCTCTCCATCACCTCCTCTATTACATCCACCCCTTTTTTTATCACACGACTGTTCTGGAAGGAGGCCCCCGCACATGCCCGTTTTAACACGACTTTCTTCGGACAGGCGGAAGGCACACACTGAACGCATTTACCAGCCGGGCTCTTATGAGGGGTCTGGGAATTTAAATATTCACTGTTGACACTGTGCAGACCTGGCTGGGGGGGGTGGGGGGGGCAGAACGGGCCCGCTCCTGCGGGGACCCAGAACATTCCCCCATTCTCACTTAAGACGTAGAAATCTTCGTCTTCCATCTCGAGAATAATAATCGTTAAATACACGAGGAATTATCCCTCCTATATTCTCGGAATGGCTTTAATGGTTTGCAAGTATGTAGAAAAGTTGATGCAGTTGTTGCTTGTTCCCCTTTGTGTGCGTGTCTATGCGCAGTAATAAAAGCTCTATTCTAAAACAAACTTTAGTGTTTCACAGTCAAGAGACCTGGAAGGCCGCGACAAAGAAAGTGTTTTCTTTCCTGTTGATGATGATGATGATAATGATGATGGTGTGTGTGTGCGCGCGCGCGCGCGCGTGTGCACCAATTTCCTTATGCTTGTCACAATATTTTCTAAACATTCGACAGAATCCCAATAAAAGTAGTGATATTGCTTCATACTTGTTATGTTTATTAAATTTCATCAGGATGTCTGTATTAGCCTATATTGTACTCCAACACTAAGTAACTTGCTTTTAACTGACCACATGTAACAACTTCTCCATAACCTGCTGCTTATTGGCGTTAACTGTCCAAATCATTTTATACGTTGCAGCTATTACACCATAGTGTTTTATTTTGTTGTGTTTGTATACAAAAATACAGGTATATATAGTGCTGCACATGCAGAACGGGGTGTAAACAGTGTCACTGAACAGACTGAAACTCATTCTCTTTATATAAAGTCCTTGATATAAAATATCTGCATCCACTAAAAATATTGCAGGCCTGGGCCATTACACTGTTGCCTCTCTGGTTTTAACCTCCCTGCCTGATTTCTTCCAAAAAAAACCCATCTGCAATACTATTCGAGATGAATGGTGTGCGTTTTACAGTTAGAAATCTCAACAATTAAAAGAGTCAAAACTCAAATGAAAGTCCACACAGCACAGACATTTACGCAAAACACTATAATGAAAACAGCTTTAGAAAAAAAAAAAATCATATAATTCTTGATAATTTATTGTGGCAAATCAATGCATGAATAGCCTTATCAATCATCTCCTTGCATAAACTCTTATAGTTAATTGCGTCCAAGTAATTAAATCGATTTAATGACAAGAGTGTTTCGATATTATACTTAATTTAATCAAACTCGTTGAATATTTTAAGTTATTATTTTATTCGAAATGGATTTTGTTAACATGGTAAGAAGCCTGCCTCCTGCAATAATCAAATTACATGGAGTCTGTCAACTATAACATTCGGCTAAGAAAATAATTAAAACATTAAAGTCTGAATTTGTTTTATCAGAGTGCCATATAATTGAACTAACACACATTACGCATTAATAAGAGCTCGGAATGAACTGCATGACTCACATGCACAAACAAAGTCACAATCAAGATCCCCTTCCCTGAAACATTCACCATGCCTGTCTAAATCCTCGCTTTCTCCTTCTTCCTCTCCATCAACCTGCCTTTTCCAAGTTGCTCCCCGCAAACTGAAGTGACCGGCAGCCCGCAGCAGCACCGTGCAGCAATTGCAATACAACTGCCGATGCACGGGACATGGGATTTTAACCTACAATACGCTACAGTACACTACAGCGCCCACTACATGCAACGAGCAATTCCAATACAGGAGCGGACGCCCTGCAGAAAGTTCCTCCATCGCTCCCTAAACTTTAAAGTTTACACTCTCCTTGCGACAGCGTTTCATTTTTTTTTTCCTTCGCGACCATATCGTCATTTTGTCACTCTTTAACATGTGAAAGTGAGGATTATGGTTTTCTGGTGGAAACGAAATCGTTACAGAAACTATTAATAAACGCAGTGATAACAGCGACAGTCTATAGGTATATAAGATGGCATGTTTCAAAAGGAAAAAAGAAAGGGATGTTGCACCTACTCGTGGCCAGTTTCCGTGCCCTGCCTTTGGACCTCATGGTGCCAGTCTCTCGGCGTGGGTTTGTTTGGATTTTTTCTTGGATCTTTTTTCCTCCTTTTTGTTTTTTCTCTGTCCTTTTTCTCTGGGTTTCTCAATCCAAACGCGCTATCTCTCCAGCATTGTCAGTCTGGACACCTTCGCACATGCGCACAGCCCGTAATCTGCCGGCAGCAAGTGCCAGAAAAAGTTTGGGACGATTTATCACTTTGATATTAACCTGATCTGGTCAAGATGTGAGGAATCGCGGACATCTCCCTTCGTGTCAGACTTTCAAACGATCACTGAGTGAGAAAGCGGGGCACACTGCAAAAAATGCCCAACGTTGTTGCTGTAGCCTCAGATTCAGCCGTGTTGTTTATTTAACACGTGAGGAAACTTTGTAATCGAGATGCGTCCAGGGCAGTTTTGACTCGTTTCGGGACTTATCTCGAACCAGGAGCCATGTGTCTTGAAATAAGGCAGGAAAAGGCAACAAAAGGAGTCAGACTGAAGAAAACTCTTTCGTTAAAATCAAGTTAATCTACCTGATACAACAGAGACATGTCCCTCTTTCCAAAGAAAAGAAAAGTTTTTGAGACTGAGCACTAAATGAAATGCTCTCATAAAATGGATATTTTTTGCAGTGCAGTCAGCACCCCGGATCTACGGAGTGCTGAGGACGTTAATTATAACGTCCCTTATTCTCAGTCCTTACTGCCCACCTTTTCTCTTTAAATGAAGTCACATTAATCAATGTTCACTTAAATTACCAATGCTGGATATAGTCATTAGAGGTTTTATATATTTTAATTGTGTTTTGACCATTATACCGAGCACTGGAAAATGAATGAACACCCCCGCTTGGGCACCCGACTGACAGCTCTAATATGAGAGTGCCCAGGTTTTCTCTCTCTCTCTCTTTCTTTGTGCTGACAATTATTAATATGTTAAGTGCTTAGTATTAATGCCTGTTTGAGACGTTTCTGTTGCAGTGCGTAAATTTCATCACTTGGTAATTGCTGAAGGCTCGAAAAGGATGTTTTCACTCGATTTAACTTGGAAGGAGAACGGCTCTATCAAGAAAGAAAAGAAAAAAAGAAAAGACCATCGTCCAAACCTTCATCTCAGTGGGTGGAATAATGTTTGAGTCAACTTTGTTTCGCTCTGGATTTGAAGAAAAAGGCCACACTCATAAATGCATGCCATCCAGGCACTAAAAGTCAATAAAATCACTGCATGTCTGCTGTTATCACATAAACATTTTATAGAGGCATATTTAGATACTGAGTCATATATCAGCAAAATAGAGCACCAGCCATTCTTTGTATTTCACTGGTAAAACGTATGGGGAAAAAATACAGTAAAATTGTATCCACACATCAGTGGACTTGTGTCCATAAAGGTGTAGCCTATTTGTCCCCAAATAGAGACAGCGTATAATTAAAGTAATTGGCAATTAATTAGATCCGCATGAGATCATGCTGACCTTGCAGATGAACTCGAGCTATCGATTCAAAGCTGTGTTGAAACTGATTGAAGTCGTGACATCATGCCATGTCACGGGGGAAAAAAGCATCTAAAGGCTGACCAAAACCAAAGCATGCCATATGGATATATATATCTATATATATATAGATATATATATATATGTGATCTATGCACAATTTGGCAAACAGCACCCTAAAAGGTATTTCGTGCGACTTATTCACAAAGGTATTTTCTTATCAAATTGATATTTTTTAAATATGTAGTTTCATCTCCAAAAACTAGACTAAACTTAACTGGGACATTTCTGAATCGCTATTCCTCATTTAAATGGCCGAGTTAAGAGAAGTTAATACTGATACTTTATTGTGGTTGTACCTCACTCTACCTCTACTGTAATGACATAAACGGTGCTATTAAGTGGGTTGCGCCTATACACCGTGCCTGAGAAGGTGGCGCGTACGCACAAACAGAGAGAGAGAGAGAGAGAGAGAGAGAGAGAGCTTCAGGCGGCGCGCTCAATTAGCCTAAATGGAAACAGTTTTCATTCACCGCAATAATTCACTCTCCTCTTCCCTTGTCTCTTCTCCCTTCTGAGGCACTTTCTCAAAACATATTTTATTATGATACGCTGAACCCGGTGGCAGGGCGGGGCGGCGCAGAGATCCCCACAGCCCCGTGGATTGTAATTATTAGAAATTAATTGGGTTCGAGACCCCCACGGTTGCAAGTATAAACTAAAAGATTGCCTCACTCCTTTCACTTTGCGTTGAATTCACATACAAATACCAGGTAACAAACGAGTCTAATTAAACATTGTTTAAAGCGAGGAAATCTTCATTCACACAAACAGGTTTTGGGAGACTACATTTTACTGTATTACAGTAGTAGCGTATTCCGCCGTTAAGGGGTTAAAACAAATAACATGATCTGTATTGGGGGCTGTCGAGGCAGACTAAAAGTGAAAAGGGAGCCTCCGGCACAAGGAAATTACCAGCGCCCGCGTGACCTTTGAGCAAGGTAATCAATCAAGTGATCAACAGGGATATTTATCACTGCTTTGTCCAACCAAACCTGTGTCTAGAAACTAAATAAAATATGTAAATTGAGAATATTGATATTCTGGGATGTTGAACAATTATTAAAAACAACAGACATCAAATCTTATCTTTCATTTATGGTAGGCTACAAAATACTACTACTACTACTACTACTAGCCTAATAATAATAATAATAATAATAATAATAATAAATACTGTATTATTACTTCATGTTTCTTTTTTAATTCAATAATATTAACTAACAAAATCTGGTCTAAATATGCAAAACAGACAGACATACATTTACTAATAAAAAATAGAAAACAGCCAAATTTCAACACTGAAGGCCCACATTTTGTCTTGGCCATTACTGCTTTGCATATCATACGCCAACTGAATTTTAGACTGTAGGAACATGTGTTCAGTCAGGGCTTTATTTTTATCTCATCTATTTCTCACACCTATCTGGCGAATATAATGTTGCAATTATTTCCTGCTCTTCTTGCTGTTTGTTTCAGTGTGCCGTATAGTGTTAAACAATGCAAAGATTTATTTGGCCCAGTGCGTGCTGCCCCTGTGTGGAGAATTATCGACCCAATCAAACGCAGTGAAAGCTTCCAATGAACAGCTAATGCAATGAAATAATACTCTAACGGAGGAAACAGTCCCTCTTCACTGGGCAAAGAGTTGATATTCTCCCCAGTTAAAAAAAAACAAAAAAAACTTTTAAAGCAGAAAGGAAAAGAGGAGGTATTTCCAACAACACATTTGATTCAACATCCACATTTAATTTTTTCATTGGACTTATTTTTATGTTGTATTTTTGACAGCAGTGAAATCAAAAATGAGGGCTGCTCCAAGTGAATATTGGATCAAATCATGTATTAAACGCCTGGTCAGTTTCAAGGTGAGGAGGTCCGAAAACCCCCCCAAAAAATCGCTATAACAATTCTTGCAGGTTGAACACAGATACATTTTATACAGGAGATTTCAAAAATGTAAACATGTAAAAAAAAGAGTGAAACAATCTAAAGAAAATTCAGGTCTAACCTACATGCCTGATAAAATCTTCTATTGTTTAAGATGTTTTGATATAATCATGTCGTGTAATCCAACAATTATTCTACACGAATATAACATATGTGGGTTGATATTTCTATATTATACATTAAAACGATATAACACTTATTTTTAATGAAGACATGCGTATTCTATCAAAACATACCAATGCATTTGTTTAGCAGAAATATGTTCGCAGCATATCAAGATGAAAATATACATAATTGTATTTTTTCCAAAACACTGGCTATGTGTACCATCCTAAGAGGATAATGTTTTTATTTTATATGTGGGCGATTGAATTAAGACGACGCAAATTGTCAACAATTTACCAAAAATAAAGTCACAAAACCATTTCAACTAATTTTATTTGCATGTTTCAAAATAATAAAAATCACAAAGGTCACCAAACGTGAAGCACCAAGACCAGAAAATGCGATATGGTTCCGTATCAGTGTTTGCTCTCCTACTTATTGCATGAGGCTGAATCAGTGTGAAAAGACGACCTTGTTGTTGTAGTAAATTCTTTATACTATGCCGCCCTCTAGTGGACACTGTCCTGTAGTGTTTGAGATATAATAGTTGGGGAAATAGTTGATGATTTACTGATGAGTGTGTAGTCATGCAGCATCCAAACATCAGTCCTATCAAACATTAATAAATACATAAATAGATAAATCCATTTTCTGGAGAATCTTGCAGTAAATCCCCATGTCTAGGGGACATAGTATAGGAGAAACAGGTCTAACTGATTGTGGGTTTCATCATTTGCAGACTTGGTATACGGTTCAAGTGAATAAACTCAAAAGCAGCAGGTAATATGTGACTGATTAACGACTTGGTCTGGCTTGTACTGAAGTAAAGTGCATTTTAACAACTGCTTCTGGACTCAGTATCCAGCATGGGAGACAGATTACGATGCGCTCCTGAGACAATTTGTGGAAGTAATATTGATAGGGCTGGTGTTGGCCGTGGACATATTTATCTCTGAGGACTGCTTGATGAGAGGGCCTTGCCTACACACAATACACGCCTCAAGATACAAACTCATCCCCATCAATTCCGACCGATGTTCCCCCCTTGCACGACTCCCGTCAACAGAGAGATGTGACAAGTAATCAATGGGACAGTCGATCGGGTTTATTTATCTCCATTTCCAGTAACAGCAGACAGTGGAATCCTTGTCAAGTTCCCGGTTGCAAGGCAATTAAGGGAACATACAGATGGATGGGATGCTTAGGACACAGAGAGACAACCAGTCAATAACCTAGACAGTGCCTGCAGTTGACTGCGTACAGCACAGTTCCTCTGAACTTTAAACAGACAGATTGAAATCAAAAATGCTTTGTATGAACATTTTCAATATAGCTATTGACTTTAGAGCTGAAACAGTTAGTCAATAATCAATATAACTTTCGCACAGAAGACATTTTGACGTGTCATAATAGCAAAAGCAGAGGTGTAAATAATAAAATGAATGATGGCTGAATTCCTTTTAGCTGCTTCAGTTTCAGGGTCCCGGGTGCTGTGCATGCTGGCTCACTGTCACGGCTTACTGGGACACTTGAATACAACAGAACACCTGTGCTTTTCCTACCATGATAAGCTGCAGTGACAAATGTCGGCTGTGGAAAAAGGTCTCTTAGTCAGTCAACAGAAAATTAATTGACAAATGAGGAATCATTCAATTCAATTACCGAGCAAAAACGCTGCGGCTGAACATTCTCTAGTTTCAGCTTCTCAAATATGAGAATTTGCTGCTTTTCTCTGTTTCATATCATTGTATATGAAACATCTGTAGGTTTTAGACTGTTGGTCGGACAAAACAAGCAATTTTACGATGTTGCCTAGGGCTTTGTAAAATTGTGAGAGGTATTTTTCACAACTACCTGATGTTTTATGGACTAAACAATTAAAAAACAATATCAATAGATTGAAGAGTAATCAAAATAACTGTCAGTTATAGCACTAATTGGCTTGACAAATTCAGAGGTTGCCCAAGATGCAAGTTCATCTCTATCACTCACTCTGCCAATGAAGTCCTCAGAGATATTTGCAATCAAGTCAGTCCCTTACTCCTGGTATTTCTGCATCACAGGCACCCCTCTCTCCAAAGAACTGAGAGGAAGCCGAAAGTAAAACACCAAGCACACGCCGTCCCACATAAGCCAAGACTATCATGATCTTCCCACAAACTTATCCCAGGGAAAAGGCTGAGTCCTGAGCCCGATAAAATGTTCCCCAGAAACCCTGCCTAGTGGCCAGCAGTCCCTTCTGATGTGACAAGCATCTCAGGGAGCTTCAGTTAATAGTTATTTCACACTGGCATGAAGCACTAGCTGTGGTGTTTCGAGCACATACAAAGTTTATTTATTACAGATAAGAGGGTGAGTAAAATAAAACATTTCGAAAGGGATCCATACATGATCTTTAAGAAATTAGTCTTACTTACCTATCTGTAGAACCAAGACAACAGAAGAATGGAAGTGTCCACTGGAGGGAAAGCAGTGGAGAGCACCAGAGGCCAGTGATGCTATATTTTTACAAACACACATGCACAGGGTAAAAAAAAATAAAATCAATACCAAAACCCAAACCAAAAATGTGGTAGTTGTTATGTGGTTGTCATACTGCCAGATGGTAAACCATGGGCTCTAAACTTAACTTTTCATTCATGTTAGCACAAATAAGCACAAACATTTCATTGTGTAGGTATTTAATAAATTACATTGTGTAGGAACTCCACACCCAAGACTACACTCTACTTTCAACTTTCACAAAACAGGCCTTTTTCACACAAGACGTGTCTCAGTAAAAGCACAGGTGTAAATGATTAAATTAATGATGGCTGAATTCCATTTAGCTGCTTCAGTTTCAGTTTCTCATTGTGCATGCTGGCTCACTGTCACACTGTCATGACTTGCTGGGACACTTGAATAGAAAAGAGCCATGTTATTAGCAACCCCTGTGCTTTTCCTACTATTTGAGCAAACAGTAATTATAAAATCATATTTGAGCTGAGGTTTACCACATGCCAATATGCTGACAGTCCTACAACACTACTTAAACCCTTTGAAGTACTGTTGCCAATTCAAATTTTAACCTTATTTTATCCTCCAGTGTTTTATGATCCCTGTGTTGTTTTTATTTTGTTTTTATCTATTTCTTTTTCCTGTAAAGCACTTTGTAACGTGCTATTTAAAGTGCCATGTGCATAAAGTGTATTATGTATTTAAGGTAACAATTTAAATTGTCAGAAAAAAAAAAGCATATTTTTCCAAAATGTGTAGAAATTGCATGCATTGTACAGGAACAGGCCTCCGGAACAAAACAAAGGAAAGAACAAAAGTAGGACAGGAACAAGCACCATAGATCACTGACTGCATTTTAAAACACAGTAACAGCTAAATGACATCGCTGCATCAGTCTGCAAACTGACATCTTATTTTATTCCATAAACCACCAACACCATTAGGTAGGCCTACATCTATTACCAGTCATTCACTTAGTTTGCTTAATTTAGACTGTGGTATGTGCATATTAAAATAAAGGCCACGTTTCAAACATCAAACATACAAAATCATAGCCTACACAAATAACCTATATCACACTAAAAACACACATACCTATACACTATGGTGAATGACATGTCTGTCCAGTCTCCTTTGCAGCATAAAACAGCCTCTGTTTCCTAACAGAATGGGAGCATTTCTAGTTTGCAAGGTGAGCTGTTAAATCTACGCTCAGTAAAATACTTTGTCTTGCCATGTTGTATAGCTTAGTTACATACTTTGCTAATGTTGGCACCATGAATGTATAAAGAGTGGCGGCTGGTCAATAGAGGGCACTCTCAGTTCATCGTTAGAGAAGCAGAGACTCTTTACCGCTGTATTGCACTCTTTTAAAAAATAATGTATTCAGTTAGATGTAGCCTATTATTTGTGTCAATACAAAAAGGTGCACCTTGCAGTACTTCTATTAACTTTTGAATTCCTATTACTGGACTACACGCCATTAGGCAAACATTCCTACACTAGATGTCTATCTGATAGTGCTGTAGCTAAATTTAAGGAAGTGATTCCATCGGCATTAAATTGAGTTCCATGTCTCAATGTAACAGATGACTCCTATGCTAACTTTAGTCCCTCACAAATTGATCATCTTGTCGATAGCACTGCAGGCTCACTACGAATAACACTCGACTCTATCGCCCCTCTAAAAAAGAAGATAATAAAACAGAGGAGGTTAGCTCCATGGTATAACCCGCAAACCCGCAAATTAAAACAAACATCGCGAAAACTTGAAAGGAAATGGCGTTCCACCAATCTGGAAGAATCACGTTTAGCCTGGCAAGTTAGTCTTAAAATTTATAGGAATGCCCTCCGTAATGCCAGAGCAGCTTACTACTCATCATTAATAGAGGAAAATAAGAACAACCCCAGGTTTCTGTTCAGCACTGTAGCCAGGCTGACAGAGAGTCACAGCTCTGTTGAGCCATGTATTCCTATAGACCTCAGTAGTAATGACTTTATGAGCTTTTTTAATGATAAAATTCTAACTATTAGAGACAAAATTCAGCACCTCCTGCCCTCAGTTGGTACTGACTTATCTTCAAACACAGGAACCTTAGAAACAACTGTAAAACCTGTACATTTAGACTGCTTTTCTCCCATCAACCGTAATCAACTAACTTCCATGATTTCCTCATCTAAGCCATCAACGTGTCTCTTAGACCCCGTCCCAACTAGGCTGCTTAAAGAAATTTTACCCTTAGTTAGCACTTATTTACTAGATATGATCAATCTGTCCTTATTAAAAGGCTATGTGCCACAGTCCTTTAAAGTAGCTGTAATTAAGCCTCTTCTTAAAAAGCCCACTCTTGATCCAGGGATTTTGTCAAATTATAGACCTATATCTAACCCTCCTTTTCTCTCTAAGGTCCTTGAGAAAGCAGTCGCCAATCAGTTGTGTGACTTTCTACACAACAACAAGCTGTTTGAGGATTTTCAGTCAGGATTTAGAGTGCATCATAGCACAGAGACAGCACTGGTGAAAGTTACAAATGACCTTCTAATTGCATCAGACAAAGGACTTGTCTCTGTACTTGTCTTACTAGATCTTAGTGCTGCATTCGATACCATTGACCATCACATTCTATTACAGAGACTAGAACATTTTATTGGCATTAAAGGTACTGCACTAAGCTGGTTTAAATACTATTTATCAGATCGATATCAGTTTGTACACGTTAATGATGAATCCTCTATGCACGCCAAAGTTAGTCACGGAGTTCCACAAGGTTCTCTGCTTGGACCAATTCTATTTACCTTGTATATGCTTCCTTTAGGCAATATTATTAGGAAGCACTCCATAAATTTTCATTGTTATGCAGATGATACCCAATTATATTTATCGATCAAGCCAGATGAAACCAATCAATTAGCTAAACTTCAAGCATGCCTTAAGGACATAAAAACCTGGATGACCTGCAATTTTCTGATGTTAAACTCAGACAAAACCGAAGTTATTGTACTTGGCCCCGAACACCTTCGAAACACATTATCTAAAGATATAGTTTCTCTAGATGGCATTGCCCTGGCCTCCAGCGAAACCGTAAGGAATCTTGGAGTTATCTTTGATCAGGATATGTCCTTTAACTCCCACATAAAACAAACTTCAAGAACTGCCTTTTTTCATTTACGTAACATTGCAAAAATCAGGCACATCCTATCTCAAAAAGATGCAGAAAAACTAGTCCATGCATTTGTTACGTCTAGGCTGGACTATTGCAACTCTCTATTATCAGGCTGCCCCAATAAATCCCTTAAGACTCTCCAGCTGATTCAGAATGCTGCGGCACGTTTACTGACAAGAACCAGAAAAAGAGAACATATTTCTCCAATATTAGCTTCTCTACACTGGCTCCCTGTAAAATCCAGAATAGAATTTAAAATCCTTCTCCTCACATTCAAAGCCCTAAATGGTCAGGCACCATCATATCTCAAAGAGCTCATAGTACCCTATTACCCCACTAGAGCACTGCGCTCCCAGAATGCAGGGTTCCTTGTGGTTCCTAGAGTCTCTAAAAGTAGAATGGGAGCCAGAGCCTTCAGCTATCAAGCTCCTCTCCTGTGGAACCAGATCCCAGTTTGTGTACGGGAGGCGGACAACCTCCTCACATTTAAGAGTAGGCTTAAGACTTTCCTCTTTGATAAAGCTTATAGTAGGGCTGACTCAGGTGACCCCTGAGCCCCCCCTTAGTTATGCTGCTATAGGCCTAGACTGCCGGGGGACTTCCTATGATGCACTGAGCTCTCTCCTCCTCTTCCTCTCCATCTGTACGCCCTCATATCCCATCAATGCTTGTTATTAATTCAACTTCTTCCAGTAGTTGTGTGCTTTCTCTCTCTCTCTCTCTCTCCTCTCCCCTTCTGTTGCTTTCTGCAGGTGTTTCTGCCTCTGGAGCTGTTGAGTCTGGGTCTGTGGTTGCTGCCGCCTGCTGCCCCCGTGCTCCTGCTCTGCACCCGCTGCTGCTATTGCTGTTGTTGCTCTTGTTATTAGTGTTGCTATTATGGTGTTGCTCTTAGTGTTGTTTCTGTTGGTGTTGGCATCAATGCCATTGCCATATCTATTGCTTTACATCCCTATGTGGAACTGTATTGTGCTGCTGTGTGTTCTCTTTCCTCCTGCTCTCTCTCTCCCGCTCCCCCCCTCCCCCTTCAACCCAACCGGTCAAGGCAGATGACCGCCCACCTTGAGCCTGGTTCTACTCAAGGTTTCTGCCTGTTAAAAGGGAGTTTTTCCTTGCCACTGTCGCATAGTGCTGCTCATGGTGGGAACTGTTGGGTCTCTGTAAATATAAAGAGTCGGTCTAGACTTGCTCTATTCGAAAAAGTGCCCTGAGATAACTTTGTTATGATATGGCGCTATATAAATAAAACTGAATTGAATTGAATTGAATACTTTGAGCGTTGACTTAATTAAACTTCCTTACGGTAGCCTCGTAGGCCATACCTACATAACAATTACCACAATATTAGCCACTGCCATCTCTACTGGTCCAGTCCAATAGACACATAGCTTCAAGATGGCATGGTGGGCTGAACTGTGTAGACTGTTGCCCCATTTTAATGCCTCTTTGAAACTGAGAACGATCTCTATTTGCTAGATTACAGGCTAGCAAGTTTGTTTCAGATGGGTGTTGACAAGCTAGTAGGCATTGTAACCCAAGATAACTCAACCAAAGAGTGAAAATGGTTTAACTTAAAGGACGGCGAGGAACAGGTCTGGGACTAACATATCAGCTTATTTTTAGAGTGCCAGGAATACAGCAGTGCACCATTAACAGGAGGAGTGTGAAGGTATGCTTTTGTGAGTTCACTCTTCACTTCTTCTCTTTGATAAATCATCTTTTTGTTGTTGTTGTTGTTGTTGTTGTTTTGATCTAATTACACCGAATATACCCGAACTAGCGTATCTTTCAAAAAGATGCCAACTCTTGGTGACACTGTAAGCACCACAGACTGTATGGTATAACTGTATATACAGTTTATGGTAAGCATGGGTTCGTGTCCCCCCTCGTAAGTAGGCCAGTCGCGTATAGGTGTAGAGGACAATCTCTTGGCCAGAAGCCCATTTAGGACCTTATGATTTAGATATTAATGCAAAGTGCTTCACGTGAAAGCACAGAATCAAGAAACAGGCTGGCACCCTTTAAACAATTATGTAAACAAGATACTAATTTCCACATATTATGCTACAGTTTTACTTATGATAGGCCTATATTAAGGCACTACAATAGATATGTATTGTACAGACGTGTAAGTGTTAAACTGAGCATATGAATATAAATGTTTGATTATTTCATTTTCTATCACTATTACTAGCCCTATCAAGTAAAGACAGTTGCAGTAATGCTTTCAAGATATTTTACTGAAAAAAACTGAATCTGAATTCTGAATAATTAAACACACAAAATCAAAACTGACATGCCTGAAAATTTAATATAAAAAACAAATAAACAGTAAATGAAATATACAGTAGATATACAGTACTTAGTCTGTCTATAAACATATATACAATATTTTTATATTATTATATTATTTAAAAAAGAATCTTTTTCAAAATGACAAAATACCAAAAAACATTCTCTGGTTTCAGCTTCTCAAATGTAGGACTGCTGCTTCTCTGTTGCATGTCATTGTAAACCGAATATCTTTTGGTTTTGGACTGTTAGTTGGACAAAACAAAACTGAAAACTAAAAAATAACTGGCAAATAAATGAAAACAATTGATTATCTACACACAGAAATTAAAATACAAGTAAGGATGTCCTGAGCTGATATACAGGCTCGAGATCTGGGCCAATCAAGGAATTTTTGACTAATATAATCTAGGTAAAGGGCTACAAAGAAAGGTGTAAAAAAACACAAACAAAGACTGCACAGTTGAGAGGGCCAGTCGCCTATAGGTGTAGAGGACAATCTCTTGGCCAGAAGCCCTTCAAAAACGAAGCGGTTTGAAACCCAGCCTTATCCACACCAAACATCCCATATTTGGTTTAGGTTATTTTTCTACAGCATTCAAAACAATTACATTTAACCCTTTAAACATTTTACAATGAAATTTAATCACAGATTTTGGACAAATCATGTGGAAACAGGAAACTGAGCCACAACATATTTATACAACAGCCAGCAGTTTCAATTAATGATATGGAAACGATCATATCCTGAATATGATTATACCCAGAATAAGACTTACAGTATAACAGGAACACTAGTGTGCATGTAAAGGTACTAACTGAGAGACTATATGATGATAAAATGACAGACCAGAAATTGAGTGAAGGTGAATAAAGCTAAAATATAAATTATTTGGCTATAAAAAGATCAGGCCCTTCAGATGGGCCAGTGAATGTCTGGCCTAAGGCACCAAAATGACCAGAAACATCCCTGACAATGTACAGTGTTGTATGTGTGTGAGGGTGGGTTTGGGGGTGGTGGGTTAGCTGTCACTCCCTCTTCTCTGCAACCCATCTGTCCCCTTCAGCCTCACAAAAGTCAGACTGCTGGAACTCCACCCAGGTCATCTCCTTGACCATGCCCTGAGCCTTGTACAGGGAAAATACTCTGGAGGGGCAGTAGATATACTTCCCTGGCACCCTGGGGAAGCCAGTATGAATATGAGGGCTGTCTGGGCCCTGCTTTAGTGGCTGGTGACAAAACCTGCACAGGCGACCTGTTGGTAGCTGCACTGCTGACTTCCTCTCTGCCCTCTCCTCTTGCACCCTTTTCCACTCTGCCCCCCTCTGTTTGGCAGCCTCCAGCTCAGGATGCTGCGCTGTCTGTCACTCAAACTTGAAAACAGGGTCTCCTTACTGTTATCCAAAAGGGGGAAACAGCGCCACCAAAAACCCCGCGGCAGGTCCTCGGTTCGAAACCGGGCGGGAACAGCTGTTTTTCTCTTTAATTAGTAGTTTTTTGTCAGTAAGGTTCAGATGACGTGAACCTTAAACCCCGAAGTTATCTATCTTGCCGGTGTAATGAAGGCAGAGGCGTTCTGTTCATGACAATATCAAAAAGCTCTATTTCAGAATATTTGAGGAAGGAAGTGCAAAGTATGTGCAGCAACACAAAAATACAACGTAAAATATGTAAGCCATGTGTAGACGAAATCCTGATGTCTGCAGTGCAGTCCACACTGAGCAGACTCCATGGGCAGAAACCAACATGGCCCTCTTCTACAAAACCTCCACAAGATGGCAGTATGGAGCAAACTAACAATAATCTGAAAACTGCTGAATATAGACCTAAATTTAGCTATTCATGTTGATGTGTCAATTGCCAAATAATGTATAACCACCCGGACATCCTTTTATCCCCCGGTTATCTCACCTATGGACTGATTTAAAGTCAGTGCAATAAGCTTACAGTTAAACTGAGCTAAAAATACACAGCAAAATGTATTCATGTTAAAATATATTTTGACCTATCACTGGCCATGCAGTGTGTATACAAGTGACAATGCAAATACATCAACGATTAGGTTTTCCATTCCTTTTTAAATTTTACAAGTAGCATTAATACATCAGTAGATCTCACATACAGTGCTAGCCCCAAGTAGGTCTGTGACCCAGAGTGTGAAATCTTGCAATATCACATTATCCACATTTATGCCATCTGTCATGCATGACATGACATGACAACTGAATTGATAGGATACATTGAATTAAGATGCAGGCTTTATCTAAGTATTAGTCATTGCTAAAGCTTGTAAGAATGAAGAATGTTTTATTTTTTCACTTTTTTCCCAACATGCTAATGCTCACATAAAATGCCATGTGGAACATTGTATGTGAGCATTATCTACATTAACGTATTTGGATCATTGAGATCTACCCATAAAGTTGCAGCTGGAAAGAATTGTGCTGCTCTTGCTTGATGTAAGTGATGTGAGTGAATAAGATGGTAGAAAAATAACTCCAGTCTAGACTTTAAAAGCTATGTATGGCATAACATTTCAATACAAGTTCTGGTTTATTGTCCGAGTAGTATCAACCAATTCATATTATTCTATGTCTGTGTCTCTGTAGCTTATTTCTTACAGTAACATACTGATCTATTTACCAATACATTATAACGTAAACAGATTTCTCTAAAGCTGGATAACGACACAATGAGACTCAACAGTACTCTGGGAATTTCAATCAACATTTTATTTCCAGTACATTTTTTTTTTTAACAAGTCAAAAGTTTGAGGTGCATAGTCATGAAGGGAGCATGAGCAACATGGTCACAAACACAGACAAACAGCTGAACATTCAGAGGAAAGTCGATCCAGGAAACCCGGGGTTGCAGATTTGTTGTATGTGTGTGTGTATGTGTGTTAAATGGACTGTGCTGGATGTAAGCGAGATATAGGAGTTTGCTGCAAGGTTTTGACTTACTATAAAATACTGTAATTTGATTAACATCAGTGGCCTTGGATAGTTTAAGATAAAACAACATTTACAGAAATTTGAACAAAGTTCTCCAGCTGAAAATTATCACCAGGAAAACAATTGTTTGTGCCAAAATAAGAACATATTGCTCCTATTTCATCAGGTTTTTTAGTAAAGTTAACTTTTCTGCTGAACTGCACCAACATTAGATCAGTGGTATGATTTTTTGATCTGTGTGGAATGTGGGAAGCAGAGAGCAGACGTCAGACTCTTGGCATGGCAGTGTGAGTTTCAGCTGCTAGAAATACAGAAGTAGTATAGAGCAGTATCATCCACGATTTAGTAGGCTACTGAAATACCATTAATACAGCGGTAGACGTTAATACAACATGTTTTAGTAGTGTAAGTGTACTAAGTGAGTTGTGGGTCATTGTAATAGTGTTGTAACAACAGCAGACGTGAGACTCTTGGATTGGCAGTATGAGTTTCAGCCGCTCTGGCAGTAAGAGCAATACTAACTCTAAGGAATCATAGTGGTCAATCAGTACTCCTAACACTTTTAGTGAACAATGTGACATTAACACTGAGGCTAGCTGTTACTATTTAATCCTCACTATGTGAGCAATTTGATAAAGGATTCATGTTTGTACAAATTGTTGCAAGTATCCTTTTCCTAAGAGATTTAGTGTAAACTTATACATACACATCACCCCTTTTAAAATGTAGAGAAACTGCCCACTTGGCACAGGGAATAGAATTGTGTATACTTATAAACAATCTAACTAGTAGCATTATCTAAAGCAATTAGCAACAATTTCAACACTATTTATAATCATATATTGTTTTAACTATTCTGTTCTAACTATTGTAGTAATGATTTTATCACTCAGTTACATACAATTATAATCTAAGCTTTAAGTTTAGTTGACAATTTTTTCATTATGCAGTCATTTCAATCTGAATCAAAATGCAATAAGTGCATGTTATGTCTCATCAGCCTCCACTATAGAGGGGAGATTATGTGTTGGGCATTTACCACTGGGTGGCAGTCATACTGTATTTACTGTATTGCACCACTGCAGAGAAGCATTCAACACTGTACAGGACATACTCGGTACTGCAGCAATGACTGCAAGCTGTTGGCTGACTTCAAGACTCACGTAAGGTTCAGGACAGATATTCTTTTGGCGAAAGACGAGGCAGGTCAGAATGTACAAAAGGGGCTTATGTGACAAAACAAAACTGATATTTTAAAAAGTTAAAACAGCCAATGCTTTTGGTGGTTTCATAAGCCAGTACAATTTCATGGGGTTATGAAAGCAGCTTTTCCACAGCTACATCTAGACTGCATTCCTGCATTAAATCAGATAGCATTAATTTATCTGTCACACATATACCTGGCCTGCATTAAAACATCATTCAGACACCCTCCTTGCATACCTATGTATGGTTTGTTGGGCATATTTTGATATGGAGGTTTTTCCACTTTGTCAGTAGTTGTTTTACTTTAGGGAAATAAATTGATACTGGCAGAGCAAGTCAGAGATAGGAAAGAATCTCCTGAAACTAAAAGGCAGGGCAACACAAAAATCAAATTTGAAAAATTGGGACCAAACAATGGGAACTGTGGCCACAAATACACAAGTTATGCATCACAATCCCTACATGAAACCCACCTATTTGTTATGCTGTATATCAGGGTTAAAGGTATGCAGTAATAAAAGTACACTAACAGACGGGTTCAACTCCACAATATTGCTTTTCCCTACAGGAAGACTTTGGATGTGCACGTGTACCCTCTTTACAGAGGGATCTGCACACAACTTGTTAGACAAGGAAGCAAGTGTGTGTCTGTGTATTTGTGTGTGTGTGTGTGTGCGTGCATGTGTGTGTGTGTGTGTGTGTGTGTGTGTAGTGCTTCCTCATATCCATAACATTCACAGTTTTACAACACAACAAGTATACTGTATCACTTCTAACACTGCATAGTTACAGTTACAATGTTAGCAGCTATTACAGTTTTCCAAAGCAGATAAATCTGTCTAATGTAGGTATATGAATCTCATGTTGATACATTAGTCCAACTAACATTAGTACAGTGTAGATACATACATCAGTACAATGAACAGTGCCTTGGACAGACAAAGTTGCCATCACAGCCAGTCCAGACACATCTATAAAGTGCCTTATAACAGGATATTGCATAATCTGATGTCTGTCTTATTGCTTCCATTGAAAGCAAGAAGAGAAATGCACTCCAGTATCAGAGAGCAGCAGTCTGAGAGAAGTAAGCAATTAGAAAAATAAGGTAAAATCTTGCCATAGAGCTCTGTTCCAAGTGAGACATGTAGTCAGACAGTACAAAAACCACTGTGACACAATATGGTTGTCAGGGACAAACACAATGTGAAAATGATGGTTTTTGTTAACTCTTAATATAAAAGAACGATGACTTTGAAGTCACTTCCATGATTTCCTGTTTTGTGCACCCACTCTAAACTGTGGTAAAGTGCTGTATTGTTTGTATGCAAGGCCAGTGTACCACACTCTGGTATCTAAAGTGGCTCTTAGTATGTGAGTGCACATGTGGGAGTGTATGTGTGTGCGTATGTTTGTGTGTAGCTATGTGTGAGGGTGTGGCAGGTCATGACTGCCAGCTTCGCAGAAGTGACCTCTCGTACTGAGAGCCGCATAGAGAGCGGGTTCCAGTTTCCAATGGGCGTCTTTGCACTAAGTTCATCCATGCTGACTTATCACGAGATGAAGTAGAAATTATATTATAAAGACTTTGTTGACTGTTCCTGTTTTTTCTTTTCTTAAACACAACATGATTTAAACTTGTATATAATATTTTATCATTGGAGATTATATCACAAACGTCTCAGAATATCCAATGCCCAAAATATTTAGATACAGTCACAGCAAGTGGTTGTCAGCTAATCTGGACTTTGAACTGAGCAAAACACTGAAAGTATTGGCTGGTTGTAGAGTCACACAGAATAAGACAGCTGGCAAATGAAAATGAACCACTGGCCTATTGGGATATTCACACATTCATTTGATAATAACATTAACATATTATATATAATGTAATTTTTATAATTAATTGAAATATACTTTTTGGACAGTTTTATTCCCTGACAGAGTCTCTGACATTCTTTTGCAGTGATCTGTCCCAATGCTGTGCTACCTGTATTACTGAGCCAGTATCAATGGACTTGTTTGGACTATCTCACCACAATTATAAATAAATGTATATGTAAAAGTGTTTTCTCATGGTTACCAGAGCAAGTTTGTATTGGAAGGTAGCCAGTTAGAGTCTGCATACAAGTTTGAAAATGTGGAAATTGGTATTCGGAGAATTGCATGTTGCTCTCCCCACTTACAGTATATCCTGCCATTGAGCAAAGTGCCAACTTCTTAAACTTCTTCAGAGTTGTTCAGTTGGGTGATTCAAATTTAAAGATATTAAAATGTTCTTACTTTTGAGTAAGTGTAAAAGTGTCACCTTTCATTCACCCTGACCTGGTTAAAGGGGTAAGAAAAGTTGTAGCAGTGTTGGGAGGTGCTTATCAAGCATTGAGAGAGCTTCAGTCAGTTGAGGTCAATGTGAAGGGTTAAATGGGACCATACAGAGACACAGAGAAATATTCCTGTACTGTGGTGCTAGACAACGTATACTTATATGAAGTTATATAAAATGTGCACATGCTAAAAATGCATTGGTTATTTGTCAGAAGCAGCATGATTAAGTTAATTTCTTTCTATAGGGAGCTGGGTAGTCTAGGGATTGTCTTTGATGAGGGTTAGGGTGTTTTTTTTTAATACATTTTCTGTGTTTTTATCCTCCCACCGGAAGAGGGAGCAGAAGCAGAACAGGCACCTGTGTTTCATCTAAAGCAAAACAATAAAACCTGTGCAGAACTGGATCCTGCAGTCACCTAAAAGGAGCCCAGTTGTCAGCCTTAGCTAGCCAGTAGTTGATCAAAATCTGTCAGCATTAATGAACCAAAAACCCCAGCAGTGTGTCAAACCTGGACCCAGCGGTAAACATGCATGTTGAAGTTCAGGCTGGCATAGCAGCAGTTAAGGTCGATGATTAGATCAGGACTAAAAGGTCAGGAAAAGAATTAGCTTTAAAGACCTCATGCAAACTAATATAATGCACAGTTTGCAAGCAGTCTTAAAAAGATGTATATTTACTGGTAATTCTGGTTGAATGGTCCTCTGGTTTGGGTTTACAGGTGGATTTGCATCAGTGTCAAGTAGGGTTAGAGAGAAGCCTTTCAGCAGTTGTGCTGTTCTTCAAATGACATCATGGCAGATACTGTAGCAATCCATCATGGCATCAAGTTGTGTGTTCCCGCTGGTCAGGTGTGCTTGGGCCCAAGTTTGACATAGAGTTGTGGATTACACTAGAGCCCCATGAAATCCAAACTGAGAGTCAAACATACTTGTCAACTGAGACTGGTAACTGTATTTCAGCAGTTGGATATTGAAATTTGGTCTATAAATAAAGAGCTTAAGACAACTGAGGATTTGCATTGTGCAAAGTTCTTCCTCTAAAGTGATGTAATAGTTATTATTAGTTGTATCACATGGTTATAGAGGGCTCAAAGTAAAAAAAAAAGAAAAAGAAAAGTGTAATTTCTTTGAAGATGTAACCTGAATAAGAAAATGTCAATGAGAGTAGGGACACCACACGTGTATATAACTGGAGGCAGAGAGTTTACTTGAGGCTCTAATGTAGAGAGTGTTGGGTTCCAGTAAAATGTAGAGCAGAATTCGATAACAGTCTGTACACTGTGTAACAAATGGGCTGCCATGTAGGTGAGAGAGTGATCCAGGCCTATGCACATTTCAGACTTCCCAAATCTCAAGCATGATTTAAAATAGACATTTACATGTTGTATTAGTTAGCCGCTAGTAAGATAAAACAGTCCATTGATAACAGCATTTTCTCTCAGCGTGTACATTTACCTGACATATATACAAACATACAGACATACTTTGCATTTTGCTCATGCCTTTGGTGTCCCTTTGTTGTCAGCTTTGGCTCCTGAAAGTCCATTTTCTGTGTTGTCATTCCCTGAGGAGCTCACCAGGCACTCTTTACTGCAGGGAACAGAGAATCCAAAGGTTAAGATGTACACCCATAAGACACAAATTGAAAATATGTAATTAAGATTTTACTGAAACACAAAGAAGTTAATCGAAGGCTCAGAAGAGCTCATTTAAAACCTGAGAACTTGATGCTTCTTGCTGCCCTTGTAACATTTTGTATATTCGTATGTATCATATTTCATAAATGGGTTGTCTGCTTTGCAACTCGCTACTGACATAACAATTGTGATAGATGTGAAAAGACAAAGCAGAGGTGCCATTTGTCTTTCTTTTTCTGTCAGACAGGCAATAACAACAATAGTGCAGGCTCATATTAACCCAGTTAAGATGACAGTTTAAATTAGAAATTGCCATGAAACTGCATTTCTGGTTTCCTTAATCCAAATACAGTCATGGTCAGTACAAGCATAATCAAATCAAGACGTGTAGATTATTTCATCTTTAGTCACATTATTGAAGGTCTGGTTATACTCTTTAATCGATCTGTGACTCTGTGACTCAGCAATTACCCTGCTTGACGATGCTCTACTGTCCGAGTTTACTCTCACATTCTCATAAAAATAACAGCTCAGTGCAAAGGGTTTCTGAAAAATGTATATGTTAATGGCCAGAAAAAAAGTGTATGCAAGTCACTACATGATAGAAAGAAGAGTCTATGGTTGAATACAGAAAGGGAACTGATGTTGTAACAAAATGTAAAAGGAGCTATTTAAGTCATTATCTGGGAAATCCTCTGAGTCATGAAACTGGGCATTGTCTTCTGTCAATGTTCCTATTGCCCATTAGTCTACAATGATGATTTACATAGAAACACAGACATTAAAGGGAAACTCTGGTATTTTAAAACATGGGCCCTATTTTTACAAATTTTCAGGTCGAAATGACTAATAGGTACAAAAAGTTTTGGAATTGGTCCAGTAGATTGCCTCCACCGGCATCCGCAACCGGGCTGCAAAGGCTGTAACGTAATCCTTGCGGGCAATTGTGCCTGTGAAAAGTACATCCAGTAAAAGTGCTTGTTTTTGCCACTGACAGGCTCATACTGTTATTCTAAGTGTCTGACAACATTATGGAAAGGATCCCTACAGAGACAGACCATTTTGTTAAAGTGTAAGATCCTTTTTGTTTAACCAGAAGCAGAAGTCTCACTCAATGAAAGGTCTTGCTCTGAAATCTCGCGAGAGATTGAGTTGCAGGAAGATGAAAGGATCTTACTCTTTAACAAAATGGTAACAGAGCAATTGATTACCACATCCAGCAGGTACTGGCAGTGATATATTTGATAACAAGCCTATTACTGTCTGTCATCGACAATATTCTGTATTCTCCTCAGTATCTTGTGTTATTACCATAGTCAGTGATCTACTCACTTCTTCTCATCATCCTTCAGCAGGAAGTGAACAACCAAGGCCTTTATCACCATGATAATGATAACTAAGCCAATGACTCCACCCAGCACTGAGACAATGATGACTGTCAAAGTGTTGTCAACCTCCTTCACTGAAAAGAGGGGAAGAGAGAACGACATTGTGAGGGAGAAAGTCGAGGACAGAGAGGACGTAAACAATGCAGAGGAAGAGTCATGACACTTGCAGCGAGACTCTCAGCATTTATATCTGTCTGAAGGCACAAGCGCTTATAAGCAGGTACAAAATAAAGTTAGGTGTTTTTGTGTGCCAGGTGTATTCAAGTGTGTGCGTGTGTCACATACTTTGGTCCACCACTATAAGAGTGTAGGCAGCACTGTGGTTGCGGTTCTTCTCTTTTGGGTTCCTGGCGAAACAGATGTACTCTCCCTCATCTTCGAAGGTGATGTTCCACAGCAGGATGGAGATGTTGTTGCTCTTCGAGGAGCCGACAAACTCCACGCGCTCATGGTACACGCTGACCTTGGGCTCCACACCCTCAATGGGAATGACCGCTTCACATAACTACACACACACACACACACACACACACACACACACACACACACACACACACACACACACACACACATACATAGTTAGATACACAGAGATAAGTAGTCAGATTTGTTTGATTGTACAGTATGTCCATGTTGCTCATGCTTGTACCTGTGTGTATGTGTGTGTATGCTGTACCTTGAGCATGGTTCCATTGTCATTATAGTGCCAGCTGAAATTGAGGTTTCTGATGCCAATACAGGAGGAGTAGGTGCAGGGCAGCAGGACTGTGGAGCCATTCATTGCTTCAAGTGAAGACACTTTACCTGTCGAGACCTCCAGTCCACCAACACTCCATACACCTGAACCAGGAGAGAAAGGAAAGATAATCGTAACAAAACAAACAAAAAAAAAACAACAACACACAGACATAAAATAGAAAAAGAAAGTAAAAACATTGTGTAGCACATAAACAGTACAGACCAAAAACAACCCTTTCTAGACTGAAATCAATGGGTCAGTTATAGTTCAGGTTACATTGCTTTTAATCATTTTTTTAGGCCAAAAATGACAAAGGATGAAGTAATGTTTATATGCTGACTTGCTGGGCTGGGCTAGGGTTTCCATGAAATATGAGTGCAGCTGATGAGTGACGGTATTACAAAGTTAAGTAGCTTATTTACTGTAAGTACAGCTCATGAAATGACAGCTTTGTATCCTCCACTACACCACTTCTTTTCAATAGTTATATCAACTAAATAAGAGATTACGCAACATCAATGTCTATTGACATATTTTTTTCTATTTCTTAAACAGTGTTCACTATTCTTTGTTAAAGTGTTCTTGAGTTGAAACTCAAACTCCATTTCTGGCTGATGATGTAGCTATAACCAATGCTGCAGCGTTTTTCAAATCAAACTTTTTTTCCGCTAATATGCAACACAGATGTGTGTTTTACAGTGTGGAGAGAAAACATCGCATGGATTCTAAAATGCAATTTCAAAATCTCAACACCAACACAGTCATATAAACATTGTACATTAAATGGACCTAAACCATGAATGCTTTATTGAAGTTGTGTTTATATCAATTTTCCAAACTTGTTTCATAGTTCATAGACATACTGTAGATTACCTTCACTTTACATGAAATAAAAAGCATGCCCGTTTTCCAGACAAAACAAATAAAGTGCCACAGAACTTGATAACAAAAAAAGTAGTTCAAACTAACATCTGGCGGTCGTTGCTTTCAAAATCTAGACTTGACGCGGCAAAACAGGTTGTTTACTTGCTCTGACCAGTGACCACTCTGACTCAGCTTCCGCGCTGGTCGTCCCCCATTACGTCCTGGAGGTTACCCAGCTTTGGTTTGGTCCCTTTTCCCCGGCACTCGCCTGACATTGATGTTCTCTGCCTGCCCGCTCTCCCAAGCCCAGTCATTGCTTGAACTCAAATTACCAGTTCATTTAATAAACTGTGCCGAACTGTTTTATCCAAGTCTCTTTGTTTGGTCTCTGCGTGCTGAGTCGACACAACGCCTCTTAACAATGTCACTGGATTCTGGGGCGATTTGAAGACTACAAGCCCAAGGCCTGAATGAGTAATTGTCCTCTGATGGTTAATGTATTCATACCTTAAAATGTGCACTTTTTTAATACATACTGCTTTGCTATTTGCTACATATTATATATCCTTGTTGTAAATATGATACACAGCTCTTATAGACTTTGTAAATATTAACCAATTTCCGTGCCGAGACTGTTGGTAAGACTTAGGTGGGTGACTGACTGACTGGCTGCCTGACTGGGAATGATTGACATACAAGCAAGCCAACAGAGACAGCGTGAGAAAACTGCTCCCAAATCAAAACAAAAACATCAGTCCAGTTTATTACAAAATATTCTTGGTGTCCGGTGTCGTTGCTGCGTAAAGCAGAAAACACATGGTAACTCTTTCATTGCCAAAAAAGACAGCTCATCCTGTACTGGTATTTGGGTCTTACTGGCCAAGGTATGTTGGTTTTACGGGGACAGCTGGTGTAATTCTCAGATTGTTGCTCTGGTATCTCTCACACTCTTGGGGCCTATTTATAAACGCTCCTCTCCACACTGACCTGCTCAGGATCACATTGCACTTGGACATGGTGCAAACAGTGGTAGAGTACATGTATGCCTATGTGTTTGTGAAAGACTTACATCTATATAAGAATTTCTCACCGCCTGCTTTGGAGCACTGTGGAGACATCAGTATTAACAAAACATTAAAACAGCAGAATCCCTCTGGTCATTTTGGATGAAATCACTGTTAGTTACTATAGCACAATGGTTGTTAAAGGCTCTGGACACACTGTTGTCAGCTGGAGTCGCTCACTTTTTTGGCACTGACATTCTACAATAGGCAATTTGAAGTTACTGCGATCAAGTTGTTACATACAATACCAAGTGCAACTGTTGGTATTAAAAATGTACACAGGGTTCGTACAAAGTCTTGACAGTTTGGAAAATGCTTAATTTTAACCATTATGTTTTCAAGGTTAGGAATATGCTGATTGGGCTTCAACATAATCTGGTGTTTCATCATGTAAAACAATCACTCATGTGAACCAAAAATCTTTTAATATTTGAAATGAAATGATCCCGCCGCCATATTTGTTTGCTGTCTCCTGGCATCTCACACCAGACGCGGAGTGAAGCTAGATTGAAAGGAAGGAATTCTGTAAACTTTATTTTTCACAGTTGCATGTTAGATATGATATAAAAGCGTCAAGAGTCTGGAAATCTTTGGCTTAGGTACCTTGAAAGTGCTTGAATTTTACTCTGTGTTAAGCTGTGTATATAATAATGAAAGAATTTACAGTATCATAGCATAACAAGGACAGTGTGGGATAAAAAGTAAAGATTTGCAATGAATTTCATCAACAAAAAAGACTTTATATATGTATTTTGTAAAATGTAGAAAAATGTTAGTGGTGCTAGCGTCACGTTGCACTTAATCTTTACTTAACCTATGATTATTCTCTCTGTCTAATATACAGATTCGGCACACAGTATTAACCAGAGTATCAGAGCTAAAAACAAACACACTGATCACTGCTCAAAAATGAACCAGTCATTAGTTTTACATTAAAGTCATGATCAGTCAGTGGGTGAGGATGATAAATATGGTATGACCACATAGAAGCAAGCAGGTGTATCATTATTGTTTTTCACTTCCTTTTCCTTTGTTATTTTGCTCTGTCTCGATATCCCTAAGGCCCAGTAGTGCAAACTAGATCGATTTGCACATACAGCCTCAAAAAATATTTATAGTAACAACTTTCTAGTAACTGTCAAGTTGACATGACAGTAAAGTGTTAAATCACTGAATGTTGCACAAAAAGTACATGATTATACTCTAAAGGTATTTCAGTGTGTATGGTTTGGTTTAACTTTAGCTTTTTTCAGTTTTCTGAATTTGCTCTTTCGTCTTTTCAGTCTCATCCTTTTCCTCTTGTCTTCTAACATCCGATATTTTTACCTCTCCTCTGTAGTCATCGTGACTCCTCTCCTTTCAGTAGCAGCTCAGGCCATTTGGATTCTCGTTGTTCTTTTCTGTTTCTGCTTTTGCTCTCTTTTAATGGACTCTTAGTAATCTTTTTTTTTGTTGTTTTTTTTTTTACAGCACTGGGCACTTTCTATCTCACTCTCTTTTTTTTTTTTCTCAATCTTTCTGTCTTACTTGCTCTCAGAACTTGTTCCTCAGGGACGCTGTAACTAAATAAGCAGAGGGGAGATGTGGGGAGCTGGTCTGAGTATGTTTGTGTCTTTGTTTTTGTTTTTTTGCTTTTTTTTGGTGTGGTACAGTGTTGATGATACAATGATATCCTTAAAGTTTGAAATGTTTTCTGTAGCTGGCTGCTTGTCTGAATCCTCCGAGTGCCTTTTAAACTCTGTCTTAAGTAGATCAATGAATAATCTTTTACCCTCTATCAGTAATTACTGGCACAGAGCCATTGAGCAACGTTTGTAACTAAGTGCTCGGGAGGGAATAATGATGCAAAGGAAAACAGGTGAGAATCAAGAGAGAATCTCCACTCTAAATGGCTTACGCAGCGTGTATGCACACTGGAAGCATGATGATCTTTTACATATCTGAGAGGAGTGTCCCCCCTCGTGCCTAGAAATAGATTTCACACCGTCCTCGTTTTGCACCTCTGCTCTCTACTATCCCTTTTCTCTCCGTCTCCGTCCCCCTTCCTCTTTATCTTTACAGTTTGTCCTGACAACACCCACAGATTCACATAGTGTAGTAATGTACTACAGTATGCTAGTTATGTATGTGCGCTTGTATGTGTGTGTGTGTGTGCTTGTGTGTATGGTTATATGCATGTGAACTCCTGTCTGTTGTGTGTGTTAGTGTGTGTGTACATGAGTAATAGGCTGAAATGTATGATATTTTTAGCTCCACTATCAAACATCTCTTTGTTCCAGTTGGGAAACATCAATATCTGAATCACTGATGGGAGGAAAAGCAAACTGACTGTGTGTGTGTGTCTCCTTGGCTGACTGTCAAGGTGAGTTCTTTTTTAGTAGGCCAGAGATTGAAGGGTTAATGTATTTCCGAGTGAACCCATAGAGAACTGACCGAGGACACTATTACCTCTCCGAGAAAGAGAGCGAGAGAGAGAGGGAGAGAGAGAAGTGATGGGTGATGGGAAGGGTGAGAGAGAAGGGAGGGAATGGACCGGGAGGAGGAGAATAGAGGAGAGAGATGAATGGGGAATGGGGGTGCAGGGGTAATGAAGGAGGTATGGTGTGTAGGAAGTGATGGAAGGTGTCACGAGGGATGGATGGGGGAGGTAAGGGGAGTGAGATGTCCTCTCCAAGGTGAATGAGTGACAACCAAAGAATTACAACAGCAGCTAAGTAACTCAATCAACAGTGACCAAGGTGGGGGTCACATTTACACCGCAATTACACCTACAGATACACACTTATGTAGTATGATACGCAAACAAGTAACAACATGCTGTGTAATTATCACATTTACATTCCAACTGCCGATGAAGTGTTACTGGTAATTGCTGTGTTATAACCTGCATCTGTTTGCCTCGTTGTTTGTTTTACCACAACTCTTACGCTTTCTGCTGTTTGTTGTTTATTCCCACAAGAATTAAATATCCTCAGATTTTCATCTTATTTTCCCTTCATTCCACACATGGCTTTGATTAGGGCTTTTTTTTGCATTTGTGTTTTCCCTGGCTTCATTTTCCTGAGCCAAAGGGTCTGTTGAGAGAGATTTCTGCAGTGTTTTGGCAAAGAATATTGGAATCTAGGAAAATAATTAAAGATGAGAAACAGTTGTTCATTTCTATGCAGGCATGGCATTTCAACAGATGTGTAATGTGCATATTTAGATGAATAAACATATGCTGTATACAATGGAATATAGAACTTTGCAGAATACAGATGAGAAAATAGACAATGATGTTAAGTGCCGTGATATTGGAGAATGGACAACGCTGCCACAAATTAAATGAGGGAGAGTGAAGGAATGATGGTAATTGATACCTACTGGGACGTGGATTGTTTTTGGATCAAAAGTTGCATATCTCTGCATAGGAGTGTGTTCTTGTAAAACACTGTCAGCACACCAGAGGTTGTTCACTTTTACATCGGTGGCCTGCGAGATCTAAAAATCCATGTTACTATACAGGGCTAGGGCATCATTTAACTTTCTGGTGGCAATTCTACCGATTCTGTTTTTTTGTCTATTTCCCCTTTGAAATGAGATTGTCTTGTTTTGCCTCATATGCATCAGAATTTACCGGATTTGTAGCAATTAAGAACAAAATAAAAAAAGGTGACCTACTAATTACAACAGCACGTACCCCAAGGGTGAAGCAACACAACGCCATACTAACCCATATAACAAAAGCCAACATAGTGTTCAAAACATATTTTGGTGTAAAATGTGTGGCCTGTTTGTGTAAGTAGGGTTACGGAGTACTTTTTGGATAACTTTGCTGAATAAAATCCTAAAATCTGGAATATGGACTAATATGCAATGCACTCAGCAAAGTAATACAGATAACCTGCTTCATGAAATTGGCCCTTGGTGTGAGTTACAGTACCAAACAGGACTTCCCATTCTTGTTTCATTTTTCTCAGTTGGAGTCCAAACTGGTCACCTTTTTATTCTTAGTTTTTTACCCACTTTTCTAATTTTTGGGATCACATCCAACTGTAATAGTTAGCCAAATGGTGTTTTTGATGCCGTCATCATGCCAAGAAATCTACCTACCCATAAAAGTTACTCACATTAAGAATTACGGTACAGATATTTGCTATTAGATTATCTATTGAAATCCTCTATTAGAAGACATGCTTTGGGAAACTCTGACAGGAACAGAAGTTGTGTTTTACGTTAAGGTAAAGATTTACAAGCATGCGCATCACTTTCACTTTCAATGTTTCTACTTTATAGACATTTCTAACTGCTTATAATATGAGGTCAGGACAGTCTAAAATTCTGCTCTACAGCCAATCCCACACTGATCAACTGAAGAGCTTTGTCTCATAGTTTATATAAAATGCTATCCAAATGAAAAAATAATTATGCTGCATATTCTTGTATTTATGACATTTTATTAACTGACATGTCAAGTGCTGCTGACATTTCAGCACAATGGTCTTACCTATCCTTAATAAAGCATTATGTCAAAATGCTACCAGTAAAATGCCACATAAATGACAGGATGGTGTTCAGTGTGTGACCTGATGCCCATTACCTGTATTTTATTTATTTATTTATTTTTTGTCTCTTTCTTTAATCAATAAGTTGTTGGTAGCTTTTGTCATCACTACTGTTTAATACTTAAAAAGCCAAGTAATTTTTCCTCATGTCATCTAGTGACTGCTGTATGTACACACATTTACTGGGTGATAATTTGAGGCCAGATTGGTCTCACTAGGGCCACTGTGACAAGTGACACTTTGGTGGAAGTTTGGTGGAAGGGAAGAGGATCAGTCATCTGTTATGTAGGCCTTATCTTGACCAAAGTGCAACATTCATTTTTTCAACATGAGTTTTAATCCAACTCAAGTCATTTGTTTTTGATGTGGGGCAAAACATCTTTCTCAATGTCTTGATTGGACAATAAAAACAAAAATACGTATAAAGTGGACCATTTACTTGGAAAATTCCCAAGTGAAAAAATTATATAAATATATAAATAAATTAATGTGAAAATAAAACGATTAAAAGAGCAGAAACATCTCGTTTCAGTTGATGTAAATTGTGCCGCTGGGAAATATTTCTGCATGGGATCTTTGGGTGTAGAATGGACTTAAAAATCTGCATAATATGAAATATCATAATTTGATATAGTTCACCTAAGAATGGCACTGAAACAAAGTTCTTCACATACTTGTTTTTGTGCCTTATATAGCCAAACTGTGAACTGTGCTGAGTTTCAAAAGAACTGAGAGCTAGGAGGAAATGTTGGGATATGGGGGCACTATTGGGCCCTACAAAAGAACTGCTTATTTGAGGAAAAGCACAGATCACCACTGCACCACTACGTCACTACCAGTAATACTACAACCACACACACACACACACACACACTGATGTGAACTGTAGCTATAACAAATGTTTTTATGTACTCTGAGAACAATGGGTTTTTCTATATTTGTTCTCTTTTATTCATTTTCCCTTGAAAATGGCACCGTATTAAGTACGTACATGAAGAGTCAATTAGCCCGTCACTCATCCAGCTCAGCAACCAGATATTCAGCATGTTCAAGTTCAGATCAGCCAAGGGTTGGATGTTATTAACCTTGATGCCCTCCGAACAGCAACAAGTAAACATGTTACCTGTGACATCACTGTACATTTTAGCCTTCAGGTGTGGAAAGAGGTGATAGAACAGCAGATGTTGGTATGGAGTAATAAAAAAAAAATATATGGATTTACTGTGACAGCCGTGAACCACCCACCCAGACCAGCATATAAAATACTGAAACAAAGGGAGCAAAAGAAGCAAAAGTGGAAGGCATAGAGGGCGTAGAAACAAGTTTAAATGTATAGACAGAAGGATTCACCCAACCACAAGCGTGCATGAAAGCAGAGGAGAGAAGTCGAAAATTCTGGTGTAATGTAGAGATACAGTGGAAGAGTGAGGAATGACATGGCAGCTAAAGGTATAGAAAGAAGCATAACTCACCGAGCAGCAGTGCAACTACCAGACCAGCATGAAGTAGATCCCCTGATCTCAGCCGACCAGAGACACTCGAACCAGTGCTGTCCACTGACGCCATGACACCAAGTCTGTCTCTCTGTGTTGTTGTCTGTCTGTGTGTATGTACAGGATGTGTGTCTATGTCAGTCTGTCCCTGTCTGCCAGTCTGGTCAGTCCAATCTACGGAAATGTGTGTATGTGTATGTGTATGTGTATTTGTGTGTTTGTCTTATGTGTCTCTGGAGCAAGGCGGGACACTGAGCTTTGCAGCTGAGTCTGAAGTCCTGCTCTCAGTCCCTCCCTCTTCTCTCCTCCTCTGCACTCTGTCCCAGAAATGAACAGAGGGAGGAAGCGCAAAGAGAGAAGGATAAATTCCTTCGGGGAGCTCTCCCCCGAACCAGTTGTTCCCTGCGCTGCACTCCAGAAGCCCAGGAAAGCACAGGGAGAGACAAACTGAAGAATGCAGCAGTTGAATGAAGAGTGCAGGCTCTCCGTCTCTCTCTCTCTCTCTCTCTCTCTCTCTCTCTCCCTCCCTTCCTGTCCTCTGTCGCTGTCTCTTGCAGACTCAGTGGTGATTATCCAGCAAAGGAGAGCGTGAGGTGAAAGGCAGAGAGGAGAAGCGAGGCAGAGCGGTAGCGTTGTAGAAGCGTTGTGTCAGACAGCTCCAACGGCTCCAGCAGCAGCAGCAGCAGCTCAGCGACAGCCAGAGAAGCAGGCTGGCCAACAAACCCCACAGGGGGAGACATAGGATGTAGGTGGGAGGAGAGCACACGGGGGGCACGGAGGGATGCTGGAGCAGAGCCAGCAGCCAGGCGGAAAAGCAGAAAGCGCGTGTCTCCCCAGCCGGTACTGGGAGGAATGAGCAAGAGAGGTACTGCAGAGGTAGAGGTGAAGAGAGAGTGGGAGAGAGAAGGAGGGGATCGAGGGAAATGGGGAGGGGGGTGGGTGATAACTGCTGCTACATGCACGCACATACACACATGCGCCCTGCACAGTTAGGCTGAGTCAGCCTTACTCAAGAGGGTCTCTGAGTCGGAGATGGGCTGGGTGCTTCACCCATACCACATACCCCTGACTTCACTGCATCATTTACGCCTGTCTCCACTTTCATGTGTCTCCCATTTCATGCTCCTACTATACCTCTGATTTGACAGGCTAATGCATTGGCAAGCTCTGATCTTGTCCACTGGCAAGTTTTCTATCAAACGACTCATGTTTTCTCTCTCTTTCTTTCCCTATTCAGTTCTACAGTAGGACTGCATGTTTGGAAGGGATTGTTTGAATAAAAGCATAATGGTTTTATAAAGGTGTGTATAAGCTATTGAATTTGTTAAAGATTATACTAAATCTTTTGGCATCATTGCACTGGATTTATATTTTATTAATTTATTTGTATTTTTTATATAGTAAGTGCTGTTGTAAGGCACTGCAGTATACTGTACATTCACAAGCACAGCCCTATGTCTATTTTTTACATTGTCCTACATCAAAATACATACAGAAGACCACATATAGTATTTTACAATGTAACTGGCATGATACAAGACATTTTATATGTTTTTGAAAAGTTAGCATGATTTGCTTGGTACATTTGACTACAAACCAACAACTGTTAGCTGTAGCTAAACTTGCTAGCAACCAGCTGCTACTGGTTCCTTACAACTTACCACTGCTTCCATATTAATATAAAATATTTTTCACCCAAATGTAACACTTTACAGCTTTCTTTCTGCAAATAAAGTTGCCATCCTGTGTTGTTTTTTGAGAACACGACCTTCATCTGAAGCTTAGTAGATACATGAACGTAGGTCAAGACCCATGTCCTTGACCTACGTTCTGTGGCTTTCATTCAGATTGTCATAAACTACCTTAAGAAACTGGTCTTAGTTTACATGCCTTACAATTTGCCTGCAAGGTGCATATAGGGCAGTAACATGTCACTCACACCACCGGGACATTATACAATCATAGCATACCTTTCATCAATCTCAGCTCAGCCTTCAGCACAACGCAGTGGCAGTGAAGGATCACCAAAGTCCATGCGCTCGAATGTGCAGGCTGACCTCATTCACAGGATTCATGACTTTCCCACCCATCGAGCAACACATCAACAGTTTCATCACCAACATCAGAGCCACACAGGGCCACATCCGAGACCCATTTCTTTATACTCAGTACAACTTCCCATTTCAGTCAAAGGTGTAAGTACAAGTAGAACTTAACATAGCAAGCAAGGGATTGTGCATCCACCTCATGTCAAGGTCTACCAGCCTTCACTTTCCCAGATCACCTTCAGTGGGGAAAATTCTAAAAAGGTGGAAGTTCAAATACCTTGTTGGACATTGGTGATCAACACACTGTAGACTTACACAGGCGTGCCACTGTTCATCATGCCAACACTCCGTGTACAACCCCACCACCACCTACTGTAGGCGTGGAACGTTATTGAACACAACCCCTTGGTCCTTCCACATTTCACAGAAAATGACTCATGAGTCAGAGTAGTCACCACAGTCACTTCAGACTCAGTACACCCACTACACCTCCACTTTGCCCTGCCTGTCTGGCTGCAGGCACAGAACAACTAGATGGGCATTGCTGATACAAACACCAGCAAGTATTTAGATGCTTGAATCCTCTCCTTGCTAGCCACTAAACATATATGTGTGTGTCTGCATTTGTGCTATAGAGTTTTTATTGTTTCTTGTGTTGTTTTCTTCATTGTTTTTCCTCTTGTGTGGCTGTGGTTGCTTCACGTTTATCTGCACTACCTGTGAGAAATGATATTACCTCTTTATTGTATTCTATGCTATTTAATGTAAGAACAAATATATAAATGCCATTGATACTTTGGCATGTATACCAAAGGAACTACAACACTGTTTCTTTTTACTGAAACACCTAATTGCCTTTCAAAATTGAGACTACACATTTCTGTGATGACTTGGCACCACAGATACGTGTGATGTTTTGGCATCACTTTCTGCTCCCTAGAGTTTTGGCACATTATGGGTTGGAGCGTATTCTTTGATGATCTCATAACCCATTATTATACTGCTTTTTCAGTGAGCAGAGTGGTCTTCTTTTCTTACAACATAATGATCATTTGTGTTTTATTGTGCAGCTCAGTTTTAATAGAAAAGACAAATACATTTGATGACATATTTAATTACAAAATAATGCAAAGGAAAAAAAAAGTTCTTCCTTTCACTTTCCAGTTCTCATTTCCTGTTTCCCCCCGTTTTTTCTTAACTATCCATACTGACATGATGGATGACACACACACACACACACACACACACACACACACACACACACACACACACATGTTGTCAGGTGATCTATCTCTTGGCATCTGATGTCATCTCCAGTTTCAAGTGTGTGTGGGAGGCAGTGATACATACAGTGAGATACATACAGTACCTTTATGCAGCATGTAGATAAATAACTAGATGGAAACTAGAGGTAAATACATAAATAGACGTAGGCACACAGAGGGAGAATGAAATGCAAACATGCGTCTTTGCATATGCACACCAATACACAGTAATATTGTGAGCACATGCACACACACCTGCCTCTGAACAGGGTGACCTTGGATGCTGTGTATAGAAGGAGGGCGGAGCAAAAGAGGATATTACGCTGATGAGAGGAGAGGAGAATGTTAGGGATCAGGAAGGGTGAGAGGAAAGAGAGGTTCAAGGGGTGGAAAGACAGGATGGGTACAGGGAAGAGTGGACAGGGGACAAGGAGAGAAGGTGGTGGTGTGGGGGGGGGGGGGGGGGCAGGAGCGAGGGGAGGAGAGATGACAGGAGGCAAAGGAGGGAGGTAAGATGAGAGGCGGAGGGAGGGAGGGAGTGGAGGATCTGTTTCTGGGACGGCCAAGGCAGTGAAATGCTGCAGTGAAGCCACACAGCTGAGCCGGTCCGAACACAGCTACTGAGAGACACTGAGCTCTCAGCCCCTTCTTTCTCTTTCTCTCTCTCTCTCTCTCTCTCTCTCTCTCTCTCTATCTCCATCTCCATACCTCCATCCTCTCCCACCCACCACCTTCACCTCCCACTCTGATTAACCTTCCTCTCACCCCACACTTCAACCTGCTCTGTCCCCCCTCCCCCTTTTCTCTCCCTCTTTCTCTCTCTTTGCACCAGCCGGTGAGTGAGCAGATTTCAGAAAGCATCCTGAATGGAGGAGGACCAGTGGGGTGGGCCTCTCTCTACCTCTCGTTTTCATCTGTCCTTCCTCTTTTTCTTCATCTTGGCGGGTCAATCTGTCTTCTCCAACACCCATTGTCTTTTTACCTTCTTTTTGTTGCTTTTTAAATGTTGTTGCATGCTTGTAACTCTCTGTTCTTTCCTCTGTTCTTGTCTTTGCATTCATTTCCTCGCTTTTTCCTCTGTTTTGTCCCCGCGGTTTGTGCTCCTGTCTGTCTGTCCATCCGTCTGTCGGTGGGGAACAGGGACCATCAAAAGGTGAGTCCTGTCTAAAGTTAAGAGCAGGTCTGCGGTATGTACAGATTGAGAGACGTGCGCGCGCACACACACACACACACACACACACACACTCACACACACACATCTGCTTTGGAAGTTAGAGTTGTAAGTACCGGACCTCAGTGCTGATATGTAATGAAACCTGTGCAGACATGCAGCCGGCCTCTTGGTGGAGGATTTTGTGTTGGAGGCGTGCAGCCTCACAGTTTGCGTTGTCGTGCAGCCTTATATGGTCTCATGGTTTGGAGTTGAATGTTAGGAGGATAGTTTGAAACTGGCTATGACTGGCTTGATGTTGGCAAGACTTTGGCAAGACGTTGGCTTGGTGTGAAAAAGGTTTAACAACGAAAATGTCAAAAAAGATTGCAAGGTCTATGGGCTATGTGTGTGTGCAGTGGAACTGCAACTAAAATGTACACCTTTTAGGTCTCTTATATGTCTTCTTCTTCTTCCAAGTATCATATTGCTACTTGTTGTTTCACTGGCATCATATATCCACAATAAAGTTTCGTATAATCTTCTAATCTGATACAATATTTTGTATTTAAGTGCATGAAATGTGTCATACTCCTATAGCGGTCATTATCGAATTCTTGACAAAGTGCAGTGTAAGTGCACAGCTTTGTAACGTGAATGCTGTATTTCTACTGTTTACCTCGCTATTGTTGCAATAAAATATAAAATGATAGCCAGCTCATTTTTCCGGAGATGTAAAATCCTGTTTAATAGTATTATAAACTGCCTTGCACTGTTTCGGTGTCTGATAAACCTTTAAACTCACGGATTAGTTACTATTAGTAACTAGCACAGGACTGTTTTTGGTGTGGGCCATAGTTCAGAACCGAAATGAATTCTGTTTGTCTGCAAAAGCTGAAAATACGTACTCGAAAATCACAATGTCACCTCTGGCTGACTCTCAGTGGAGCAGCTCCAGGTTGTCCTCTCTGATTAGATCAGAGTACAGCTTGGCTTTCAGACTGGTTACAGCTCACATACATACAATACCTGAGCTGTCATAGTGTCAGAGACAAAGCACATGTGCATACTGTGGCGCAGTCAAAAGTGTTGATACTCTACTCTGTTACAGCAAAGTAAAATATACAGTATTACCACTGTTGAGAAACAAAGGCCGGGCTGCGGCATCAGAGGACATTTTGTGGGAGGCGAAAGATTAAGAGGGGGCTATAATAAAGTAAGGCGGCACAGTGGTGTAGTTGTTAGCAATGTCACCTCACAGCAAGAAGGGCCAGCTGGGCCCCTGCTAGGTACTTGCTGGGTCCTTTCTGTGTGGAGATATGCCCTGTGATGGACTGGTGGCACAGTATAGAGTGGTGTTCACTGCTTCTCTACCAATGTGAGCTGCGATATGGCTCTAGCCTCAGGGAACCTTGAACAGGATAAGCACGTATAGATAATGGATTGATAAATAAAAAAAGAAAGTACAAAAAAAACTGACATTTTCCTAAATCATCTTTATTTAAAATACATAATGTAATGACAGCTGCTTGTTCAGAGGCAGCACAGTGCAAGCATTAGTTTGGTGTTCATTAACATTTAAAGTGATACAAGAGCAACTATTCAGGGAAAACTCATTGCCAGAGGTGGGAAACTGTGATGCACAATGATATATCTGTCTAGTACATGATACAGTATTAATTGTTGAGAAATACATTATATGCAATATACAGTAATGTATGTAACTTCATATTGCCAACAAAACATTCCTGGTAAAAACTGCACTAAATTTGCCCCAAATGTTAACCTGTCATCACATTATAGGTCAACCACACAAACCCAGCAACTTAAACATGCATGATCACACACAGACATCAGTGTCCCAGAACATGTGACAGAATTAGGGCTCTCCCAACCAAACAACTCTGCAGTTATAAGAATTTAATATATTGATAATTCACCATTTTATTCTTAGTCTTCGCAGCGTGATTGTTTTAAATGACCATATTCGCTTTATTGATCACCACAGAGCAACACACAATCATGAATATTACATTATTGTGATGCAAAAGATTTGCTTTTGATATTTCAGGAAATCACACAATACATTACCCATAATGTTGGAAAACATACATTATAAAATCAGATGTAATAAAAACCATGAAAAGACCCCAATTAAGTAATAGATCTAAACACAGACCTGTACACAGCTGTTTTTTTTTTTTTTTTTAAATAATGTCAGAAACCAGGACTGGCCAAGCCACCAGATTTGGAAGCACTAACCACCCTCCAACAGCTGGATAATACAGCTAACCAGCTTGGGACATGGTATCACAGAGACACCACTTTGTGGCACAGCTGGCCTGTTATTACAACATAGTTAAAACATCAGAGATCAACAACGATCACATGCTGTAACATGTAAAATGGACTTTAAATAGTGATCAAGGATCTTAAGATTTTTTTTTAAACATTTAAGGTGCTCCAACTAAATAAATGATCAAATAAATACACTACCAATACATTTCCCATACAACCACCATGCCATGTTTCTATTACAACAGCCACACATTCCAATATACCATCTTAATGAAGCTTAAGCTTAATGAAGAATGAATGAGCTTCATATGTTTTCCTCTTTGACATTATATCCACATGCTCTCCACTATGATTATATTAGAATTGGTATAAATGTGTCAATGTGCAAAACAATATCTAGAGTTTTAAACACCACTGTTGAGGTAAAGGCATTACTTTGGAGATGGAGCTAGGATGTACGTTTTAAAACCTGTTTAACCTTTTTATATATTAATCTGCTTTAAAATACACACTAAAAAGTTTTTTATAGGTAAGGTATAATGGCTCAACATTTTTTGTGTTTTCTTTAAATCTCTATAAAACAGGGTTCCAGTTGGAGATAGAATAAAAAGACATAAGCTTTTTTTTATCATGATATGAAATATTTAAAGTTTCATCGTTTCTCGATATTTTACAGGAGGCAGATGGAACTCATCAAAGTGCAACCAAATACCTCTGACACTTTGTAAATTACACATGCAAGCAAAACATCTGTGCATGTATCAAAATGAAATCCAAATAAAATCCAGGTATTATAATATTTGATAAATGGCACCACCTGATTGCTACGTAGAGTGAAAGCTTAAACATGCTTTTACTGACTCACATTGCTGGTTTTCTGGGAAACTTAACAGAACAGAATGTAGTTTCTTACTTTATTATAATATTTGTCTTTTTGATGTGTCACACATGCATTCATGGCAGTATAGTACACTGTGCATGCTTCAGTCGTGAAAATAACAAATTCTACCTGTTTTGTTAGACACTAACCAAACCAAAAAGTATGTCAGTAAGCTCTTCTCTGTCAGTCATGAATATAAGCATCTTATATTTTAATTTGGATCATTTGGTATTATTTCCTTTATTACTGTCTGTAAATGGGACTCAGCTCTTATCTGTGCGTGATATGGGTCAACTGTGTCTGTGTGTAGTCTTCTGTTTGGGCAACCTTTATTAATTCCTACCATAAATATTAATAAAGGTTGGCACCAACATGACTTATGTGATTGTGGGTGCAATGTGAGTTTTTCACTTTAAATTGTCTTTGATATGTTTTTGACTCCTCATCCAGCTTTATTGTAGGGAAGAATTCTGAGACAAATTTTCCTGCGCAGTATGTGCAAATAATTGTACAATGTATTTTAGTCATGAATATTGTACGTATTGAATGGTCTAACACTAAGACTCATTTTAACCGTATAAGTAACAGACTGAACTGAAATCTATACCTGCTACTATTATTATTATTATTCAGGCACACTAACATGTCATTCCTCTAGACAAGGCCAGGATGGGTGCAGCTTCTGTCATAAGGGTGGACGGTATAACCAGTAATGACACAGAGTAGAAATATAAAGATTTGGCTATGCTGTTTGTATTAGTACAGAATTAATTCGATCTGTAAAGTCACATAAAGTACTCTAGCATCACTACAACTCACTGCATTTTAGCCAGTGCAGTTGTTCATTTAGGCATTGTCACTGATAGACCGATAAAAAGCCATCCACTTCCGTTTTACACAAAATAAAACACTTTTTGCATGCTAATAAAAAGTGGGTGAAGAAATAAAGACAGAGGACAGAGGCAGGACCGGAAAATGTGTTGCTTCAACTGCCTTTTTCAGACAACATTTTGACATTTCACAGTAGAAAAAGCACGCACATGGAAGAAGTTTGCCTCGAAGGTTTTCTGTCAAAAAGTCTTTCTGGCAGAAAACTTTCTTCCAGAAAGCCTTTAGGAAGTCAGGTGATGTAGTAAAAAGAGCGACAAAGTCCATGTAGTGAGGAGGTCAACATGAGTAGATCAAACACCGGACTTTTACCCAGCAGACTACTGTTCAAGTCCTGCGTGAAACTTGACGTATTATTATAACCATGATCTTTTCGCAAACCTGGTGCTTTTGGTGTGTAAACCTAACCAAACTGCGACTGTTTCACAATGTTAACCACATGTTAGAAAGCCTTTCTGCCAGAAAGCCTTCGAGGCAAACTTCTCCCACATGCAAAAAGCACAAAATTAATGGTGGCGAAACTCCATTTAGTCTGAAATCGCTCTCTAGTTTATTCTGTAGTTATTCTTATTAATCATCATCATTTTGTGTTACCACTGACAGAGGTAACGTCGTGGAACTGTAATTTTCACAGCTTCAAAATGTGACACAATGTATTGTGGGATTGTTAGTAGTCCATGCCATGGACACTACTTTTTGTGGTCCATTGTGGGAATTTTTGTGGACACTATAGAGTGCTTACATTTTACACACTCAAAATTCAGACACTCAAAGAAAATGGTGGAGGGTAAATATAGTGCGCTATATAGGAAATAGGGAGTGATTTCGGACACAGCTACTGTCATGACTTACTCGGACACTTGAATAAAATAAAGCCATCGTTGGTGTGATTAGCAACACCTGTGCTTTTCCTGCTATAACAAGTCAAAATGTCTGCTGTGAGAAAAGGTCTAAAAAAAAAAAAAACAAAGACTCCACAGGTATGAGGAATGTATGAGAACGCTCTCCGGCTCAGACACAAGTAAACATCATTGAGACATATAGACATGATTTGTCTGAGTCACTGACTAATAGCTGTCTTTATAATAAGAGGAAGGACATTACACATGCGCTAACACGTGCATATATGTTAAGAAGAGGTGCCCATACAGGCAGTTGAGAGATACGGCTTTAAGGCAATGTTGAAAAAAACATGATTCACAACCAAAACATTTCTCCCAAAACAAAACTAACCAAAGTTGGACTGCGGCTGTTGTGAGACAGCATGGAGCAAAACGGCACACTTCCATCACACAACAGATACACACAACGTCTGCTCTGCAGTGTGAGCTTTTAAGTTCCATCAAGTATGAAGCTTTGCCTCCACAACCACTTTTAACTTTATTAATAGTTTATTAATAATAGATTTAACTTCAGGCAATAAAATTAGATACAGTGATGCTGCGATATTGTTACCGTATTCAAACTATGCGGTGGTATAAATTTGAGGTCGTACCGCCCAGCCCTAGCCTGTCATATATTGCTATGAAAATGCCATTCCTTGTCGTGAGATAGACTTCTAATGCCAGTGACTTGTAGCTATGAATAAAGCAATATGTGTTTAGTGGTTAAGTTGCAGACAAGTGTTCCCTGGCTCATTTCAAGGAAAAAGACACATCTCACGCAGACATATAGAAATACGCAGGCACACATAGACACATTCAGTACACACACACATACACACACACACATTAAGAAGCACACTTGTGTGCACTGGCACACACACACACACACACACACACACACACACACACACACACACACACACACACACACATGCAGAAGGGATGAAAGTATCAGTGGACGATGATTCAAGCAGTGGTTACTATAGATCTTCAGGAAGGGGGTGAACATGTCTGAGAGAAAAAAAAGAAACAAAGAGACAATGACAAACAATAATTTGATTTAAACTACTAATATACACTTGGTAGATGCCCCCAAAAATAAGCCTCTCTAGAGATAAAGCCAGCAGGTAGAGAGATCTGGGGCACAACACACACAAAGAAACATGTACACCTGCACACACATATTGTATACACACTTATTTTTACCACTTTTGAGGACACTGCAGATCCACAGTCCTCTTTTAATGGAGAGAGGATTTCCAAGTTAGTCTATTGATTAATAAGTACAGGTTCTGGTTCTGTTTGCTACAGCATCATTGTAATTACTTAATGTAGTATGTAACATACGTTTGATTGGACTTTGGCTGGTGCTTTGATATTTATTTTAGTTGTTTTTTTATATTTTTCTCCATACTGTCCAAGTCAAGTTAAGCTCTACAGCAGACATGGTGTCCATGACAGACAACAACAACAGTCCAGATTGGTTGACATGAGCAGGTATTTACCAAAGGAGGTGTTGGGGGTGAGGGCTCCACAGGCCGCTGGTTCAATCAGATGACCCAGCTATTATTGTCTATAAATGTAAGAGAAGAGATGCCCAATAACATAACAGGTTAGCTTTCAGTCAATAAAGGGAGAAGGTTTGAGGTTTGTAATCCAATTATAGGAAAGAAGGAGTTATGGTAATTAAAGTGCTTAAGCCACAAACAGTTATGTCTGAGCCTTGTGGTTTTGATTTTGAGATATGTACTATTGACTAATCCATATTGAAGAAAGATATGAAATTAAGCCCCATGACTCGGGTCTGGGCGGTATAATTTAGGTTTTAAGGAGTGAGGAATGTGGGTGTAAATGTGTGCTTAAGTTTAATTAAGGATCACAAAAAGTGGCTACTGGTATACAACTCTTAATTCGGTGGCATATATCGATTCCTAGTGGTATGCCGCTCATGGTATGTTTCTGCTGTTCTACTGGCATATGCCATTTAAAAAGACATGTCAGTCTTTCCTTTGGCAGAAACCACTTACACCCGCATGTCTTACTGCCATACAGTATGCCACTGTTGAGTATTGGTATACTGCTGCTGTGTGCCACATGAAAATGACATGCGTCTCCTGTTCCACGGATGAACCTTTCTACCAGCAGATGCACTGTAAAACTCGTCCGTCATAACATAGTGGAAGATAACCATGCCTTGTAGGCAACTGTCACTGTTACACTTTTGTGGCACCTAGGCTAGCAGGGCAACTATTAGCTCTGTACAGCTGGCATAGCAAGCATAGCCTGCCGAACTCTTGACTAGCCATACAATTGTTAAACTGTTTTACTTGTATTACCAACTTTTTACAAGTTGGTAGTCAGCAGGTTAGAGTATAACTAATGTGTTAAATGTGCAAAATGCTACTGATTTGACAATTCATGCTTTCTAGATTATATCAAATGTTGATATTGTAATTGTTTAATGTAAGAAGTACCCGTCAGTAAGACATCAGTGCTATGTCACTTGAGTGGCATATGCCAGTTAGGCACAACACAGCAGTGGTATATCGTAGTAAGATTTGTCTGTTTATAATCAGCAGTGGAATATGCCAGCATAAATCAGTATGCTAGAGGGGAGTGGTCTGCCAGAACTAATATGACAGTAGCTTATGCCAGTAGAACAGAAGCTGCAAACTAATAAGTGTACCATTAAGAATCAGTGTACGCCACTAAAGAGGGGCATACCATTAGCTACTTTTTTACTTGGTGGTACTGGTAGTTTCTGCTTGAGGATTAAGGATGTTATGGCGAGATGTCTTACTTGGTTCCCTCCTCTGCAACCTCAGCGTCCAGTTTTCCCTCCTCCTCCATCTTCTCCTCTGAAATCAGTTCCTGTTTCCGGTGTCGACGAAGACATTTCACTACCACCATGGAAAGGATCAGCAGAGCTAATGCTCCACCCACTGATGCCCCGATCGCAACTGCGATGGTTGAATCCCTCGGTGGGGGAACTGAGTAGAGGCGAGGAGAGGGTTAAATAGTTTGTAGACAAAGGATGGAGACAAGTGCATTGCCGGCTAAAAGCTCTACTGGGCTGATTAAACAGAGTGGAAAGAAAGAAAGTGCTGCTGAGTTAGCCTGTGTCATATGCGAGTGTGTGTGGGTGTGTGTGTGTGTGAGTGCGAAAGAGATGCTGAGGGACAACCTCTTGTTGGTGATTAATAAGTAAAAAGCTGACTCATCACCATAGGTCGTCACGCTCCAGGAAACACAGACACACAGTATGTTATATATGATTACTGTATCGCATTTATCCTTAAAGTACAGTGGCCGAGTTAGCTCGGTGCACTGCAAAACATGAGCAAATGATAGTAACTTTAACACCACCTCTTGACAACAAATACAACCTGTCACATTTAGAAGAAAACTCATGAATAAGTCCAGATTCTGGATTCAAATGTATATTTTTGTCAAAATATGGCAATTCAATTCGTCCATTTGTAGCTTGTATCTGCAACAGGGTAAACAGCTAACTGCGCCAACCTACAAATAGAGTGTTTTAGCCGTATTTTTCGCAACTGTGAAAATTATTCATGAGCCACTACTGCTGCCAGGTTGCAATGTAGCTGGTTCTGCCACTCCCTTGACAGAAAAAAATGGCTGCTCAGTCTGAGGCAAATGGTATATACTGTACATGCCTGATGTAGACCAATAATGGAAAGAACTGGATACTGAATGTCACCTTGTATTTTGATACTTTGGCAACATTATTTTTGAAACTTTTATGCCAATTAATCCTTCTTTGAATTTGAATTGAATTTGAATTTTAATATCTCAGCAAAATCCAAGCCAAGACTTGACACACAAAATGTTTTTTATATATATTATCTCCCTTAAAAATAAACTTCCTGATTTTGGTTTAGGGAATAACGCTCGTAAATTCGGGAGCTGGGATGTGAGCTATAACAAAATCAGGGAGTGTATCTTTATGGCAAGGGTTAGGATTTATAGACAATTTTGTATCTTCAGAAGGTAGGGTTAGTATCTTACGTTCGGTAACAACATTGAGCTGTATGAAACCATGTCCCTGGATGCGGTCTGGGGGGTTTCTCACATAGCAGTTGTAAATCCCCTCATCCTCCAGCTGTACATCTGATAGGGTGATTGACAGGTCGTTCTTATCCAGATTTCCGGCAAACATGACCCTTTCTCCAAACCGGTCCGAACGCAGAGGCACCATTCCTTTTTTCTTATAGAATGTCATAAACTATGGAGAGAGAGAGAGAGAGAGAGTTCATAACGGGCTTAGAGTTTTAAGATGTAAGCACCCTAGTTGTCAAGCATAAAGAGTAGCCATTTTACCATCTCTTCTGTATCATTAAGTGACTCTTGGTAGGTCCAGTTCATGGCAAACTTGGCAGCATCCATCTTATAGCAGGAAGTAAATGTGCAGGGGATTTTGATAGTTGTTCCATTCAACGCATTAATGTTATTGGGCATGAGCACATCCATGCTTGAACAACCTGTAAATAAAAACAACACCAGTGTTAATAATTCTAGTGCCAACAACAATAAAATATCTGAGCTGTAAGGATTGAAACTGATTTGACACATTTTCTGTTTGCCTGGATTTTGAACAAATGTTGACAGAATGTTTTAAATCAATGTAAAATCTGGTTATCACAAACGGATCAGTAGATTGTGTCTATAAACTAAATAATTTAAGACATATAAAAGGAGGGTAAATCTAAATAATGAAAAGGAAATTCATTGTAAAAATGTTGGTATAGGAAAATATTAAAATTTTCAGTTGATATTAGGTCAAATCTGGTATAAGCAGTTCAACTGAGACCTCATTTCAAAATGCTAATGTTCGAGCAAAGTCACTAGTTAAAGGTGTCATTGGTGTCAGCATTGAGTAGCAAGGCTTTTTTGAGTTTGTCAAGATGAGTCGAAAGACATTTGATTTTTGACTCTAGTCAAAATCATGTACAGTGAAGCCCACACGGCTGATTTGTTGTACACTGCAGTACCTCATTTATAATCATCTACAGGTTTGTGATTACACACATAATGTGTATAAACTGTACGAATCTCACACCTGTATGAGACGTGTTTAACCAAACATGCAAAACTGCAAAAACAAACAGGCAGAATTTTCATGGGAACACTGAACAACTAAAAAGTGCAATTTGTCAGCAGATTCAGCTTCCTAGTATGTAGTGAGGATGTGGGTTCCCATGTAACTGCTGACTCCTCTTCTGCACTCCATCTGGAGAGTGCTGTCTTTCAGGCTGACAGTCATTTGATGTGAATTCCTCAACTCACAGAACAGATTTAAAAGTGGGCAAGTCCCACAGAGTGATTGTAGATCAAGCAATATGCCTGCTATAGCTATACTCAACAATTCCAGTGAAGTCTGTTCAAAACACAGACAGCACACAGACAGTGGCGTTTCATAGCTTGTTTGTTTAATCAGCATAAGCCTCTATATCATTGATGTTGCATTTTCCAAGGAATGGCTCTTAGAGAATAAAAAGCTAAAAAATAACAAGTTTCTGCAACAACTCCACTATTTTTGTTGAGAGTTTAAGCATTATTTCAGTTATCTATTGCTGCTGGAGAAGGTGACTTTAGCTATAAAATGGTTGTTTGTGATATTAAAATGCAGCATGAAAGCGTGATTGCAGGTAGCAGGTAGTGAATATGGGTACGCTGTAATCATGCCAAATTATGACAAACCCCATGTATGAAATAATATGCATAATTAGTATAGTGGAAACCATGATACATAGTTTTTTACACTCCCTCAATGTAAGCAGGTTTAACCCTTTGTCAAGAATGAAATACTGATATAATGTTTTCATTGTTATATTTTCATTTATGTATCACTTGCGCAAATCATGTATGGTGGATCTCTTTAAACTGGGTCCTAATGTTGATGAAACTTCAATGAATCTGGGGGATTATGATTTTTGGCACTGTGATCTGGCACTAATGAATTTGGACTAATGGAAACAGTAGAATGATGTGGAGTTAGTCAATGTGCCAGGATGGCAGGATAGCATATTCTTCCATTTGGAACACTGAAAGAGAACAAAAGCCTTTTTTTTTTTTTTTTAAATCTTATGATCATGATCTTACTCATACAGCAGTAGCTAGAAACTGTGTTAGATTGGTGCTTAGACTGCTCCACTAAGCCACTTTAGGAAGTATCTTGAGTTTAACGTTCTAAAATGAAAGTCCAAAGTATATAACTGCATATAATGTAACCTGAAATGAAATTAAAGTATCATTTAGTTTACTCAAGTTTCCTCCTCCCCTCTAACATAATGTCTCAGCATGGGCTTACACTCCCCAGACAGAGTCTGTGCCTCTCTCTCAGTGTGTGCGTGTGTGTGTGTGTGCACGTGCGCGTGTGATGGGACTCTGCACCATTCTCTCCTCTGCAGTCGGGTGTTTCTGGCTCCCTTCCCACTGCTGCTGCACCACTCCACAGGCCTGCCTCTCTGCACCACACACACACACAAACTTTTTCTACATCTTCACCCATCGTCCATATGTATAATTTACACAACCACGCACACACGCACATCATTTTCCATGCACAGAGTTCAACACGGTCAGGTGCCTTGTGATGCAGAGCAGCACCTGCTTCTTGCTCTCTCTCTCTCTCTCTCTCTCTCTCTAATACACACACACACGCGCACACAAACACCCTCCTACAAAGTGTGCATTGTCGGCAGTGAGCTAAGCATGCTAGCTGGGTTAAGTCAATGTCATCCCCACATACTGACCTGTACACACAGCTAACACCGAAACATTCAAGCAGACACCGCTGTCACTGACTGACACACACACACACACAGGTAAGCACTGTATACACATATGTGCATTTGCTACTACAACCCACACACAGATATACAGTGTGAGAAACAGTTTGATAAAGGCTCCTGCTGACTCAGCAGTCCTGCGGATGATGAGAAAGAGAGGCAGATGCAGAGACGGAGAGAGACAGACTTGCTAACAGATGAAATACTGCAGTGAAGCAGCCTCATGCGACTCCTCCCTCTCTCTGCCCCTCCCTCTTTCCTCTCCCATCTTTATCCACCTCTCGTGCCTCTTTCCTGGTACCTCTTCTGTCCAACCCTTCTACTACCTACCTACAAAATTAGTTTTCTGTTTCTCCCCAGCTTCACGTTCCAGTACTCCATGCAATTCTCTCGCTTATTCCCTTCTACTTCCCTCCATTGTTCCCTACTCCCCTACAAGGTCAATGCAGAAAAAAGGTAAAACGTAGGTAGGTCTGTTACATCATCTTTCCTGTGCCCTCCCCATTCCTCTCATCCAACTCTACAGTATGTGACCACCTTCTCATTAGGTTTTACGTATGCACACAATCCTATTTACAGTAGAGGTGTATATATCAATGTTTGCCTGCCTGATTGATGGGTAAAAGAAGGCAAGTGCAGACCAACAGATGGTGCTGCCATTTGTTACATCTTTATGGTATAAAAACCTCTTCAATAATGTAAAGCTTATATTTTCACAATAATAGAAATGACAACCATGCAGTGTTCCAATTTGTATTTAAAAAGAAAGAAAAAAGGATAAAAGCTATGGATAACACAGTTGGAGAGGCACCACACCATTTCTAAGCAACAGTGCATTTTTCCATAGTAAGTATGCACAAATGTTTTTCATTTCAAAAGGGAGGATGGCTCCTAAAACTATACAATCATTGGATCATCCAGGAAAGTTAAAATAAATATGACAGTGCTTTTCAGTAGCCTGGACTAGTCTAAACTCTCCTGCTTCCAGATCTCAATCCAGTTAGGCATCTGTGGGACGGCACAGACAAAGCTTTTCAGAGAAGGAACCCACTGAAGACTAATTTGACAAATCCATAGACAAAATCCTTTGAAGGTCTCTTCTAAAAGTGATTTAAAGCTGCTTTGATAGTACAAAGGGCTGCAGCAAGTATTTGGAGGATGTCAACATGTTTTGACTTGGCTCTATTTTCACGACCCTCATTTACTAGCACTAGGAGTCCCTAAAAGTATCACCACTCACTTGTTTTGGTGCTGAAGATGGGTCTGACTGGATTTAGGGTATAATAGGTGCTGGTCCTGAGGGGTTTGATGGAGTAAATGCTGGTCTTGAGTGTGTTGACACTTCAGGGTTATCAAATGGGCACCCCGCTTTTTGAAAGAAGCCAACTATAGAGGACTAAGCAGCACTATATAACATCCTTGCCCAGGTTAGGTCTTTTTGTCTTTAGCTAAAGCCAGTGGCTGCTCCTTCATTGGGGACCCTGATGCTTTTTATGGGTCTGGCCTCTGATCCCCACCTCCTTAGAGTCGGAGTTCACCACAAAGCCCCTACAACGGACTTCAACTGGCAGCACTTATAAATTCTTTATATGTCCCCAGGGCAACATCAGCTTAATGATGATGGCATCACGAGGAGTTAGTTCATAACATCAAATCTGATACAATTGAGAAGTTGCAATTGACCATTTGTTATTTTGCTGACTCATTGCAAATTTGACTGCAAGTTAGAAGAGGGTGGCAGTAGGTGGTCGGTCAGTATCGCTCAGCCAGCACAGAGCAGTTTTTGGGTCAAGTGTTGCCATTGTTTATGCTTTTGCCTCCTAACACAAGAGGGACATTTATGTAAAGGTTATTTTTGCAACATTACCAAACATATCTACTTAACAAAATCTGTAAAGCCAACAAACCTTTTGTGCTTGATATGTTGACCCCAGCATGCTGCCTTTAAACTGTTCTGTTCAGTCTGGTATTGCTTAGTTGTGATTCAGCTGTGTTCTGTAGCCTAGCGCCAGGCTTGGCTCTAGCACCCCCTGCTTTGGAGAAAGCCACACTGCATTCTGCACACTGCAGCATTCTACGCTCAGGTGCCAAGGGGGGAGGGGGGGTGCCGTCAGCACTCAATACAGCTCACAAGAAAAATATGACATGTCAGTAATTCCTGGAGGACTTGCAGGAATCCTGTGGGATGGAGAAGCTTTTCTCTGATTATGTCATGACTAGACTGGGATCAGTCTCAGAATCCTACAAAACAAAAACAGTACTGTGCGAGTACTGCAGCATCTTTGTGTGATATGTTACTGTAATATTAGCATTATCTAAACATTACTACATATGGGAGACAAAAAAACACAGTATCAGGGATGCACTATCCAGTATACTGACCTTATATCACTGCAGTGCTGTAGGCATAATAACTGCATAAGCCCATACTCTTGTATGATCACTAGTAAATCCATAGAACATGGAAAATATTGAACAGGCTCAGTAAGAGTTGAAAGGTACTTCCCATTCTTTGTCCTCATCTCCCCCCACCCACTCTCTGTCCTTCACTGTTATGCATTATTGACAGTCGTGTGTACTTATAGTAGAGTCACCAAGTCTGGCTGCTTTAAGATACAGTACATTTTAAATTTCAAAAAGCACGTACAGGGTTTGAGTGGAATCTACAGCAGATATACACATATGCACAAGTACAGAGACAGACATAAATGTACACAAAGTCTAGTTTTGGATGGTGGTAGTGTTAAACATTATCAGCAAGTGATAATATAAGTAATGACTACTCAAAAAAAAAATAGAAAAATAAATGTGCAAGCAACTGATACGAAGTCAGTTTAGCATAACATTTTTTTTTTTTTTTTTTTTAGATCAGTTCAGTTTCAGTTCACTGTTCCCCAACAGGACAGGACACGGAACGTGAAGAGAAACACTGTGTCCATCTTAACGTCGTTAAAATAAGGAAACATCAGCAGCTGTCCTTCACTTTTGAATAATAATCATTATAATAATTAATTCTGTGTAACAAAGATGCCAAGGAAGGGACACATTCTTATACAGCAGGACTGCCCAGAAAAAAATAGTGAGAGTTAAAGGTATATTTTATTATTGTGCAGTAGTATAAATGCATTTGCCATTTGAAAATCATTTGTTTACATTGACAGGTCACTGGCAACACTTGGTGGACAATGTCATGATGCAAAATCATGACTTTTTCTTCTATAAAACAGTATCTCTTGTAAGCTGATACCAGTTGCTCTAATGTTGGGCAGCTTAAGAATGTTACTTAATATTTCACTGTAGGCTAGGATTAATGTCACTTGGATGACAATTTTTCAAAGATAAAAATTACACTTCGTCTGAATGACATACATTGTGATTCGAATCAATGATGTCATAATGACAAACACTCATAAATTAATCTTATATGTTGAGATGTTTCATGCAAAAATACTATTCATAACCAAAACAAAGATAGTTTAATATTCATTAACATGTTATTGGAAGACTAAAGCCCATTTTAATGGAAAATGTAGGTCTCCTAAATGCAAAACAATATTCTGTGACAGCATGGGAAGATCTCCTGTTTACTAGGCAGTTGCTTTAACCAACTAAACCACAGCCTAAATTGCTCCCCAACCCCATTACAGAAATATCTCCCTGCTGAAAGTCTACTGTTTGTAGAAGTTTTCATTAAAGAATATTGTTTTCTAGAAAACAATATACATTGGTGTTAGATGAAAGGTTTGACTGAACTGCTATAATTTGATGCTTCTGTGCCTTACTAATGCCACATAAGGGTTGCACTTTGGCCTGTTTGAAGTCCGTGCCAGTGCATTTACAGTACTTTTCTTTTCAGTGTGCTGCCGCCCTCTAGTGCCTCTCTGCAGGTACTGTAACTGTGGGGTTGCCAAGTAAAGTTAAAACACTGATGGGCAGAAAGAATATTGGTGGTCCACAGGAATACTACTGACAAACCTGTTGTTAGCCTAGACTACAGTTGGCGTTCTTCCGAAAGGCAGCACACAAGAAATGCAAAAACTGTAGCTGTATTACTATAAAACCACATTACTGAGTGCTTTCCCAGCGGCATTAAATGCCCAGCAAGGAGTGGCAAATGTGTGTGTTTTATGGGAAACACAATATTGCTTGATCAGTAGGTAAAACGTCTCTCCTTTCTTACATGCTTGCAGCACTACCTTTACTGACCTTAGTTGTTTTCATGGGTGAGTTCAGGGTGTGGCACCACATCTGTTATTGAGCACATGAAGCATGCAGACATGGTACATTCTTAACCACCTGGGTCTAAACTGTGGATAAATATTAATATATTTGCATCTTAAAGTAAAGAAAGTTGGCTGATGGGTTCAGATATTTGAGAATGTAACAAGATTTTGTTTTTGATTTGTGGGGCATCTCAAAGTGTTTTTTATGTAATCATTAATCTGGACAATTAAGCAGTTTACAAACACATAAGAATTAAAGAGGAATGCAGTAATCTTTCATTGTATTCCCTTTAGCATAGGCCACATCCTGCTGAAAAGAGAACAAAAGGAACAGCTGTATCTTAGTAGCATCTCCATGCAATGAGCTCCCCAGCAACAGTAATACTTTTGGGTATCTGTTTTCAATTGGCATAGGTGAAAAAACACACTAGTGTGAGTTATCTTAAATAATCTCCAAACCACTGAACTGCAACTTTGATGAGACGAGATGACAAAAGGACAATTTGAAGATGTTGCCTTTCAGTATGGTTTTAAAGTGACTATGAAACGATGAAATTGGATGAAAATTAGATTTTCCATGAAACGTACAAACCTTTTTAAATCTATGAATGCCACTTTCCCCCCCATTACTTTAACTTTGTGGAAAACACCGTCTTCATGATTGACTCATTGTGCTGTGTCAGCCAAAGCTAATAATTCAGATACCAAACCACCACAGAGGTTGGATTGATCCAACCCCTTCCCCTCTACCAGCTAAGACAAAGAGCTTTCTCTTCCTAACGGATATCTGGCTTAACCACTGACTGATCCCTCCCTCTATGATGACCCAGCCTCACATCCTGTGTCCTGCCAGGGTGCAAACGGCCCAGTGAAGAGGCACGGGAGCCCGAAATACACCGCGGTCTACATTGTCCCTAATGGTATACAGTGAGAGCTCCTAATTCCCTCTTTGATTTATCATTATTTGAAAAGAATAACTGACTTCCTTTAAATCCTGTTTCCTAAACTGAATGTTATTTTTTCATTAAGTAGGCACACAGTGACGCTTTTTGATTTCCCTTCCCAACATTTTTGTTGAGTTTTACTTGTGTGCCACGCATTCACGTTGCAAATTTGTCACTCACAAGAAGTGGCTTTAGTGTACCGCATTTAATATAGCAACTACAGCAAGCAGCAGGAAGGGGGTATGTTAGCTCAACACTGGCTTGTATAATGCAGGATGAAGATGGCTTTTGTTTGTGAATCTGCTGGGGAGCACCGGCTTTATGTTAAAGCCTATTTGATCAGTCTCCGTTGGAGTAATAATGCTGTGGGTTTGATCAGATGTGGGTCACACAGAAGCGTGTTTTGATTTGATAGCTGTCTTTGAATTGTCATGAACCAGTCTGGGGTGGATATGTTCACATCTGCTCCCTGTTTCATGCATTCATATATATTCATAGATCTATTATTTAGATGCCCCCCCCCCCACCCATATGTAGGCCTATGTTTATATGCCTGCTACTGAATACAAGGCCTATAAATATCAACAGCACATTGTTAGCACCTTATTATACGCCTATTTCTATCCATCACTCACACGCACTGAGTCACAGAGACCCACTATCATTCTGCCTGTAGACTAAGCCAAAATGTATTTTTATATAGTGCATCATAATTCCGTTTAAAGGCTGTGATACACCGGATCACTTATTTAGCTGTCAACAGTATCTAAATAGAGACGTGGGGGGGTTGGGTTGGTTCTGGAATTAGTCCTTCCAGAACCAACCCAACTGATCAGAAACCACTTTAGCTAAAAGCGGTCGAGGAAAACAACAATCTGGTTTTAATGGATGGCTTTGGCAAACTGGGAAAATGCTGGAATAGCAGTTAACCAACATGATCTCACATTATCTCCCTCTCTCCCTCCCTGTCACACACACGGAGTCAGGTATGGGGGGGGAGGCCCAAAAATGGAGCAGTGTGCGGGAGCGATCATCTTATCGAACTGTTGATTCGCGTATCAATGTATAAAGGCATCGATCGGTTTGGCTGTTTTGTTTCTTACCTGAGAGCGAGAGCAGCAGCAGCGCCGCGCTCACCAGCTGAACGCCACAGCTCCTCTCCTGCGCGGGGGAAGACATCTTCTCGCCTTCTTATTAAAAAATAAAAAAATAAAAAAATAAAATAAACAACGCTTTTATCCCTAGAAAATATTAAAGAAATAATAATTAAAAAAAAGAGCAGCAAGTCTGCTCGTGGCGTGTGCGTTAAAATGCTAAAAAACAGTATTTTTTGTTTTAGAGGCAGGACATGGCTGGCAGTGGCTGTAGCCTTATGACGGTTGATCTCATGGTTGTCGGTTTGTTGGCGATGGAGGGGGGCGGGCAGGAGAGGAAGACCACTAAAATGATGTGTGTGATGTGTTGGGATCAGGCTCTGGTGAACAACAACGTCATCTTGACTATGTTTCTAAATTACCTCAAACCTAGTTTTGTCACGATGAAAGTGCAGGCAAACGGGGATCGGACCCAAACGCAGACAGAGGAGGCAGCAGGATGGCTTTTCTGATTTATTGGAGCTTACTGTACATGCAGGTACTGGCAGGCAGAAACAGGGAACCAAGACAAGAAGCACACAGCAACATAACATAACGAACTGGTATATCTAGTGAGGGGTGATCTGGGAATGAGATGCAGGTGGGGAGATGAATGGGGAAGCTCAGGTGACTGCAGGGCTGGTGACAAATGGGAACAGGTGTTTGGATAGGTGGGGAAGTCAGGTGATGAGAAAAGGAGGGAAAGTCCGAGGACATCTGGCGGACAGCTACAGGAAGGAAGGCCTGGGGAGCTGAAGGGAAGAACACAGCCTGGGAGAAGTGAGCAGGGGCTGGAGACAGGGGCTGTGGGGAACTGAGGAGCAGATCGTGACAAGTTTGGCATTTCTGCACTGTAGTTTCTTATTGTTCTAGCTGATTTATTGGTCTAGCTCTATGTGCCATAGCCATCACAGTCACCAAATCTCTATTTTGGGCAAATGGTCTTCCATCATCCACTAGAACTCCAGAGACTTGAGGAATCAATACCAAAGAGCATTGAAGTTGTTCTAGAGGCCTGTGATGGCCCAACTAAGACACTTTATGGTGATTTTTCCTTTAATGTGTCTCTCATGTGTATGCACTGTACATGCAAACCAAGACGACAGCCAATCTTATTTCAGGTGGGAGCAGCAGCTGTTGTATGTTGGACTTTAATTAAGTAACTGTCTGTTCTATCTGTATGTTACCATACGTGCACATAAGCATCAGGAAAATAATGTCTGTTTAGGTTCTTAAGGATGAGGAGGCTCTACTGAGAGGATCCAGGCTGCCGTGCAGACAAACAAAAAATTAAGCAGAGACCCAACCTCCCTCCTCTAATCCATTCCTCCATCCACCCTTCCTGGGTGGGAGGCAGGAGGAGAGGATACTGGGAAATTAAAAGAGGCAAACACAAACTGGTGATCACAGGTATCACCTTTCCATCCGTCTTTTCAGTTGTTACTCAGTGGAGGCAAAGAGATGGGGATGCTAGCAAACAAGAGTGATGTACGATGATTGGTGGAAAGATGAGAGGTGAAGAGAGAGGCTAGAGGGAGACGGTATAGGTTGGAGGCAGAGGAGAAGACTCAATAACTCCTCTGAGAGGGCCAATAATCTCAGCTTTCAGAGGAATGGGTGATGTCAGGTTTGAGGAATGAGGAGAGAAGGAGGGAGGGAGGAGGCGTGATGCTAAGACAGGAAGAGGGAGAAAGTAAGAGGCAAGAGGGACTTAGAAGAGTGGTTTGAAAACATGAAGCCATTAGGAGAAGAAAGGAGGCAGAGGAAGAGGCTGGTTGCCAACACTGCAGACTCCCAAATTCATTGTCCAAGCAGTGGAGGCTTTCCTTATAAAGGAGCCATAAACATAGTCCATTTATTTTATCTACTAGGCCTATAGGCTAGGTCATACAGTAGCATTCAGTACATTCATATGCATAAAGGGTGGACACAATAATAGAAATACACCTACAGTAACCTAAGCATTCAGTTTTTGTATTTTCCTATTAGATATTGTTATTAAGACACAGCTAATTATATTTTTTAATTTGACAACCTCATTGTCTTTAGTGATACCTTCCATAACACTGTTAACAGTAGTTGACATACTGTGTACAATTGTATATCTATAAGTTGTATCAACAGACAAGGCAACTCCCCCATACTGCCAAGTACAACAGAGGCTAAATGTGTTTGTATCACAGGAACGCTATAGTGGCAGCATGCATGATATGCAAATAACACCATATAGTATACAGGAACATTTCTAAATATATCACTAATGTTGCAAATGAAATAATAAAAGAATATGTTACAGTAAATTCACTCTATGGTACTGGATACTTACATGAATAGTATGCTGACCTCCAGACCATCTCATATTACCTTGATGATGCTGTTGTTAGTCACTGTTTTACTCTGGGATTGTGCTGCTGGGGCTAAAACGATGCATCATGCTGAGGAATCAGCCCGAACTGTTGATTCTGACAGCTTGTTTACTGGGTTAGCACCAGCTGCCTGTGTGTGTGTGTGTGTGTGTGTGTGTGTGTGCGCGCATTTTAAGTCTGTAGCACCTGTCATAGTAGTGAGTGAGTCCTGAGAGGATGACACCTGTTGGAGGTTGACACTTCTACACGTTAGCCCCAGTTATTTCTGTACTGTCAGTTTGTTTGTTTCCTCAATAGCTTTTTCACTTACTCTAAAATGCTCCGACAACCTATTTTGTCTGTCAGCTTCTTACTCTGCAGTGGGGTCCTACAAGAACACATTACATTTTCTGCCAAAGTAAGAACAGTTTTGGTTATTTCTCATGAGAGATTTCTGTATTTGTGTTTTTCTCTGTGCTCCCCTCACTGGTTTGAAGTGGGCAGGGCTCAGTTTGAAAAAGATGATGTCACATATTTCTGTGCACCAATCACAGTTAAGGAACATATAACACATTTTCTGATTTTACCAGCACTGTCAATCAAATCCGATCAAACCACACCCACCCAATCCTGATGAAGCTGATCAGCTGAGTTTTTGAGTGTTAAACTTGGATTGTTGTTTATTTAGTCATGTATATTTAGTTATGGAGAAATACTTAAGATTTGAAAGTTTGCAGGCGCTTTAAAGGGCTTAGATATTATATGCAGGATTGATATGAAGAAAAATCATTAACAGCTTTGGACTGTTTGTGTTGTATCATTAATTAGGAAAATAAAAACTCAGAAACAAATATATATATATATTTTTTTTTTAAAGAGTACAGTTACTATTGTGCGTTACTGCTATTTAGTGCATTATTCAAGCATGCGACTAGAAAGTGTGTGCCCTGTGTTGGCAACTTAGTGACTCTGTCCCTAGATTTGGCGACTTTTAAGTCAGTCCATCACCAATAAAATAAAAATTCCCAATTGGACCATTCCTTGTTGAATGCATTTGTTAACAGAGGCTAAAACATTAAAACACCATACTGCTGCTGTCTTGCACAGCGGAGAGATTGCCATTCCCTCATTGACTTCAGTGTTAAAAATGATTTTGCATGATATCTAGCACAGTGTGCAACTTTTATTTGTATATCACAAGTTCACATTTGTGTTTTGATGGTATTGAGTTTTGTGTAATGGTGCACAAAAAACAAAAAAGCAACATATTATGGGCAGTTTGCCATGAAATTTACACGTTCATGCTCCGCAGTCAGTGAATCCTTTTCACTTTGGACACTTTATGAGCTTCCATGTATCATCAGCCTCAGGCAAAAATCTCCATATGCACACATTCTTTGTTCCAGTACTTTTGTGTGATGGGTTGTAACAATCGGCTGCTTAGACAATATGTTTAGTTAGTCTTTTTTTAAGCATCATTTGAACTGTTAAGGATAAGTTTGGTAAAATAGTAACAGTAATAGTAACAACAATTACCCCATCTACATCATAAACATGAACCTCATACAGATCATGTTTAATTAAATCTACCAATCGCAATTTTAAAAGCTGCAGTTAATGGTGTTGTGTTGGATTTGTATTATGATGTAAAACTGTTTCTTTCATCTTGGTTGGAAAAAGTCACCTTCCTTGGTGCTGAACTTCACCACTCAGTACGGAGGGCCTTCCCAGCTCTTGCACTCTACAGCTGATCAATGGGAAAACTCTTACTACACAGCAGTCATTATTGACGGCTTACACAGATGTGTTTACAGAGCTACACAATGTAATCAGTAGAGATTTTCTGAAATTAAACAAACAACACAACTAACACTTAAAGTAAAGCAAATCAATAGAATAACACAAGCACAGTTCTGTTTCTCTCTGTCTCTCTCTTTCTCCCTTGTCTTTCTGCAGAGAGAAGAAATGTTGCAATGAAGAGTGCTCCTTTGTTGCTAGGCAGCAGGGATATTGTACAAGAGTGCATCACTGCTGTACTGACTGTTGCTGATTTTATACAGAGATACTGTCTCTGTGGGACTAGGCTGTCTAGTTTGGGGAGGATGTGCAGGCTCACCCATTGAAGGACCAACCCTGGACAGCATTCTTCAACCAATCCAGCACCTGATTTAGGATACAGTAAGTATATGAGGTGAGCCACTGCATAGTCTTTGAACTCAAAGCCCACCTGTCATCATCAGTCACTAGCTCACAACAGGAAAGGAAGAAGTTTTTTGTACCCGTTTTTACAGTGTTAAATTTTAAGTCTCTGCTAAAATTGTACTTTGTTGTCAATTATTGCCAACACCTTTGTTCTTTACCCATGTCCTTCATACAGATTGTGGAGTGATCAATCCTTCAGTGTTGACAAGCTGTCTTGCCATAGTGTTTTGTAATAATTATTCTTTTTATCTGTCTATATGATCTGTTTATGATTTACAAACAAGGACAAAGAAAATATTGAATTGAAATACAGATTTACTATAGAAGTCAGTGTCAGTGGCACTGTGCACAGTTGAGTACTCTCATCGTGCTGAAGGGTTTCCTATTCAATTACACCCTGAATCAGGGCAGGTAAATGGTGGAATTGGTCACTCACAGATATTTGGATTTCAATGCTGACACAGACAGAGTCTTCTCCTCTTTCAATTCTTTCAATTATTTGTATATATATATATATATATATATATATATATATATATATACATATATATATATATATATATATATATATATATATATATATATATATATATAACCTATATATATATATATATATGGATACTCACCTATATATATATATATATATATATATATATATATATATATATATATATATATATATATATATATATAGGTGAGTATCCACACATGCAGAAAACAAAAAACATCTTTAAAAGCACATCAGTAAATGTACTTCTCTCTGGATCCAGAAGATGGTGCTGTGACTCCATGATACACAAGCCTTGCTGGCTTTGTAATAAAGCTGCCATCATTTAAACATGATTCATTTGACTTTTTCTGAACAAACTTACTCTACAAGTTTTCTTGAGCTTATTAAGCTTTAGTATCAGCATTCAAGCCAAAGATAAAATGCTCTTTAGAAGAGCAAAAAAACAAAAAACGAAGTGAGTTTATAAAGTGAGTTGGTTAATGGTGGAATTATATTTGGTTTGGGGAAGTTTTCCTAATGAGCGTTTTCATTGCACCCTCCCTTTTTACCAACATTTCAATTCAAATTTGTCACATTAGAGTTGGCTTAAAGATATATTAATGACAATGCAGACCTACAGCGTGGCATAGTTTTAATATTAATACATCTGTCCATGTTATTTTTCAGTGAGGAAGGAGACAATGAGAACATTCCTCTCAACGGGCTACTCATGTTCCCTAAAATTATCAGTTATTAACACTATCATCATCAATTACTACCAAACATTTTTAATTTCCATTCATTTAAAAACATTTTTAAATTGTAAAGTGATGTTTTATTGAACAAAGCATGGACAGGCGGACATCTCCCACTATTGATTCATTATTGATATGATTATTGTTTTATATTTTTCATCAGAAAGTCCCCTGAATTTAGACAGAAAGGAGCACAGGAATGACAACAAAGCAGGAGATATGATAGTGCACTGATGGTCCTCCAGGTAAGCTCACAAGTCCACTGGCATGCCACTGGGATACAAGCTCCACTGAGTATGATAGAATGCTTGATTGACAGCTCTGTTGTCCTGCCGCTCCTTCTCATCTCGTCTTCCACACACGTCCGTCTTGTCCCTCGCTTCTGACACCCCAGATTCTTTGATCACTCTGCATGTTTGTACTGCACTGCAGAGAAGTACTGAAGACTACGGCTAGAGGACGAGAGAAAGAGAAGGAAAGGGGAGAGAAAACGTTCCATCTCTTTGTTTTTCTCTCTGTGGCATCTTGCCTTGTGGGAGTGAAGATCTTTGTGGGGAATTTGAGAGCTTAACACTGGTGTGTGTGTGAATGAATTTGTGCGTGTGTGTGTGTGTGCGGGAACCCGGGAGACTATGTCAGTCTCTCTCTTGTTGACTTCTAAAAGTCCTCCAGTGGCCTGAGACATGACGCTACACCACGTCCTCAAATAACCAAAGGATCAGGAGGAGAAAAGCAAGAGCGAAAAGAGAAATAGAGGGGAAGGAAGTGAAAGAACGAAAAGACAGTTGGGAAGAACAAAAAAGTTACAAGAAGTACAAGAAGAAAGAATTCATTAGAGCTAGGTAAAGAGAACAAGTGAGATGCGGTGCAAGAGACAGAAATAAAGACAAATGAGAACAGAGGTAAGAGGATAAGACAGACGTAGAGAATGATAGAAGTATTATGTTCAATGGGATAACAAGGAGACGTGTCATTCATCCGCCAAGGTGACAAGAAGTACAGCTGCCAGTCTCCTTCACAGAAGATGCCACTGCTGATTTATTGACGTTGTGTCTTCTTGAGTTCAAATTGTGGTTAACTGCTGAGCTTGGAGAGCCACGTTCCTGCCTGGGTGAGAGGCTTTTTGGGGTGAAGTAACATCAATACCACCACACCACACCACCTCAAGATCACCATTTATTAAAAAAAACAAACCCCAGCTGGACCCCTTTGTGCTTATTCTGTCTGTTCAGATGACTTGCATTGACAGAGCAACTTCTTTGGCATGACTATAAAATAACACACACACAGGGCAAACATTTACAATACATTTACCCAATATATTTTCAGCCACATATTTAAAGCCACAGAGCGAGCTCTCTGGAAGAGAGAGGGGGAAGTATTTTGACTCGTGCTAATTTGAGAGAGAGCTCATCCTGTCCTTCATGAAGGTTAAATGGTCAATTACCATGTCATGATTTCCTATTGTACTTATTGCTGTAATGCTAATTTATGTTTTGTTTTTCCACCAAAAACTCGAGATCTCCATGCACCCTCCATCGTTGATGGCTAAGTGGTCTTGCAAAAGCACATCAATTGATGTCATTATCACTCCCGGAAAACTAGATAACTTTGCCAGTTTTTCCACTTGAATGCCATTGCCAATTTACTGCGATTTAGTGAGAGTGCAGTCGGCTTCCATTCACAACATGGTCCTGACCATTCTCATGCCCCATTTCAAACAGCATGACACTTGTCATTTCAAGTGTCATATCCGGATAAAATAAGATTTAATTAACGTTTGTTTACATTTAGCCACGTAAACGTATCTCTGTTAACCAGATCATAAATCTGATTTCCCCAGATGCAAATCTGGGTAAGCCCTGTTCCAGTCCAGCGGGTAGCTGTAATGCATTTGAAACTGTTTGGTAACTGTCAAAAAACACCAGAAGACGAATAACTTTTTAGACCATTAGCAACTAGCTAACAACTACCCATCAAATCTATTAAATCAAGTTCAAATAATTCTTATTTGCATAATTTATGTTGTTTTGTTGTATGTTTTATGCGTGCCATGTCGTCTTTGCTAACTTGTGTATTGTCAGCTTTATTTAGCACTTGACATCCTTGAGATCAGACCTGGGCCACGGTTACTGTCACACTACCTGTCATTTCTGTAGCCTATGTCTTTACGCTAAGACTATAATCCTGTCTGTTTATTCATATTAGGTCTGTGTTATGTGCCGTGCCACCACAAGGCTTAAACACTTGTGACTTTCTGTCTGTGACAGATTTATAGAACCTAAACCCTATTAAACGAGTGGGATTTGTTGTGGCAATAGGGTAATTTGAAAGGAAAGCCTGACTTTCCACATAACATCTTCTGCTGTAATCATGCGAGTTAGTGTACGTATTATCATCTGGTGTTTGGTCACATTACTTTCAGGTTTTTCCTGACACAGGTTTGGCTTGACACACTTTTATGAGGTGATATAAGGTCCACGGCATGTGAAAATGTTCAGTGATAAACTTCATTGTGTGTATTGGAAGTTTTGCGGTTGCCCTGTCAGCATTATGAGCCTTTTTATTCCAGCTATATGCTCAGGTGGTCTGCGTTAAATGTAACAAATATGTTTTAGTAACAAATTTGTGAGAATGAAGTTACAGGAAAATATGCAAGGAAAGCACTACTGATTACACGGAAGCTAGGTACACCAGATCCCGCGCAGGTGTGGAAACAAAGCTGAGGGATGATAATAGCTACCCACACCATGTACAACATGAAACCATGCAAATACTTTAACCTAACACCAAACCATGTCTGAGGCCAAACATGACAGAACAAGTAAAGTCTCATGTTGAACCACAGTAGCGGCTTTCATTCTTCCAACCTCAGCCTTTCCGACTTCATTGTCATTTCTTTACATCTTATGCATATTTCCTAATTCCATAACTTCTCTTATAGCTGTATTTAATTAACAGTGTTGGTTCTCTTTCTTCTCTTCTCTTCTCTGTGATGCTGGGTAGAGCAGGGGATAGAGGCTGTAATCAAATATGCAGCTCACCCTGTTTGTGCTCCATTCTGTTAAATCTGGCCCCAAAGTAGAGGGATCTAATTACTTCTCTCTCATGCAGAGAGGGTAAAACCAGGACTCCCCCGCTCTGTCAGTTTAGCAGAGGAACTGTACAATCTCACATTTTCACTACACTTTTTTAACACTGAAAAGGAAGGCTTAATCTTATTAGTGGTGGGATTCCAGTAAGCCTAATTTGTTGTATTGTAAAACATCAAGGTAATCTAATGGCTCTTTAAAGGATACAAGACAGATTACACAATGAGGACTCCAGCAGTCAGATAATGAGGACTACCCAAAAATAAGCAAATGAAAGAAAGAGCAAAACTGTGGAGCTGTTATCTCTTACAAAGATGCATGCAGGATACAAAGAGCGCTCTGCACAGGCCTGATGTGTGCACATACTGTATGCATACAGTACACACACAATGACTGGAAAAAAATTTACTCATACACACATACAGTACCATACAAATAGACACACAAAATGCCCACAGCCCGTGCGGAGAGGTTTGCAAAAGAACCAAACTCCCTCTTCGAAAAAACTCTGCATCTATCAAAGAGGACTCAGCAGGAGTTGGCAATGCTCGTCTCTTCATCTCTTTCTTTGCCTGCATTGTCCTTCTTTATTCTTCTCCAGGGATTTTTTTTCCAACAAAATTCACCGCTTTGTTTGGAGATTAGTCAAGGAGAAAAAGATGATGAGTGTGTGTGTGTGTGTGACCAAGTATGTGTATACTTTGGCTCTTTGTTGACAGCTGATGCAGACTTAATGTGATAATGACAAGATTATTCATACTGTTATTGACTGTTAAAAATCCGACTTTCCTTAAAGGACTACTCCACTAAAAATGTATAATTTGCCCTGGAATAGGCAGAATTTGTTACAATGCAGTTTTTGCAATAAGCTTTTTCTTGCCAAGGTTCTTTTACTGTTTCCTCCCCTAACATGAAAGTAGAAGTAGAAGGCTTAATCATCTGGATAATGATGACTTTGGTGTACTTTGGCTGGATAATTACAATGGAAAGACAAGTATGATGAATATGTAAAGATGTGTGTACTTGCACATAAACACGTGTTTTAGATGTGCGCACACTGATGTGCATATTAGAACCAGAATCAGCTTTATTGGCCAAGTATGTTGACACATGCTAGGAATTTAACTCCAGTTCTCATTAGCTCTGAATAAACTTAAAGACAGTGCAGAAGACAAATGTACAAGACAAGATGCTGAGAGGTGTAGTCGACCACACAAATGCTCAGAAAAAAAATTATACATGTGCGCGCACACACACACACACACACACACACAACACGCCAGCATGAGTCAGGCAGTAATTAAAAAAGTGCTCTGTTCTTGGAGTCACAAGTTTGCACTTGTCTGCAACCCTGAGAAATGCATAATGAGAAGCGAAGATAGTCAAAGAGAAGCAGGCTAACCTTCACTTGTCTTCTGTATTTTAACATTCTGTAAAACACCTCATCACCCTTCATCATCATACTTACAAGTTTCACCAAAAAATGCCTCTCTCCGGCGCTCATTGTTCCACATTCATCTTTTCATTTTCTACCTTTTTCTCACCAAGTGAACCAGCTGAAAGCTAGCTCTTGTCATTCTTAATTAGTATTTCTCTCCAGTGGTCAAAGGTTACATTTGGACTCCTAAGATAATGATAAACATCATGTCAGTGGTGATATGATGATGATGATAAGGGTAATGGCAACAATGATAGGAGACTGTAGGAGCAGACCACAAATCTATACAAAAAACCAATTCCAAATATTAGTTTGCATGGAAACCCCAACACAGATCACATCCCTCTGGAGCCATGGTACCCAGATCAAAACTCAATTTAGCTTGTGCTTTAAACAGAACAGGCTGTGTTCTCTACTCCTGATGGCGGGGGATTGATCATCTCTATAGACCAGAATTTAAATTATGTCACCAAATGTCCAGACTGTAGGAAATGCTTAGCTAGAGGGGATGCAGGACCTCTCCTATTAATGCTACTGCTGTGTTTTACCCACAGAAAAATGTTGATCGCTTGCATTTATCTTATTACTGTTGTACATGATGTTTATTATACCTTATTTTTTTCTATTTTTCTAAATATTTTTATGTCTATATTGAGTGGCTTTGATATAATGTAGTCTGTCCCAGATAAGCTCATGTTACTTGTCCGTCTTTTGCGACTGTATGTGTCCACCCTTTAAGATTTGTGCACAAAACCAAAAGTACGGTGCTCTCGAAACGACGTCAAGTTATGTTTATTTCCTCGCATTACAACCTGGCCTTGTAACTTTTGCTGCAGCTAATAGGCCTTTTTCACAGCAGACATTTTGACTTATCATAGTAAAATATCAGGACCCTGAAACTCAAGCAGCTAAATGGAATTCAGCCAGCATTCATTTTACTATTTACACCTGTGCTTTTCCTACCGTGACAAGTCAAATCAACTTTTTATTAGATCCTCTTATGTTTTTACCTTAAGACCTTGATGTTTGGTTGTAAAGCACCCTTTAAATTACTTTTAAAAAAACAAACACACTCTGGTTTTGACTTTAAATATGCTCTCACAATGTGAAAATGTCGATAACATTGCTACAGCGTCTGTTACTGTTACTGCCACTTCTCTGCTAACTTACAGTTGGCTCATTTTCTCTAGCTTTCTATTTTGTATGTCTTTTTTTCTCACCAAGTTAACAAGACCAGTGCTTATGACTGGATCTTTGGCTGGAGATCTGATAAACAGAGATCCTCCAGCGTGTTTGTATTCTCGCCTTTCTTTAACAGCACTGATATCATGGTCCAGGATGGATGGCAAGTGTGAAAGGACACTCTGCAGCACTCTTGGGAACAGTGCTGGGCAAGTGTGCTCCACTTAGTGTGCTGCCAGAACAACTCTGACAGCATGTTAATGCTAGTGAGGCGACGGGTGCCAATATTCTACCCCGTATTAAGGTTTTCCACTAGAGCAGATGCCATATGTTCTTTTCCGCCACAGCCACATGTCCCCTTCCCTTTCAGCTTCGCCTTAAAGGGACCAAGTGTAAATGAGGGGAAAATCAACAGATTTTTCCTCAGCTTTCTGTTGCTAATGTGTTTCTGTGTTCAGAAGCCAGCACAGTTGGAACAAGAACAGTCTTGACACAAATAAATAAATAATAAAAACATCACCATTCTTTTTTTTTTCCCTTCACAGTAAAAGCACCCTGTTTTAACATGTATACTAGCTTCCTGGCTTCGCATTTTTCTCAAGGAATGGATTTCCATACAGCAGATGATCTTTGGCACATATCACGATCCTTACTTATACTGAAGGGATGAAACTTTTTCTGTTGGAATGTATGGCAAGTGTGTGTTAAATAGACAGAGACGAGAGTCAAATCAAACACAAAATATGTATAAAATAGTTTGCTCTGAAACAAAAATAAAAAATGCACAAATCAAGTCAATGTCTGTCTTCCTCATTCACTTGTCTTCCCTTGCTTTTGTCTGTCTTTCTTCTGATGGAAGTGAGTTTGTGTGTGTAAGTGCGACAGAGAAAGTGAATTTAGTTTTTCAACAGAAAAGCAATAGACTCCTGCAGTTGTTTTCCCCTTTTTTTTTGTTTAAAAAAAAAAAGGCAAACTTTATCACACATCATCAACTTACCTATCAGTGACAGATAGTGCGTGCATGTCTATTTCCATGCTGCACAGTCAGACAGTTGGTTATCATTTTCAGAGCACAGAGAGAATACACTCACACTTACGTATGATATACATACACAAACCAGAACATCCATCGACTTACCAGACAGGACATTTATTATACTGCTAGTCCCATTTGTGACCACAGCATCGCATTTCCTACGCAAACCTTGGGGGAAATACCCCAAAACATAATACCCGTTATGCAGCAGTGTTGTTCCTTATCCGAGTCTAGGGTCTACAGATTATAAAGCCCCATGAGGCAAATATGTGATTATATAAATACAATTGACTTGACTTTACTGACTTGTAGCTACGGGAGTGGAATCACCTACGCAACACCATGTTCTCCTACAAGGCTGGTGGTGATAACGTCCCTTCCTGCTGGTAGGACTCTTCTCTTCTCTTGATGTAGTTAGTTCAGGTTTTTCCAAAACAACAAATCAAACAATTCACCCTTGCAGGGTTGTCTCCATGTGGCATCTCTCAACATTCACCATATGCCTTTTTCACAGAAGGCAATTTGACATGTAACAGTAGTGAAAGCACAGGTATCAATAATTAAACTAATGATGGCTGAATTCCATTTAGCTGCTTCAGTTTCAAGGTCCTGGTATTGTACATGCTGGCTCACTGTCACACTGTCATGACTTACTGGGACGCTTGAGTAGAACAGAGCCAGTTAATGTTATTAGTAACACCTGTGCTTTTCCTACTATGAAAATGTCAAAACGTCTGCTGTGTAAAAGGCCTGTTGCTCTCTTGGTCTTTCCCAGATGTCTTGCATCAGTGGTGCCCCAGCCAGACCCCACACTCACGTGTGTGACATCAGCGTTGACCCACCAATCTTTTCTTCTACCAAAGGTGAAGACTTGTCATAACACATTCCTCTTACAATAATTACCGTCTCATGACATGGCTTCCCACTCTCTATTGCCCTCTGCCTCCCCATATCTATGCCTCTTTTTTCTCAATTTTCATTCTTCGTTTCCTCACATCTCCATCGCGCTCTCTCTCTAGTACGTTATCTGGTGTGAACAAAACACTTCAGGGTTGTTTTTGTTGCCAAGTCTGTCAAATTGAGTTGGAATCATCATTTATTGGGTAGATTTCTTGTCGTCGTATTTTTTTTCCTTCTTTATTTCCTTGCTCCTTCTCTCTGATGCTCATATTTATCCAACATTATCCCCATCTGAACCAAACCGACATGTTTTGAGCTCCATTTGTATAACAAGATATTTCCCAGGCACCTCATAATGAAGAGAGGGATGAGTTTGTTTACTCAATTTACCAACTTATCCATCAGACTCAGTTTGGATTAGTCTTTATTTTTGGGATTGGATTGACTTTTCCTATCAATCTCTGCCTCTGCTCCCTCTGTCTCGTACTCATGCCCATCTCTCTCTCTCTCTCTCTCTCTCTCTGTCTGTCTCTTACTCTCTTTCTCGCTCTTTTTTCTGTTTTTATTAGGAAGAATATTCGCAAACAATTCTGCCAAAACATGGAGGTACATGCTACCTGCACATTAAATCCCCTAACCCCTGCCCTGTGTGTTTGTGTCACAGTACAGTATGTGTGTGTGTCAGTGAGTGAGAGAGGGAGCTGGTTATTGCTGTATAAGACCAGAGCTGCAGTTTTCTCCCACTTCAGGACTATCCTCTGTTTTATGAGGTTATGTTCAGTGTTGTTTTCCTCATTCTTTCTCACTGATATCAGTCAGTTGTTTAATGGTTCATTCAACCTTTTCTCACCAACTTGTATCATATGACCAAGTCATTTATTAGGTGTTTGGGTGTAAATACATTGAATGACCTGGATTAAGTTTCAAATATACACTTCTGTATGCATTAAGTGTAGATTCAAATAATTCCATAGGCCATACTTTTTCAAATTCAAAAAGTATGGATTGAAACTGAGAATAGGTTACAGCAACATATTTATTTCGAATAATTGTTGGCCACACTTTGTGCAATTCAAGACACTAGTTTTAATTATTAAAGTATTCATTGATCTATCGATCTTAACAGTCCTTAAAGTTTTGGAAATCTATCTCACTCTGAAAAGGCCTTCAAAAGCACAATCCATGATCCAGTTTCCTCTCTCACTCGCAATTCAGTGTCTCACTCTTCAGCTGTATCATTACAATAACTTTGCCTCCTACATCATCCAGTGGGTATTACCATGTATATATTTATGACTGTTTATTTTTGTTGTCTCCCTCTCTGCCTGGGCAAGCCCAGACTGTAAACCTTATCAAACATTCTGTCTGATCAAAACCTATGAATTATGAATAGAGGAACAAACAAATGTATGTGTAACTGTGCGCGTGTATGTGTGTGTGAGAGAGAGAAGGAAAGGGGAAAAGTAGACAGTGAAAAAGATAGTGGGATTGAGTCTGATCAGGATTAATGAGTTATGATAATGAGAACAAACAACTGTTTGATAGTGGAAGAGGAAGCCCTGCAGATATTTTCAGTTGAGCGCATGAGAAAGAGACAGAGAAACAGAGGGAAAATGTTTTGTGTACTTTCTTTGCTATGAGCAATTTGTATGATCCCAGTGTGGTGCATGTGTGTGTGTTTAAGTCTGTCTTAAAAATGCATGTACTGTAAGTCTGTATGTGTGTATTTACATTAGACTTTGTCTGTGAGTGTTAGAGTCACAGTCACCAATTCTTAATTTGTAACTTTTCAAATTATGTTTATTTACCAAATCATCAGATGATGAGATGTGTGTATGTGTGTGTAGAGCTCACTGAGCAATAACTGCATTGCTTTCTGACAGAAACATTTATTTATTTGTGATTTGTGATTTTGGGCTATATAAATAAAATTGACTTGACTTGATCTCTGCTGCTTTATTTAGGAACAGATGTTTTTGTTTCACGAGTTTCTTTCATGTCAAGCCCCTCTCACACATCCACGTAGCTTTGTAAGTGAACAGTTAAACATGTCAATGTACAATTAACATGTTGGCATCATGTTTAAAATGACCCTAAGTTGTTTATCTGCTCTGGCAATCAGCCTAGTCAGAACAAAGCAACATTTCCCTAAATTATATTATAATGTTCAGTGTTCCACTATATTGCATTACTTCAGAAAACCTTATTCACATGTAAACAAAAAAAATCCAATAACTAATTTTTGTTAGCTTTGAAAGACAATTTGCTAAAAATAGTTACCTGACGACCTTCCTCTGTATCTTTTCTGTGAATGTGGGGGACTGGAAACCTGGGGGTATTTCATGTTTCTGTTGTGGCTGTGTGCTAAAATGATCATATGGAATTATTGCCGAGCCCAGCACGGAGATGTTCTTTGTTTTTTTTCTCTTGTCATGTGTTCTTTTTTCCTGATAGTGCAGGACAATACAGATATCAAAAATGGGACAAGTCATCTTAAATTGTCAACCTTCAGTTCATCAAAATGCTTTACTCACAAAATAATCAGCATGTGAGCAAAATGTATACCAACAAGGACATTTCACACAGCTGTTAGCCCTACTGAGATCTGACTCTTCATGGCTATACTCCCTCTGTTCTTCATCCTCAAAAGTAGTCAGATTCTGTTGCCACACAAGTAAGTCTATGATTGTTCTGTAGTTCAGATGACCCTTTAAATACTCTGCTGAGAAACTGACAGTGGTTGGAGAAGTTGTTCTCCTCATCAGCGATAGGCTTAGACATCCTGTGCATGTAAGTGTGTTTGTGTATCTGTGTCGTCTTTGAAAACTGGGCCCATCATATCTGCCAAGGCTTACTTCCTCCCACACACCTGGATGGCCACCTGGTCCATCCACCAGGAGCATTACAGAGGATGACACACGCACACACACACACACAGACACACACACACACACACACACACACACTAGCCCAAAACTCTCCATGACGGTTTGATGTGTGTGTAACATCATGTGCTGTGCTGTTCACTTAGAAGAGAAACAGGCTAGCCTTCTGTTCAGCCTCCAGGTGAAGTATTGATCCCCCCCCCCACCCTACCCCTCTGCATCTCTTTCTGCATCTCTCTCTTTCAAGCCTGGCCTCCAATAATCAATAATTTTGTAATATTATGTTTCATGCACAGAAAACAAAAACAATAATGGGCACAAGACAAAACTAGTGCCAGACAGGAGTCTTATTCTACTATCTCTGGTCCATAAGAAGACTACTACTAGTACTTTGATGGCAGCAGCTCTAAATAGAATCAGCAGGACAAACAGTTATAGACAGCAGGGTTACTAGTAAAGCCTATAGCAAACTGATGAGGTACAGCTGTGTGGATCAACAGTACAGTTGAAATTATGGAGTTAATGGCTGAACCATCATGTTGCTCAGTGTTGAGGAGGTCTCCAAAGACTGGCATCCTTCTCTTTGACAGCAGTCGGTCAACAGTGTGAGCACATGTATAGGTGAAAGAATTACTGTCCTTCTATGTCTGTTTGTCCCGGGTTAAGATGGGCTTTACTCTCAGTTAAAAACTACAAACGCTGCAGATCAGAGGTAATGCCATGCAGCAGCACCACCACTCTGCTCAGTCATGCAAGGACTCTATAGCCAAAAACAAGAAGTTGGTCTCCAGAAATGAAGCCCTGAGGGAGGAAATTGGCAACCAGCAAAGAGTTCAACGGGGAGTGTGAACGAAAGAAGCTGGAGAGTGAAAATAAAACTCTTCAGCGAACATTGGCTAAATAAAATGTCAAAACTTGGAAAAGGCTTTGGAGAACAAAGAATGCAAACAAGACAAATTTAACATCAAAACACAGATAGAACGAGGAGATAAATCAAGACAAATAAAAGGAAATCTCCTTCCTTTAGGGAACTATTCTTGCTTAGAAGGAGATAAACGACTCTGCTTGAAGCTGCCTGGAAAGAGGACAGCGACAAGATCAGAGCTGCATCTGAAAGCCACCTGATAGCAATCAAGGCCACCTGCAAGAGCCAGTGGATCATGCAGGGGGAGGCCAAAGCCACAAATCTGATGGAGATGAAAGAAAAATGGCAGAAGAAGGTGAGCTAGGTGGGAGAAGTGATCAGCAGGGTCACGGAAAAAAAAGGAAGGCTTGTATGAAGGCACATCTCCAGAGCAGGAGCTGAACCAGAGCAAGATGGAGTGGAAAGTCAAACACGATGCTCTGGAGGAGAAGCAAGACAAGCAAGCTGGTAGGAAGGATGTGACTTGCCAAAGAGAAGGAAACAACAAAAAGGCAAGAAATAGTGAAGAGGGATAAGTGTAGATGGTTCAGTGGTAAAGAAGGCCCTGGCTGGTGCCTTCTTTAGGTCTATAGTTAATATGTTCTCAGAGTGTTCACATACGTTTCTGTGGATGCTCCAGCCTCCTCCCACACTCCAAAGACCAAGTTCAGCAGGATCATGTGTGTGTTTTCGGTGAAAATATGGTATTCTGGAACATGTTCAGGGTGAATATAAGCTTCAAATTTACAAGTCTACTATAATAACCCTTTAAACTGATATAATTAGGTGAAGTGGTGGTTTAAATCTTCAGTTTGGGAGGATTTCAAATTCAGCTCAAGGCCCCGCATGGGCGTGAGCCAAAAAACACCAACAACACTTCCAGAAAAGTAGACACAGCTGACTTTTTAATTAACCTAGAAGCTTACTGGACATGTTGACATGTCTTGTCTGCGGATCAAGACGTATTAAGCATTACTGACTGAAGAGAACAGTTCAGTTGATCTTTTTGTTGAATTCTTTGAAATAGATGCACAGTAAATAGTTCTTAAGGTCAGTGAATGATGCTGTCTTTTCACTGTGCACTAATTAGAACAAATTAGAACTAAAGAGTCTTTACTTAATAGATTGACCATTTTGTCACCATGGAAACCTATTGGTTACAGTCTCAACAGGCAGCTCTGCTGACAGATAACAGCCATAACAGCACACTATTTCCTAACTGGGTTGTGGGCCGTGCTGTATTGTATATTGATCTATAATGCATGCTGCTGGCAGGGAGAGAGCAGAATTGGATTCCCCAGAAAGAGGGATGACGATAGAATTGGCAACCCTGGGCTTCCTGATCCTCCTGTTTTGCATATACAACCTCAACCGCTGATTGAGAGCATACCTGATCATGCTAAATGGAGTTGAGTCTGAACACTTTGACAGGACTGCATAATGGAGCAGAAGTTGCTTAAATTGATTCCTTGAAATATTGATAGGTATTAAAAGCACTGCTGACCACTGAAGAAGCGGAACTGAGGTCATAGCCTCACTGGTGCATACAGTACAACTCACTGTCTTATTTGCCTACACAGATGTACACACATGCATGCACACTTTATACAATCATAGCAAATGCACCACGTAGTCTAGTGTCTATACAAAAAGTTCATGTTTTCTTTTACAGAGGCTTCTCCCTTTAAATATTGTACTCTCTCATGGTGACACGTCATTCCTCTGTTTGTTTCGTTTATTACGTGTATCAAGGTTAGTCCAGTGGAAGTATGAAAGACTCAGACTTTTGTATACAGTGCGACTGCATTTCAGCCAAACCTAATTTTCTGCACTGAGGACTTTATGGTGAAGTGAGCTCCAATGGCACTGCTACTAACATAACCAGACAAAGAACCAGGGAAAGCGAGCTTTGACTTTTGATTTGGCTTAAGCAACAAAACAACATTCAGCATTATCTAACCTTGCCATCTCCGGTGATCTGTGTTGAATAAAAAATATGAATTGCTGTGTACCAAACAAGACTTTGGTGACTGCTCTGCAATGTGTTTTATGCCAGCATGCCCAGTTCAGTGCTTAATCAGCCCAGGTTTTGGCGAAAGGACCAACACCTAATTTACGCAGTGCATGAGGTTGTTTTTATGTGTACCAGAGATGGCACACTGGTACCACTCCAATAACTGTTTTTCGCAATAATGACACATGGGTCTGCATGGGTCCCATGCCATTAACTGCCGAGCACTGTGGCATCCAATTGCTGCCTCTATGACTCTCCATGCCTGCCTTGATATCTTCTTTGAAACCCATAGATCACTGATGGTGGAGAAGCCATAGTTCCCTGGGTCAGCAAGATCTGAAAGTCCATCACTGTGGCAGTAGGACCACACACAAGGAGAAGGTGTAAAATCTAAACAAGATATTCTTTCTTGTATCAGATCACCATTTAAGCCAGGAATTGTCATTCTATGTTTTGCGTGTACGGAGACATGGTTGACCTCACCAACAGCGTTGCCACTGCCGTTGGCTTTTTCAGGATTAAGGCCACATGACATATTTGCAGTCTAGCCAAGGCTGGCAACAAGATAAAGGGGTTGTGGGGTTTCCTTTGAGGAGTTGTTTGGATCTTTTATTGCAATTTTGATGCAATATTTCCAGTTGCTAAAGAACAAACTCAGCTGTGGTGGTATCCTCCTCTTGCACTCAGACTCCCCCGTCAGTGCCTTTAAGTGCAGAGAAGGTGTCTCCCCTTTGCTCAGAAAGACTGGCTATATTTTGTTTTGGGTCTTCCACAATTATGTGCACAGCACTCTAGGCTGACGCATTTTGGCAGACCTATTTTAGCTATGTGTGTGTGACTTTTGTAAAATGTAACTACTTATATCCTTATAATTACACAGAACCAAAATCACTTATATTTCAAATATAATCAAAATGTCAAGCACTAAAGCAGAACAATAATCTGTCACACACAGGAGTTGTGGGTTTCAAACTGAAGCAGCATTTGATCTCCGAGTAAGCCACATTTGTGGCTACGGGGCAAGGTATCTTTAGCATTTGTGCCATTTGTGCCATTTGTGTTTTAACAGAATCACATAGCTGAGCTCAGGCATTATGATGTTTTGAGTCGGTTTATCAAACTAGTAATGCAAGAACAGTGGAGCAAGCAAGTTTTGAAAGGACTGAAGCAGAGACGTGTTGGGACTGGGGGAGATGAGTAAAAAAAGAGTAAGAGAAAGTGCTTTAGACAGAGAGCAGTAGGGGCTACACAAGCTAAAAGAAAGATATCTTTTAAGGCAGAAAAATATAGGAGTGAGAGTCAAATTCAAGCGGTCTATTTTGTAGTGCCGCAAAGGCATGAAACTGATGCAAGGCCTTGTAACGTGGGCACACATACACACACACATACAGTACATACACATTCAAGCAAATCTACACACAAACAGACTTACATTTTTTATTTATGTTCATATCTTCAGCAAAACTTAAAGCTTACAGATCACAGGAGGAAATGGCTACACAACTCAGCAGCTTTGCATGGACCAGTGACACGTGTCAATATCTACTACAACACATCACACTGGCACCACCCCAGGAGTTCAACAATCAGTCCTGTTCCACATTCTACACAAATGCCGATAATAACTGATGACAAACAATGTGTTGCCAGGTGCTCGTGACTGTCTGTCAGCAGACTTGCCCTCTGGAGGCTCCACGTCATTTTGTGGGGAATGTGGTTTGAGTCACTGGCTTTCAATGTGTGGTTCATGACCCAGCACTTGGTCCTTTCTTTTTTATGTACTGTATCTTTCTATCTTTGTCTCCTAAAAAAAGAAAAAAATACTCAAAAGTGCAAGAGGAGCTGGTTTCACTCTTAAGCAACACTTTCCGGTCATTCTGAACGGTGACCATCCTAAAACCTTCCCCAAAAAGCCTTTCTGCCTGTCTTTGCTTTACTAATGACCCTCAATGTTGCACAGATATATCAGGGAGAGAGTTGTGGAAACATGCCTGCATCCAACTTGGCTCAAAAGGTCTTTTAAACCACATCCATTCACTTTGCCTGTCCCACAAAAACACCTGCATTTTCAGAGTTTGAGAAATCAAAAGGCTACACTGAGAAGTAGTGAAAACTACACCACATGACACAAACAGATGTGTTGTCACCAACAACACATCTTTTTTTAAATCTCGAAATACATGAATAAGTTTCCTGTATGTACACAAAAGAAGAGGTTGTGCAAGTCGTATGGGGTGTGTAGAATAACTGATCCAAAGTTCTGAAGCACAACAGCAAACTAAGGAGAAAAAGTCAGACTGTGGGTGTTGTCTGTTTACTTAAAGCTCCAATTAATATACCTCTTTATTAGGTGAATAGATCAAAACTGAGGAGAAGGAACCATGAAGGCAAATGTCACACACAGTCTAGGAAAATCTACTCAAGCTAGAGATGTGGTGTAATAAACTCCACAAAGATATCCAAATACCATGCTCTAATTATGTTATCAACATATGCCTCTAACATCAAAGTCAGCTTTTCATTTAAAAAAAGCACAATCATGCCATTTTCCCTGTCTCTTATTCAAGCGTAGTCTAATCAAAGACCTGTTATGAATAAATTGCTCCTCTGAAAAGTTGGGGCAAGCCTGGAAACTTTACTTGTGTTCGTTTGTGTTGTTCCTGAACATTTACACATAAAACAAGGGTAACAGCTCTGCTTGTGGACCATAGGCTATGCCTCATAATACCAGAGTGTTGGATAGAGCAAACAACCATAAACTAGTAATATTTTGTGCCTGAATAGACTTCCCTTTTCATTGTTTCTGCACCCAAGAAAGAAAAAATATTATCACACAGTTTAAAGTGTGGAGACACTGCACCATCTTTTAGGCTTTTTCTCTGATGCAGAGTTATAAATATAGTCTCTTTATCTTCAGCATAATTTGTCAGCTGAGTTTAAGTACATGCTAACTGCATCAATAATGGCAGTGGTTTTCCAACCTTTTCATGCTTATAACAACTTCACTTGCATCACCTTGTCACAGGTTGGTTGTGAGCAATTTTCCCTCTAAAATTGTTTCACTTGAATAATATTTAAAGGCCTGTAGAGACAAATTACCCTGTAAAAAAAGCCTGAAAAATAAACATAATTCTGTGAAGCAGAAATATGTTTTTCTTCTTCCTATTCCATTAATCATTTTACCACCCCTCAAATGTATCTTGCAACCTCTGGGAGTGTCCTAACCCTCAGGTTGGGAACAACTGCTTTGTAGAACTGAAAGCACATGCAGGTGTCAAATACTGACAGATGAAAAAGTCATGTTTCTTTCCCACTTATTCCATTGCTGTGAAGAAAAAAAACAAAAAAACAAGTTCCCTAATATCGACATAAGTGCTATTGATCATCATGTGGCCCAGCGGGCGTTTTCCAAGTACTTTGACTTTGGCGTGGAAGTATGTCTGTTCTGTTTCAAACTAATAAGTCATTGATTGATCTTGGATGCAACAAACACACCTCACCGAAATGTCTAAACACAACAATCCCTGATTGATTTCTCTTCTCTGCAAGGTTAGAACTTTGATATTCAATGTGGCAACTCTTGTCTGACCCCACATCCCCTTGTGCATCCATATGTGGAGACTTATTTGTATTTGCATTGTGTGCAAATGTTTACTGCATGTTTGCGTTTATGACTGAGAAGTGTGTATCAGTGTATGCATGTGGGTGTTTGCAGGAGGTCGTAAGACAGTGAGAAGCTGCCTGAGAGACAGAGAGAGGCAGTGACAGTGACTGAGTGGAACGCCTTTAAGCATTCAGCCTTCCATCTAATGTCAGTGCTGGCTGAGAGGATCTTTTCCACATGTGACCTGTAGAGGTCCCCGTTGTACTATGGCAGTGGTCAGGTGTGTGAGGCAGTGGGTGGGTGCAGTGTTCAGTGTGTGTCTGACTTGTAGCAAAAGGTCATATTTACTAATCTGCCGTGCAAATTTGTGTGTGTGAATGAGTGTCTCCTATCACCAGACAATATGGTATTGGACGATTTTGCAACATTTTCAAACATTCAATGCCAATGCCTTCCTACACTGTATTCCTACAATACATTTGTTGCAACTTAAGCTGAGGTTAGCTGACGTGGTCATGGTTAAAAAAAACAACAGGAATTCACTCAGCCGGCTCACATGGAGTGGATTAGTACGTGAATGCAGAGTCCGAACAGCTTCTTCTTCTTCTTCTTCTTCTCTCTCTCTCTCTCTCTCTCTCTCTCTCTCTCTCTCTCTATCTCTCTCTCTCAGAGGAATAAGCGCCAGTCCTTTACCAGTCTGCTGCATCTTCTTGTAAAGCTTATTCTCAATGTGGTCTGCAAAAACAAATGCCAAGTTTCTGCTTCTTTTACTTAACCTCTATAGTGTTCGTGTGTGTGTGTGTTTAATACAACCTTATCTTCATTAATGTATGTGTAAGTATGAAATTCCAAATGTCCACGAGACCCATTTTAATCAGACTCTCTGTGTGTGTGTGTGTGTGTGTGTGTGTGTCAACATAGTTATTTTACTCACACGCAGTTTTTGTTTCAGTATCTTCACACTCATGGTAAATTGTTGCTGGACCTGACTGCATCAGTGAAGCATGTAACATGCTTATTTGACTTGTGAATATTATATAAATGCAATATTGATGCACAATTAAGAAAGATATGTAGGAATGCTGTTTTCTCCTCAGACATGGTGCTACTGGTTAGTGTTAGGATAGGATATACTGTATATAAACTTCAAAACCATCAAAATATTAGTTATGTAAAAGTACATAAATATTAACATCAAAATATACTTAAAGTAACACAAGTAAATGTACTCATTATGCAGAATATCAGAGTAATATATATCATATCACAGGATTATAATTAGTGATGCATTAATGTGTAAACATCACTAATGTTGCAGCTGGTAAAGGTGGGGTTAATTTCAACTACTTTATATACTGCCGGGTAGCTTAATCCATAATAATACATCATCATTTATTAGTTGAGTTATATTTTGTATGAATAATCTGAATCTGCAAAGTAACTAATAACTAATATTGTCAAAAATAGTATAATTTTGGCTTCCAAAATGTAAAGTAGAGCACAAACATGTGTAAAGTATTAAGTAGCATAAAATGGAAATACTCAAGTAAAGTACAAGTACCTCAAAATTGTACTTAAGTACACTATTTGAGTACATTCCCCTACTGCCATAGACTGCACCAATTTTCACTTGAAATTTCATATTTTTCAACAAACTTGTGCCTTGAAAATAATTTAAAAGAAGCCAAAGCCACATCAAAATTCTACACATAGTGCCTTCAAAAAGCAATTCTGTCCCTTGATGCGTGTTCTGTCAGAGTTGTGCATCTTAAACAAAACAGAGGTGATTGCTTGTCTATTGAATGCTGACTGAATCTATCCATACAAATATTGTGTTAGGTTAAAGGAGGAATTGTTGGTTTCACAGCTAGATTGGCAGCAAAACCATTATTTTAATGAAACAGAATCCTAAACTTATTTTCGACTTACACAGCAATTATCCACATTGATTTCTCCTCCTACAACAGCAAAGAAAAGAACAAGAAAAAAAACATTCAAAATCTGGGCTGCTGCAAAAGACAGACAGTGGACACCACAGCTGAAGTAGATGTCACAAAGCTGAAATGCCTTCAGTGGACTTCATGAGTAAATGTGTGTTTGTGTATGGTTGGATCTGTGTCTCAAGTGTTATTTACAGGATGGAGAAGGCTCCAGCACAGACAGAGCAGCAGATGCCTGGGCAGCCTGGCTTGGCCTCTCTGCTCGCCCACAAACAGGCACCATATTGACTGTCTAAATTCAGCACGACAATAGTCATAAAGATTGATTTATAAAATGCCTGCTTCACAGAACAACGCCCATCTTTATTTGCACAGACCGCCGTGTATGTGTGAAAAAGAGAGAGAGAGACTGCTGTTATTTTCCACTTTGAAAAAGTGAACTTTAAGTCACTTCTGCTAAGAACTGTATTTTTGTAACACATGGACCAAACATGAAAGGTCATTTAGAGCTCAGAGAGAAATTAAGACACACACACACACACATGCCCAGAAAGCGAGATAAATACACAGAAGAAGTGAGTTCGATGTGGGGATCATGGATGGATTGCATTCATTTCTTTTCCTTCCATTTCCCTTATTCCCTCCACCACAGCTGGAGAAGCAAATGTCAGTGAGGTGTTAATTGCTGCCGCCTCGTCTCTCAAGCCCTGATGCACTAAAAGCAACGGAGCATGTCAATATGTGATGGATGTGTGTGTGTGTGTGCGTGTGTGCACTGTATGTGCTTGTCTGTGGGTGTGTAAGAGACAGAGATGAGTAACTGAGTCTTCTGTAAAGTAAAGGCAAAATGATTCAGTTGCATAATAACCCTTAATAAGGAGTAATGCTCTCGGTCAACGCTTGTGAAAAACATACATTCTTCTCTTATGTTCATCTCCTCATCTCCTCTCCCATCCCTTGAACTCCTCCTTTTTTCCAAGCTTCCTTTCCTTCCCCTTTCGTCTCCTTTACTTTGTACTCGCCGTCTCTCTCCATCTCTTTCACGTCAGCAAACAGCTCTCTTTCCATCTGACCCTGTGCGACATCAGCATAACACTGTTAGGTGATTACTCGCCGAGGGAGCAAGATGTAACCGGCTACAGAATATCATGCAGCAGCGCCTGATTAACAATCTGTCTGAGACGTGTTGTGCAGCGGCTGCTTTCCTCCAGTGGTTTTGGCTGCTGCCTCAGAGGACAGCGAAGGGACAATGACTGGGGTCCAAGAGCACTAATGGAATCAGGCGCAGTCACTAGCGTGTGTGTGTGCGTGTGTGTATGTGTGTGTGTTTGTGAGAGAGAGAGAGAGAGAGAGAGAGAGAGAGAGAGAGAAAGAGAGAGTAGTGGGAAGGGTACATCACTCATTGTTGAGCCCCAGGACTGACAATGAATGAGGAAGAAGCTGGAAAATTCAAGTCAATAAACAAGACACTCAAACAGATACACACATATACACTTTTCTCTCTCTCTCTCCATCTCTCTTTCTCTTTGTGCTTTACATCCTACTGACTCAAACACTCCCTCTCTCTTGCTCTCTTTGTGGCTCACTCTCGCCACTCCACCACTGTTCACCTTCATGTGCAGACATGATATGAGGGATGGTGAGATGGGCCTGACTGGCTTCAGTCGCACCTACGCTAAAAGGCAAACAGTGACAAGATCCAGCCCATTTCAAAATATAACACACATTTTCACCCCCATAAGGGAAAATAAAGATGTGTTTTGGGCAGATATTGGTTGTGAAAGATTTTCCTCTGCCTTGGAGTTCAGGACTGGGAGAGAGAAAGAAGCAGCAACAGAGGCAGAGAGAGAGAGAGAGAGAGAGACAAAAAGCAGACAAATAGAGGGAAACGCAGAGAGACAAGGTAGAGGCAGAGAATGAGCATGACAGAGCATCTGAGTCTGCATACACCCCCACAAGTGAGAGCGATAACAAAAAAGAAACAGAAAGAGGCCAAAAGAGGATGCATTCTTTTTCCTCTCAATTAAGTGGCATGCTTTGTCTATGGTTACTTCTCACTGCCTAGATCCTCAAGCTCTCAGTCTGCTGGGGGTGTTTTTTTTTACCAGCTTGTCCTGACAACTGGGTGAAACAGATGAAACCGATCCTATTTGTTGTTGAAGTGCTATTTTCATGTTAATGCTTCTTGTTCTGTTTTCTCGGGGTCTGTGTTGTTTTTGTTTTCTCGGCACTTAGAGATTGGGAACTTTGCCCCCTCCGGAACTGTTCCAATTCCAAGTTCCCAGTTTGCTCATCAGTGCGCGCGTGTGTGTTGAGTGTGTGTATGTAATGTGTTTGTGAGCTATATATTTCAAAATGGACAGAAAAAAAAACCTGAGTGAGTTTGAAGAAGGAAAACAGAGAAACAACAGCAATTAATCTTCAAAGTAAGTTATAGAATCGTTATCAGCAGCCAGTAAATGACCAGAAATTGACATGGAAGACTGAATCTGTGGGTTAACATGAGTACAACCTCAAACAATGGGCCCCACTTTAACCTCAAATTAAGGTAGGTTAAGGTAGTCAAAAACAACTATAGATTAAGATACAACTCAGTTTTGTCATGCCACATTTCCAGTGTCCCTGTATCTTTTTTACTCAGTCACTCACTCGCTGTATCACTCATATTTACACAATACATATGCACCTGTGCAGAAATACAAAATACATGAACCTGCTGTAAGCATAGTTACACCCATTGAAACATCATGTATTGCTCCTAGAGATTGTGTACACTGGATATTCATATATACTGCATTCCACTGCCTGTGTTAAAGTATACAGTATTGTATCTCCTATTTGATCAGTTGGTGGAAAAAACACCACAGCGTTAAAGCTCTGTTTTCCAGATGCTCTATTGCACACATAAATCAGGGCTTGGCTTCCCAGAAGCATCATCAGATATGGGTCAACCAGAGGCCTTTTTTGCATGTAACAACATAAACTGGCTAGTTGCTGTTTGACTGCAGGAAACAGAAATCCTTGTAGGATTTTTTTTTCACTGTAATGGTTTGAAAACAAGCACTTTGATTGCATAACACACAAAAAATCTACAATGTTTACAATCTTCATTTTGCCAGATTTGTCTCTTTTTTGTCTCAAACTTGTCTCTTTTAAAAAGAGACAAGTTTGAAGATACACACAACCCCCAAACTTAGTCATCGTGGTTAAACACAAACACGATGTAATGACAACAACAAAACTGGTAAAGTCAATAATGTGAAGGCAGAGAGAAAATAATGATGAGTATGACTGATGCAACTGACTTTATAATGTATTCAGTAATAAAGATCCCATTGACGAAGACAATGACGATGCCTTCACTGCAGCTATGAAAACAGTGACACTGATGACAACATGATATTATGTTGTGATGATGATTATCATTGTCAACCCATTTTCTTTTTGGAGGCCAATCCACCCTCATTCATTCACACAGTTATCAATACTCAAGGTGAGATTCCCCTGTGGGGTGGGCCAAAAGTAATGACTTACTATCATGATATAATGGTATCAGTACATGGACGTTAGCTGAGGGCACCAATTAATTGTAATTGGAGATTTTTTAGTCGGCCATTGGCCTACACAACTTTGGACAGCAGCCTTCAGGGTCATGCAAACCGATATTTCAAGGGACACCACATCATGGAATACCGTCACGTATTTTGCTGCCAACCAAGGTGAAACAGGATTTAAGCTAATGCTGTCACCAGCTGGGGACTGAATGAGCAGTGACTGAAAAAGAGAAGCACCTAGTTAGCTTTTGAGAGCTATTGTGGTTAAAAATGTTTCGGTTAGCTCAGTTTGCTGCCGTTTATTTTTGACGGGCAGGCCTGGCTGGTTAATAGCCTCAGCTAATGTCAGTGAATGCATGAAACCTTGATTAAAAGTAGTAGAATGGGTGCAAAGGAGAACTAATAAACAATAATGTATAATGTAATATAATAATAATAATAATAATGTATAATGTGATATTTGTCAATAGCATTGACATACACAGGCACATGTGTATACCACATGATTTGTTTGGACCAGTCGGCTCTTTTCAATCAACAAAAGTGAAAACAGTGCAATCAGTTACCTCAACATCTCACTAAGCTGTAATTGATTTGTACACCCACAGCCTTCCCAGCAATCTAATAGTCACCAGGAAACCTGCAATGGCCCTGTCATGTATGTCTCACCAATTGTTCGAGTGGGTGTGCGTATTTACCTGTTTGTGTTTATGTGAGTGTGCTTATTGTTTACATCATTGAGGTGCACATGTTTACTTGTGTGTTTATTGTCTCTGTTGACCCCGGGGGCGAAGTGGATCTAAATGGGGAAGTGCTACTGAGTTGACAGATCGATTGCGCCGCTCTCGACACACAGGGTTAAGCCTCGCTTTCGTTTGTGTGTGGTGTGGACTGTGTGCGTGTGTGTGTATTTTCAGGGTCAGACCGCCCATTAAGACAAACCAAGTCAATCACTTGGGATGGCACAAACACCTGGCGTTACAAATCTTCCCTTTTGCAGAAATACATGATTCCACACAATGTCACTTATTCCCAGTTTGACAAAACTCTACTATACTATACGATACTATGATTATCATTTCACTCTGTTAACTCACGGAGACACTTTTCAAATATTAACCAAGCTGTTGACTGGTCAGACATGGCCTTGATAATGTGCATTTTTTTTATTGATTGTTTTGTCAGTGGTAAGGTAGTTTGACCTTAGAAATGTAACCTCAGATATATTGATTGATTGAAAATACTGCCTTTTCACTTTGTTCATGAATGGCACAGTAGCCCTTATATTCATTCATCAACACATTCAGGTAATATGTATTGTAATATGATGTTTGTTTATGCGTCACGTGTGGCACAAAAAGGACAGTTCTCAGTAATTTTTGGTGCCTCTGCCACTTGCACTGCTCCGAAAATTTCCTGCTGTTTTGTCCTCAACATTAGCTCCTGTACATAGCCGTAACGCCTTCTTTCAAACATCCCTGGTGAACCATCAGTACAAGACTATCAATGCTTCCATTAAGATTAGTTACTGCTCTACAAGAGGAACAGTGGGAGTGTGTGTGGCTACACATACACCCTTGCCAGACCCCATGCAGGGGCTCTTTATCATCTACCATGGATCCCCTGACATTTGACAAATACTCTAAGACTGGTGGATAAGTCTATGCAGTCCAACCAGCCCAGCCCCTCATGGTTCCAGTGTCTACGTGTCTGTTTTGAGTCTGACAGTGAAAACGTGAAAAGCAGCAAAAGCCATTTAGAAACCGAGAAGGCACTATTGAAGCATGCTTGACCATTTCTCACAACTCTGCTGTTTATGTAGACACACATTTCAGGGTTGAAATATTTTATATCTGTATTTGGACTGGTTTAAATGTGTGCTTCGCTGACTACAAGGAAACGTTTGCCATTATGAAAACAAAAAAACAAAACAAAAAACAAATTTTGTACAAAGACTTATTCTGGAAACAATAGTAGGAAACCCAAATAATGATGGGGTTTGATTAGGTTAAGTGAACCAGGCACTTATTAGTATCCATCTCTCCAACTTGCTGTTTTGCAAAAGTTGCAGGAGAGATTTCTAGTGACAAGGCTCATGCTCAGTGTCCTCAAATCTGTATGCCTATTTACCTCAGAGCAGCACTGGTCACGGCAATCCATACCCAGTTTTGTGAAACTGAATCAAAGCATTTGCTTTTTTTTTTAACTGGAATGTCCAAGGCTTTCGAATGATCATGCTAAATTATTGCAGCATACTGTGCCCCAAGTTGACTGACTGGCTGCGCAGCTAGCTTTATCACACTGAGGAGACAAAGGGTGATGGCAATGGCATATGCGGCTCTTGGATTGATGTGGCATCAGGTTTTCCTCAAGGAGATGGTGGTTTTCTCCCATTTGTTTCTTCTGCACACGACCACCTGAAGCACACAGTGTTCAAGGACACACCGGACAGTGAATGTGAATATGACATAGGGCTGGTGTGAACAATCCCTTTTTCAAATATCTTGGAGGACACTATCCAAGATAGTATCTTGAGCCATATATCTGGCTCAAGAGTCAAAGAAACTGGATGCATGAGCAACAATCAACAATAGGATGCTAAACTGGAGCAAAATCTGAGGAACTAAGAATGTGTTTTGCACAGACCTTACCACAACCATTGAAATTGGGGGCCCAAGGGGTACTTTCCACAACAAAGTACCTTGGCTATCACTTGCACTCAAAACTTGAGAGATTTATTGTGAAAGGGCAGCAAACAAAGCATTCAAGCGCTTACCCTTGCTAACTGTTCTGTCTACACTTGGCATCTTGATCTGATAACAGTTTCCCTAAACCCTTAGGCCAGGCCAAGAATATGCCTCAGTGTTTTTGGTGGAATCAGTTGGCATCACCTAACAAGAAATACAGAAACCACAACATCCATTGTGTGACCTGCTCCCTCCAATGTGTGGTGACTATGCTGGGGAAACTTTGTTAAAGCAAACTCTTTGTGTCTGGTCAAATGGTTTATTTAAGGTTCTTGATGTATTTCTTTTTTCTTATTTTCGGTGCAAATAACAAGCATGGATTTAAAAAGTCAAAGTTTAAGCCATTCCTTCAGTCTGGTTGCCTTAGCAACTGTAGTTGAGGTAATCAGTGATATCTATATACATTTTAGTATAAGATATTTAAATGAAGAAAGACGGAGGCCTGAACACACTACAATCAAAAACTTGTGCTTTAGAAAAACAATTTAGCTACAATGTGAACAAAGTGCTATGCAGACAGAGAAGCTGAGTAGTCTAAAAAGCCTAAATGCATACACATACACTGTATACTTAGTAACTTTGACTATAGTCCTTTTCATTAACCTTTCACAATACTCTACAACATGAAAAGTGAATTACAAACCTTGAACCATTAGTGTGCCATTAGTGCATGTATGTGTCTGTCTTCATGTCTTATTTTGAACCTGAGAAATTAGTTCTCTGTGACTTTATTTGCTTTGGGGTTTTATTTGCTCTGGAGATGTACAGCATCTGACAATCATATGCGTTTGGTGGTTGTGAGATAAAATCTGTCTCACTTGATCATACGTGATTGATTCTCTAGTAAAACAAAGGCAGTGCACCAGCCAGGATTCTAAATACATTCAATTATTAATTATCAATTAATGTGACCATGCATTTCTTCAGATTTGTTATGAAGATGATGAATTAGTGCAATGCATTTAAAAACTGCTCAATTTAATGTCTCTTTACTTTTTGCTTCAATTGATGGAGTGTAACAGTAGGTAATGCCATTGTTTATAACCACACTAGCAGAATGGCTCTGTGGATGGCAATGCTGGTCGGTCAATTGATCAATCCACCACTCTGGTCCAGACTAATATATCTCAACAACTATTGGATGGATTGTCATACAGTTTTGGACAGACATTTATGGTCTCCAGATGATGACTCTGAATGACTATGATGATCACCTGACTTTTCATCTAGTGCCACCAGCAGGTCAAGATATTTTCACTTATTAAGAGAAATATCTCAATATCCACTAGATAGATTGGCATAAAACATTGATATCCATGGTTCTCAGACGATGCATCCTAATTATTTTGATGATCCCTTGACTTTTCCTGTAGTGCCACCACGAGGCTGAAATTTGTGGTTTTGAGTGAAATGTCTGTGAAAGTAAACTTTGTTGTGAGCTCATAACTTATCATTTATTCACATGTTAATCATCTATTCATAATCATGTTTGTACACTTATTAATATTTAGTAATTATATGCTTGTGTATTGACTTTAATTAGTTAATAATTCCAGTTATATTCTTGTCTCCAGTCTTGAACTCTTACCTAGTTTTGTGTCTTCAGGTTTCTATGTGTGTATGCTGAGCAACGTGACGAGGTCAAAAAGGTCAGCTATATGGTGGAATACAGGTCCTTATATGGAAATGTTTTCTGCTCGGCAGACTGTAACTCGAGGATTTTGTTATGGTTGGAAAGTTCCTATAGGTCCAAACTTATATAACATGTACACTGGCCAATGGAAAGAAGTTTCTTTATCTCCAGAATACTATAAAAGCTGTATTCTTGTATCTTCTCTTGGAGATAGAGAGAGATGGCTGATGACTTCTGTTGTCTATCTCCTATTGTACAATATATTTTTTGTCAACGATCTGTAAGTGTTTCTTGCGTTTTGTTCAACTTAAGAGTAAAGGCAGTTTTTCCACGACATGTCTCAGGTGGATTGCCATGTAATAGAACTTCATGTTCCCCGCAGGATTAATTGTAATCAATTTGGTTATCCTCTGACTTTTCATCTAGCGTATCATCTTTTCATCATCAGGTCAAAATTAATCTGTCTAATACTTTGGTGTATGACAAGTAAGTCTACCACAAAAACTAATGACATTCCCATCAGCCTCAGCTTAACTTTGTCTTTAGTGCTACTTAGGAAATGTTAGCATGCTAACCCACTAAACTAAGTTGGTGAACATGGTAAACATACCTGCTTGCATGCACCTGCATTGTCATCATGAGTGTGTTAGCATACTGACATTAGCTTTTAGCTTAAAGCACTGCGATACCTAGGCGCAGTCTCACAGACACACTGGATACACTGTGAAGGACATATGAAAAAGTTAAACAATACTGTACCAGCCACTTCTTCAAGGTTTGTACTGTCACAATGAGCAAAGGTAGACATGGGTATAACAGCAGTTACCATAAAGACAAAATAATAAATCAACCTCAATAAACCAAAATAAAGATCAGTAAATTTACATGCGGATACACCATCCATGATACTGCTACTAACTCAGAGTCACTTGTATGATAACTACAGTATATTGTATCTAGTGACATGTCTGTCTGTCTGTCTGTCTGTACATGTGTGTGCACTCAGTTTTAACACGCTAGTTTAGCTTTAGCTCAGGGGTTTGGGAGTGAACGGAAAGAAAACCCTTGCAAGCAAAGTAAAACAAATGAGTTTATTTAAGTGTATTTGTGTGTGTGTGTGTGTGTGTGTGTGTGTGTGTGTGTGAGAGAGAGAGAGAGAGAGAGAGAGAGAGAGAGAGCACTTGCTAGTACGCATTTGTTAAAGCAAATGAGTGTTATCTCAGCATTTTCTCTGAATATAGATCACCGAGCTAAACAGGGACAACAGTAGTTGTATTCCACCTCATGCGTCGCAACACAATCTCAATTACCCGCACTAGTGGGCACAATATGAATGGAGAATTTATGCAAACATTTTAATGCACTATTACCATTACTATTACCACCACTGCTCCTCTGTTTATACAGTTGGTGTGTATGTGTGTGCATGTGTTTATGTGTGGATGCATATGGTTGAAAGTTTGTGGAAAATTCTTCTTTTCTTGCATCAAGGTTGAATTACAATGAGATTTGCTGTGAGGGGAAATTGTTTTGTAATGTGTCTTGTCTCCCTTGATGTGCAGCTGAGCAGACCACTGAATCTTCTGAGGAGAAATTCAATGTCACAACAAAACAAAAGACAACAAGATTTTTACGTCAGAGCAAACAAGAACCTGGAAGGAATGAGAAGGAAAAAAAACAAGCAAAAGAGCAAGAGAAGAAGAGAAAAGCGAAGGAGAGACAAAGAGAGAGAATAAACAGAGAAGAAGAGGATGGACACCCATCCTCTTCTTCTGTGTTCATTTAATCGTTCTGATTCTCTGTTGAACAAAAGGGAAACCAGGGTGAAACGTTTGCTTAAACAGTTTCTCTGAAGATTAGTCAATCTAAGAAGAAAAAAACATGGAAAAATGACAGCTGCAGGCTGCCTCTTGAATGATGACCCTCTTATGTCCTCTCTGGAGATGTAGAGAAAGCTCTTCTCTCTCTCTGGCACTGTCACAACCTCTGTTCAGTCAAAAGATGGCACTAGCACCACACCTCTACACCTTAGCTTTTAATTTTCAAGTGGGGGAAACAGAAGAGAAGGAAGGGGAGAAGCAAAATAATGGAGAAACTGACACATGGAACACACCGAGAGAAGGTATAAGAGGGAGGAATAAAGCGAGAAAGATTGTGAGAGAGACAAAGAAACCTGTGTGTTGTTGCGTAAGAGCCTGATTTAGCAGGTAGTATAATTGATTTAGAATAGCAGAGTGAGCTAAACCTGGGCCCATTGCTCAGGCAGGGGGTAGTAACTAATCTTCCACTGCCGGTGGGGAGAGAGGGATCATTTTACACAGCCGCTCCCCCTGGACTCCTTCCTAAAAATCTGAAGTGACTCAAACTCATCATCTGCAATATAGCCAAAGCAGTGGAGCGAGGAAGCATATTCCTACTGGGCATAAGTGCTGTCACGATCACTTAGTATGTTTGCTACTGTTCGAGGATAGTAAGTGGAGATAGAGAGAAGGAGGTGGAGAAGAGGCTCGTTCTGACAGATGGAGTCCCTGATTGTTTTCCTCTGTCCGATGTCTTCTCAGTTCACTTAACATATTGGATAGTCGGACAACTTCTAGAATATCAGGAGCTTGCAAATCTAGGAAAGCGTTGCATGCCCTTTAATTTATATATTTTATTCATTGAAGTTCTTCAGATCTTTTAAAATCATTTACTCATTAGTTCACCAAATATGCTAGCTTTAAAGTTTTTCTAACCCCTAACAGTTTTCCACTTTCTTCCCCTTAAGTATCTTAAAGGTGGAAAAAAATCATTGTTTTCCATTCTGTCTGAGAATATCAAACTGCATATTATATATGAGCTTGTTACAGTTCTTCATTGAGGCTATATGATATTTACACTGAGTGACAAACCCAAGATTTGACATTTGTCATGGCTGCACCATCCCATCAAATCTAAATACTCAAGACATCTCATGTGTCATTTTATAGACATTTCCCCCAATTCAGTCAAACATATTTGGTATCACTGGAAACTTTGGGAACTCTGCCATAATTTGAAATTAAGTTCTGTGGGTATGAACAATCAACAGTATGTAAGGGGTTTAAAAAGCATTCGCCTGATCGTCAAGCCCAGCCCAATTGTGGGGGGTCAGGAGGTCACCAGGAGCCAGAAGACCCTGCATTTGACATGGAGAAGGTGCACAAGATGTCCAGTGTTTCTCAGTAGCTTTACATTAACTTCAAAGTGGTATATGGTAATGACCAGTGACAGGTGGATCTTTCCTTTGGGCTTCAGTTAATCGCTCCTAAATCCAGACTGTAAACTGGCTAATGGTATTCTGTTGCCTCACCCTTGACTGCTACAGACCCTCCTCTTCCAAAGCCCATTATGCCTGGTTTCCCTGAAAATGAGTTGCAAAGATCTTTAGAGCCCATCAATGTGGTCGGCAGCCAAGGCAAAGGTGGGCCTCCAGACCCCTTGGTGCAGTCCAACATAGATCCTTCACAGTCCTGAGTCCTTCCAGTACCACTTAGACACAGAACAGCATCATTGTGGTTGGCAGGAGTCTCCTTTTCTGGGTTCTCAGCTGGCAGTTTTTTGGGAACCAGTGGACTAGATCCAAAAAAGCCATACCTCTAGCACCAGAACTACCCCCTTCTTCAAAGTCTGGGGGATCCCATTATCCAATATCCAAGTCAGATGGTCGTCTTTTCACATTTGAGCCTTGCTTTCAACAGCTATTTGGTTCCTCTTGGTTCCTGTACATGATTTCCCTGTGTTTGATTTTTCTGTGCTTGTATCAAGTGACTTTGTGGTGTGTTTATCCTGATCCTGCCCTCAGTGTCTCTCTCCTGAGCCTCTACCCAAGACTCTGTCTCTGAGTTCTCCACCCAAGTGTATTTCTCTCAGTTGTCTGCTTGAGCCTGTTAGTCTCATCTCTTCACCCAAGCCTGTTACTCTCAGTTCAGTGCTCAGGCAGACAACTCTCTTTGGCCAAGAGCTGCTTCCGCTGACTTGTTTTCTACTTTTCTGCCCGGAACTCCTCCAGCCTCCAGTTTCAACACTCTCCAGTATGTCTGGTCTTTCCCCCATCCAGACTGCTGGTTTCCAGGTTACTGGTCCAGCTTACTTGGTGTTGATGGGGGCTGTGCATTTGGTGCCTTTGTGGTCCTGTCTATTGCCCTCACATTGGTCAGACCTCCTACGTTGCCTATGTTGCCTTGGAGTTCAAACAACTCCTGATTAACTCCTACCTGACTCTTCCTCACTTCACTGATTTTTTTGTGACCTGTTTTGTTGTGTGGTTTTGGATCCATCTTCTGCAAGTCATTGTCACTTGTCATTGAGGTCATCTATTGATGAAAAGTCTACAAACAGACAATTTGCCATTAATAGTTTCAAAGCTTTAAAGGCTTTAGCTTCTGGGAGGTCATCTGATTGGGTTCCTTACATAACTAACATGATCAGGAGACAATGTTGTAGAAAGGGAACATGAGTGAGACAAACAAAGTGGCATCTGTGTTTGTGAGACTAGTAATGACAGTTTAATGAGTGTGATAATCATAATCTAATTTGACGACGCCTTCATTTGTGACTGCAGAGACATGTTCTCTTATTTTCTTCTCTCCTTGGCTCCTCTTACCCTTGCCATATTGCAGCATTTTCAACTGCTGCTCCTCACATTTGAATCTATTGCCTGTTTTGTTTTCTCTCACAAGTTATTCTCCTTTAAAGCACCCAATTTGACTTTTCTTCATCTAGTTTACTTCTCTGCATTTACGACCAATCTGTTCTCTTTCACCGTTTGATTCATTCTACTCTTCTTCCCCATGCACCCTCGTGCATACCTCAAACTATTGGCCAATGAACCCTGTGAACTCACTTCTTTTCCTCACTCCACTCTCTCTTCCTCTATTTTCACTCTACTTCTCTAACCCTCCCTTCTTCACAAAGTCTCACTGCTCGCTCCCATTTTCTCAATACCTGCTGACCACTTCAAAGTCCAATTTCTGTGTCACAAAACTTTAACAAATAGGTCTTTTAGTACACTCTGTGTCTGGAAACCAGCAACCGTTTGGAAGCTAGGAAGTGTTTTAACACCATTTACTAAGGTGTCAGCTCAGTTGTCCCTAAATTTTAAGTTTGGGAACACCTACACTTTGAAGGGCCATGTGTTCTCCTCTGCACCCTGTGTTCATTTTCCTTTTTGCCCTGAGCTTAAATACTCCAGTTCCACACATAAATCCAGCAAAACCAACTGATTTCTTTCTCAGCTCTTTTTTCACTCAAGTTTTTCCTTTTTCTTCTTCTGCTCTTGCGGTTTTCCTCTCTCACCAGTCTTTTCTCATGCTAACATTGTTATGCTTTTTTCTACTATTCATCCTTCTTCCTTCTGTCACTTAATGCGGTCTTCCCACCCACATTCTCATTCACCCCCATTGTGTATTTTTGATCAAATACTCAATCATGCCATGATGACCTAAAGGCAGAGGATTATTGTTAGGTCACAGCTACAGTATGCCTTATAAAATTACAAAAGTAATCAGTCTTACAGTACTTTATAGATAGAAATGGGGTGTTCAAAGCAATCATGTTGAAGCTGCTGGGGCTAATGTTTACATTATTAATTTTTTCATTTATACTGGAGCATGTGGTAAAATTCCAGGACAGCCAGAGGTTATATTAAAATTAAATGTCTGTGTAAAATTGCCTTCTGATCATGCAGGAGGTCAAACATACAGTCCATTTCTATAGTAATTTGTAAGCATCTCCTGTCCTCCCTTTCTTATTCTGCTCTCCGTTTCTCTCCTTCCCGTCCTCATTGTCTTTATAGGGGACAGTGATCGATGTGCTGCTCTAGCAGACTGTGACGAGGTTAGGAACTCTGGCCTCTGCTCTTGTGTGTGTGTATGTGATGAACTCAACTGTTGATTACGTAGGTGTGCACTTTTTTGTGTGTGTGTGTGTGTGTGTGTAGGATGTACATATCCACAGGAAGGAATTAATCTGATGTCAACTTGACTGTGATGAATACATGAGGCATGTTATTCTGAAATGTGTTTTATGTTATTTCGCCTGTGTATGTTCTGGGTTTTGTGCTTGTGTGTATGTGCAGGAGTGTGTGGGATTGTGAGCGTGTGTGGAGAGTGTTTGTAACTGTCAAAATAATGATTCCACTATTCAGTTTCGTGCTGCTCTTGCAGTGAACTGAGTCAATAACTATGACAAATCCAGAGTCCAGTCGTGTCTCACTGTGTGCAGGCACATACACACAAACATATAACTGTCATACTTCTGCTCTCTCTGTTTGAACCAGCCGTATTGATTGAAACTCCTGTTAGGAGTTTGTCATGGTTTATAGCTCATTGCTTCCACTGCTGACAGCTCAAAAAGCTGTTTAGCTTTTGTTTCTCTGGGCAAAGATTAACATACACTCACGCAAGCACACATGGACACATGCACACTGGATATTCAACTTTTTCACATGAACAAGCCTGTACAAATATGACCTGATGCATGGACACAGACTTGTGTTGCAGTTCTAGGTTACTCATTGACAATTCTCACCTCAACCATTAACCCAACATCAACCAACACAAACTTAACCAGGTATTACATCTATAACTGTTTATTTATTTAGGCAACACTGTTTCTAATTATTTTATCCTTTTAAATATATTAGCCCTCGTAACAAGAAAAATACAAAGTTTATATCCAAACAACAATGGTGGTGATGAAGTATGGAAGCATTTGCTGCCAAACTTAATAGTCACTCTTATTTCTATCATTTCTACATTACCCCAGAAGTTAAGGATGAACCTGCTTTGGTTTCTGGCTGCCTGAACACATCTGCATTTGCCACTGTGCTTGATTTGGCTCCTCCATCTTACGTATCACTGATGATGGAAGATAAGAGCCACAAGCAATAACATTTATCCTTCGCATTGCCAGAGTCACCCTTCAGTTTCATTTAAGTGTGTAGATTATCATTACATGGTTTATCATGTTTTTTGGTTTTACTGACCTACAACTATGTAAATTCAGTTGTGGTGGCACCCACATGGCAGACTTATCCTGGGTCTAAGAAACTGGGATAAGGGCTTATTCAGGATTTTAAAACCAGTACATGAAGTTTACATGCACAGACCCATACACATGATACCAGCGTGCATATAAACATACTTGAGTGAGACACAATCCATGAGCATTTACAGATGTTTTCACTTAGTACATGGGATCCATAGGCTCATTGTAGATTATCACATCACATATGCTACAAACAGTAAATATTGTTGTCACATTGATAGATTGTTTGTGCGCTATAAAGAGGTGAGGTTAGGTAGAGAAAATGAAGTCATGATGTGTGATAGAGACACCATGACACCCTGCATCTCTGCATCTTGGCAACTAGGAGTTACCATGGTGATAGAGTTGGCAACGGTGATAACGATGACATCAGCTGATTATGCTGATGATTATAAAGATGAGGATAAAAATGGAAAGGATGGAGATGGCAATGACATTGTGATGATAATGCCTCCTTAATGTTGATAATAATTACTGTATATGTGATATACTTTATTGATCCCTGCCTTCACTGTCTAGGGTTACATGCCGAACACGTCCCCCCATGGTTAGCAGTTGTTCAGAACAGTGCTCAAGGGCACTTCTTCAAATTGCTGTAATGCGGGAAACAAACATTCTTGTTTATTTCCATCACATTTTCTACATTGTTTTCCACTGTTTGAAGTTTCACTGGTGCTCTTTTAATTATAACATCTCGTTATGCCCTTTTCTAGTGTAAAGGTTTAATGACACCTGACTAGAGAGTTGGCTCCACCAACTGTTTATCTCAAATCGCTCAACTCCTAATGTTTGCATAATGATAGTGGATGGAAATCCAAATTAATTTGCATTTTGTTTTGCTGATTTTCTAGAAATGTGGTATTTGCACTGCATTTGGATGGAAACCTGGTTTTATAAGAACATACTACTGTGTCAAGCAATGTATCGTAAAACAGGCCTGGTCACAGACACACACACACACACACACACACACACACACACACACACACACACACACACACACAAATACAAATGCACTGTGTAGAATTTATTGTTCAGACCAGAAATTGAAATATACTACATACATACATAATATTACATAAAATCTTATCAAAACAAGTCTGTGCCAATCTGTATGAATACAGTGAGAAAATCACTGGACAGAGAAAAAGACAAATTGAGAGAGATTAAGAAGGTATCACTGTATTGTTGTGCAGAAGGAGAAAGAGAAAGACACATTTGAGGTGACAAAAGTCAGAGTGAAGAGTGAAGTTAGTAAAAAAGATGAAACCTTCTTCAAAATCACAAGATATGAATGACAATAACACATTTTCAATTTGAGTGCCACCAGAGTCTCAATTAAATTGCACTGTCAAAACCTCTGGCACAAAAAAATCCCCCTTTGTTTTTCTCACTTCCTTGTGCGTTCTCCGACCTAGGACTCTCTTTTTATGGGGAAAATATTATTTTCTGGCAGACTAGAGACTGAATGGCACACAAGACATAATGAATAATCTTTGAGTGGAGAATGGTTTTCCTATCTCTCTTAAATGGAGTGTTGGCTTCCCACTGTCCTTATGTAATTCCATTAGTTCTTTGATATAGACTATAGAGTGACTATGAACAGGAGTGTGAGTGGAGAAATGACTTTGACAGAATGTTATGAGCCGATATTCATATCAGAGGACAAAAGGGACCCACACACTGCTGCTGAAAAAAAAGTCTCTGTAGGGGCATATGAGGCGGAAAAGTAGGAAAAGTTAGTACAGCTCATGCACAGCCTCATAGCATGTTTGATGATGCATAGCTAGTAACATCTTTAAATCTGGTTGGCATAGTGGATTGGACATTTTGAATTACAGTGAATATAATATTGCCGACACATTATATGACTCATGTATTTTCACTAGGGATACCAACACAAATATGCATGCATGCATAAACACACACAAGCAGACAAGCACATGGTTAATCTGAATAGGGACAGAAGATCAAATAGTTGTTAGTTAGATGAGATCAAAGGCGAGGTGGATAAGGCATGAAATTATTCCTTTGACAATTAAGGAATACTGTGTATGTGTGTGCCTGTGAGCGAGGTGCAGGTGCTTTCTAGATGCTTGGTGTTAGATAGAGTAGAGTTTTGCAGGTTACTGTGCAGCCAGCATTTCATAAAGGCGTCCAACTTAACCCTGTTCAACCCCTGTAACTTTTAAATACTGTATTTTTAGCTTTTACTTACATTGCCTAAATAGCTTTAATTTTAACACTGCTTAACTGTTGTTTGTGCAATTACAAAGTCCACAATGGACTCTGTGTAAACTCTGTGAAAAAGATGCATTTGGACCTTTGAGTTTAGAAACAACAAATTTCCATGAACTTATTTTTGCCAGCGTGTAAAAGAAAGGATGGATTGTTCAAATTAATCAGATGAACGAGACACGAGGACAGACATGTATTTTGATGGATCTCGACTGTCACTCCCAAATAACCTCTGATTTTACTAAATAGTAAAAAAAAAATCCCCACCAACAAAAAATAAGAGCCTATTGTATGCAAACAAACAAGGTACACCAGCACAGACAAATAAAAAGACTTCTGTCAGCAAGGCCTATACATCACCAGATGAAAAACAATTTACTCTTAAATTTGCCATTTACATGGTGGTTATCTCCAGTGGAATGAAAGTCTTCAATTAGACAGTACTTCAAGCTGACACACTTTATTGTGCACTTCTAATTGCTTCAGTTCCTTCTATCTTCTTATTAACTCACAAATTGCCCTCTCTTTCTACTTTCTAAAGAAATTTTAAACCATTGTTAGTAATAGGTTATCAATCAAATTAACAACGTCATGCTCATGAATATATTACTACCTAATGTATTGCTGTTTTAAACTAATTAAACTGAAAGTGTAATTGATCCCACCCATGGCTAGCCCAACTGTGTGAAACTTTGGAAATTGGTTTCTGACAATTAGCTGCATTTTCACTGCAACACATACTTTGGTAATAATGCTTGAGAGGATTTTTATTATCATTTTAACATCTGCAAGATTTTGAACAAAACCTCAATATACCACCACTAAGGCTGCAGTAGTGACAGGGAAACGGTGGCTTGTTTCTGGAACCTGTGGGCTTTTGAAAGAGAAAAGGGGTTGATGTGCTTCTGTGCTTTCAAACACAAGGAGACAATTCTTATATTTTACATTTTAACAACGAGAGTTATGTTTGAAGATGGGATGAATATTTTCTTCAACACTCCATATATTGATCATACTCTGACATTGATTATGGTGATCCTCAATGAAGTATTCTGGGCCCTATTCGTTTTTCTTTTACATGCTCCCTCTGGGAAACATTACCAGTCAGCATGATGTCAAATATCACCATTATGCAGATGATACGCAATTGTATATCTCTGTTTTGCCAGACAACCCCAAAAAGTTTTCAAATCCTATTGTGCAACAAACAGACTTTCTACTTGTAGGATCAAAAGTGAGAAAGACTGCAGTCAATGTTTGGGTGTCTGTCCAAACAGATTAAGCCATAAAGTCACGAAAACGTAATTTCCTCAACTTAGGAACATTGTCAAAATTCCACCATTTTAAACTCGATGCTGAAAGGCTGATACATGCTGTTATTACAAATGTACATATAGTGTAAGGACGAGCACTGTACCACACAAGAAAGTCTGCAGTCATCAGCTGTAGGGTGAAAAGGTAAAACGTTTGTGATGAAGCATTGCCAAGAGAGTGGTATACATTACTTATAAGGGAGGTGTCATGATCCACCATGGACTGTGTGTTGTTGTCCTTGTTTCCTGTTTTATTTTGAAGTTTCCTGAGTCTGTCTCTTGTGTGCTGGTCTGTGTTTGTTTTTCGCTTGTGTGTTTTATTGGAATCACCTGTATCTCGTTACCCACCTGTGTCTGTTTCCCTCTTTTGCCACATCCACATATATACCGGTCCCTTTCCTTTGTTGATTCATACTGTTTGTTGGACTGCATGCCATGTGCCTTGTTTCTGTCTTCCTGCCTGCCTGCCTATCTGCCTGCCTATCTGCCTATCTGCCTATCTGCCTACCTGCCTACCTGCCTACCTGTACCTCACGTAAGCTTGTTTTGTTTTCAATAAATCATCGAACTGCTCCTGTTTGTGTGCGCCGTCTGCATTTGGGTCTTTTTCCTTGTCGTCTGAACAACTCATTGTAACAGGAGGATTAATATATGATACATTATTTTGTATCAAAGCTAACTTCAATTCTCCACTGCCTACTTTCTCTGCTGTTATGTATCCTGCTGACTTTGCTGTAGAGAGTGAGCAACAGTGGACCGCTCACAGTGAAGCACTGGCTGTGAGGTGAGTCGAGTGGCAGGAGGCTAACAAGGTCCCGTTAGAAACAAGAGGGCTGTCTGTTGAACTCTGATAGCCCTGACCTTTTATTTTATACTGTAAGAGGCTTTCATGAGTGGAGTGAGAGGTGTGTGTGCGTACACGACTGCATGAGAGAGCATCTCGTCAGATTGTGCATAAAAGATGCTGTTAACATTTCTATGGTATGATTGACAGGCAGGGAAGCAGGGTGCAATTTGGCATCTGATTCCACAGCAGCTCATACATCGTGTGTGTGCCTCTTTAATGATTGAGTCTGAAGAGAGAGCTCTTCGGATCAAACATTTAGCTGAATCAACAACTGCTGAGCTCATCAGACACACACACACACACACACACACACACGGTAAAATATTATAGCTATCGTCCATGTCTTGATCCCTAAATCCAGGAGGCTTATCAATGCCAAACGGAGCTTATGAAAAGAGCTTTTAAGTTTTTGAAAGAAGTGCTGAAGAAGAGCATTAGGTCCCCTCTGTGTGGATTCATGCATTTTTGTGTGTGTATATACAGATACACATGAGCTGATGCTGTTTCTGTCCATTGTTCCTTGAAATTGCAGAAAAAACATACAACCCAAAAATGTTTAGCGCTACTGTGATTTTTGTAGCTTCCTGTAGCTTGTTCTTTTCACATTGGCAGCATTTTGAAGAGCCCCACCATCCTGGAATCGTGTCTGTCATATAACAGGCTGGCAGTTTACTGCAAACAAAATTCATTAAAAACACTAAACACAGGCAAAATGGTGAGTTTATGACCAATAACCCAAATGCACCTCAGTTTACCCTGCATGGCTAACCTAACTTTTCACATTGTTATTGCACATTATGCAATTCCAATAACACTCAGGGTCTAAGTGTAGTTTTCACACATATGGTGGGTGGATTAGGCAACAGGGATGTGAAAGGATGGATGGGTTGTATCCAAACAATCCAATGTCCATTGACTGCTTGACCTATTTTCTTCAGTGTAGCACTTATAGGTACAAATGTTCCTCTAAAGGCGCAGATTTATTCAACCTTAGCGTCAGTATTTTAACCAAACTTGGAATGTTTAAAAATGGTGCAAGGCTGCAGGTCAAGGTGCGGTTAAAATAGTAATGTAAAGACATTTTCTGAATATGATTATGACCTCTCAAACATTTTCTAAATGTCTTTGCACTGTACAACCATTGAACTTTAAATGGAGTAAATGGATAATATGCTTGAAGGATAAAATGTAAAGACTGGCTTGCTATTTAAATGTGCACATAATGCAAAGGGATACTTTGAGTGTCAATTCAATAACTTATGAAGAGTAAAACTGTGAAAGACATAATAAATTAGTGCTGATGTCTCAAAAGGAAACAGACAAAGAGTGTTATTAGTATGAGGCTGCTAGATCATTAGGCTAATGGACTTTAATGTAGTAAAGCTTTCACAAAGGTAAACCTGAGAGCCTGAAAAGAACAATCAGAGAAATTTTTTAATGATAAAAAATCTTCAGAGGCAATCTGGATGATGATCTGATGTTGAGTTTTTTTTTTTTTCTTTTTTTTTTTCAGGCAATCATCATTACTGCTTTAGTACCAACTGTGGGACCCGAAACAGTAGCATTTTCTTTTGTGTCACATGTTTCCAGTGCACTGTCTTTCTTGGCAGGTCGTGTTTGCTTCCATAACTTGTTCCATAAGTGTTCCGACATTAAATAGATCAGTAGTTGCAGGTTTGCTCACTGATAATATCAGCAGTTTGACAGCCTTTGCAAACACACCAAATTAAATCTGTACCACTGGCATTAAGCACATACTCTACCAAACAGAAGTTATGTATTAAGGGGAAAGTAAATTCTGCTTCAACTTGTTGACCCAAGACGACAATGCTCCATAAAAAAGGAATGACTGAAGAACTTGAGCTTCATTGATTTTAAGTATGTGTAAACACAGGCACACCAGTCATACATTTGCAAACCAAAAATGCTTCTAGTATTAAAATAAATTAATAAAAAATCTCTAAAAATGTGATCTCTCGTGTATAGCATGTATCTGCAAGCAGGGCGTTTGTGTTTAGACTGTCCATCTCGAAGAAATTTAGATATTGTAGGTAATTAAAACAAATATTACAGGATGCATTTGTTGAGTAGAGTGTTATCTCTCGGTCTCTCTTTGCCACACACACACACACACACACAGGAAATAGGTGGCCTTTGTGTCTTATGTCCTACTGATGAAAGTCTGTCTCAGAGCCTTGTATCTGTCATATATCTGCTCTGGTGTTTTGTTACCACACTGAACTGTAAAAACTCAAAGTAAAAGCATTTATAGCCTTTGTAACTCAGTGATTTCCTAACAGCAAGCAGGTTTATATGAGTATATGATTCTTAGTGGTAAACTTCTAGCCATGCACACACACACGCCTATAACTCACGAAATGTGCATATTGTATGTGTCATACTGTGTGTGTATGTTTGTGTATTGATCTGCTGAGATGTTGACAGAAGTGCAGTCGCAGATGGGGTGATAAATTGGTCACACTACAGAATGTGTCACAAACGGGATAACTCGTCCCTTGGTTGCCATGGAAACCCTTTTGAGTGACGGTAAAGGTGGTCGTGAGCAGATTCTAAAAAGATGAGACCACTGCTTGTGTGTCCTGCTTTCTGTCCTCGTCTCTGTCTCCGTCTTTGTTTCTTTCTCTTTTGCTTATTTGTTCATACTTCTATCACCATCTTTAAACTTAATTGTTAAAATGAATATCTTCATATGTTTCAGAATTCCTCAAAGTCATACTAATATAAAATAGAGTTTTGACCCCCTTTAACCCCCTTATTTAGCATTAATAATCACTACATAAACATGTAATAAATGGTTTATAACACACTATAATGCAGATATAAGTAAGTATTGTAAGTTTATTAATATACAGTATTTGTCAACAAGTTCTCCAAAAAGACATTTTATATTATTACAACTGTGTTATACTATATTGTCATTCTCCACAAGATAACTTACAGTTGAAGCACTTATCTGATGAACATATCTGCTTACAACTACATTATATTGTGTAGTGTGTGTATAGTGTTACCAAATTGGGTAATAAAGAGAGCTTGTTTTTAAACATTCTTTTCATATAGCTGCAAATTTTGGGTGGTAGATTTAAAAACGTTAATCGTTAAACGTTAACTAACATCTCATTAATGTGGCTCAGAAAGCACCGATGATTACTATGTCTGTCTGTGTATCCCTGTGTCTCAGTAATTTCAGGATGATCAATTCATTTGTGTTTTGAGATGAGATGATTTACTTTAGTTTGGTTACAGTAATGTAGAGATAATTGGCTGTGGCTCTGTTTTGTCTTAATGATCTGTAACTTCATTAGAAGTTACAGATCATTAAGAGAAATTTCATTTTTTTCTTTTTTACATTTACATTAAATGTTTTCTACTTTGTTAAATTTACAGAAATTACTGAATCACCCACTGTTTCTTTTTTTCTGTTGGGTACTCATCCTTCTACATTCCTTGTTGTGTTTTCTTACCTTAACCCTTTCTATTCCCCAAAATTTCCCATTATATCCTTTTTAACCTTCCCTCCAGCTTTTTACCCTTCATCTCTTTTTCCTTCCTTCTCCCCTCCATCATCCTCTTTTTTTCACTGCCTCCCCCACTTCTCTCCTTTCCTCCTCCTCTCTCTACCTTCTTCTCTCTCGCTCACTCTCACACTGGGCAGTCTTCCAGGCAGATTGTATGTGTTGCTGTCTGTGGCTCTAATTCACCCTGACAGGACATTCATCATTAGTCACAGCCCTTTATGCCGCACCGCTGTCAGGGATTCTGTTTCTCCTCAAGAACTGTGACGTACGCCGTATATACAGTATGACCATTGAAGAACAAATATATACACATTTTCTTGGAACTCCCCTCACATAAAGGGCATCCGCCTCCTGAAAGTGCGGCACCTTGGAGTACTCGCACACCTGTGAGGCCCTTGCTTTTGTGGTGCTAAAACTCCATCTGAAGACGGAAAAAGAGAAACGATGAGTAATTTATGAGGAGCAAAAGAAATCGGACAAAGTCTGACATTGGAGCAAAAGTCTCCCTGCAGAAAATAATGAACTTTTAAAAACAGACACAGCAAGCTTTCCGCTGACTGAAAAAAACAACAACCCAAAACTGGCATAGGCAGTTTGACTTCATTATGCTGATTTTTGAATTGAGCAATTTTCTGTAGAGTCCATCAGTAGGAATTAAATCCATCAAACGTAGGTCCAACGAAGCTTCATCTTCGCTCTCCCTGATGTGGATCGTTGGCTGTACTCACTTGTCAGGCGTGTTCCTCCATTCATCCTCCCCACTGATTATTCACTTTAGGATGCTAGCGCCTCCACGCCTAATTAATTCGTACAGCATATTCTGCTGCCAATTTCAGATTTGTGTTAGTTGCACGCACAAAGGCACACGCACAGAATGAAAACAGACTGTGCACATGTGCTGTAAACACATGGACAAATCTGGATTGCACATATATACTGAGCATACACCCGACTGACACACACACGCACACACACACACACACTCAACCTCATTCACGTACAGATAGGCAAACTATTAAACTGAAACTATGACACATACTCAAAAGCTCACACAAAGTGAATATTTGAGCATACCCCCTCTAGTGTGTGAAGAGTGTTTGACTAATTTTTTAAAACAAGGAGTGTCCAGGGTCACTCGCTGCCATCTTAAGCCCTCTTCTGCTATATTAATTCCTAATAAGAAGTCATTTTTCCATTGTGCCTTTCACTACTCCCCCACTGAGCAGACAGATGAGATGTTTGACATTTTTTCAGCCTTTGTGAGAATAAATTGAGGATAATCTTATTTTTGCAAATTTAGAATATCCGCAGGGATACTGCTGCCAATTAATTTACATCATCAGCTCTCTTCGGCCTCCAAGTTTCTGTCTTTTGTGTCTCATTACCTATTACTTTTCTATTCTCAATGTGTTTGTCTCCTTCACTGGAAATTGTTGTGCGTCTCCCTGTCAACTCTAGCTTTGTAGTTTACATTTATCCTTGGTTCATCCCTTTCTCCCTGTCCCTCTCATCATTTTAGCTGCTCTGTCTCATTTGTAGGGGGGTGGAGGGTGGGGGTGGGAGAGACAATAAAAGGAGGAGAAGAAGGAAAGAAAAAAGGACCAAGGTGAGGCAGATAAGAGCAGGACAATAATACAGTAATGCGGTAATTACGCACTTCATGCCCCCCCCCCACACACACACACACACACACACTCTCTCTCCAATCAGTCTCTCTTCATAATTTTGCTTAATGATTTTCTGCAATCTATGCTCTGATCCCATGACAGTTAATGAGATTAACCTTGAGACGCACTTTGACGGAGCAGACTGCACAACACGCTCCTTCTCGCTCTCTCACACACACATACGTATACATAAACATATGTATATATATACACACATGCAGACATAACCACACAAAGAGTGAGCACAAGGTTAAAGATCATTATTATTATCATCAGTAGATCGTACGTAGACAGCGGCTTCACTATGTGTGTGCATGTTCGTGGATATACTGTATGTTCATGTTACATCATCACCCCTACTGAGATTGTGGCATAAGGGCTAGAGGTCCTGCATGGATGTGCCAGACCATATCACTGACTTCCATCAGGTTTTGTACCCACACGTTCCACAACATACTGTGTGCTTGTTGTCAGTAAATGCCACAACAACATGATCTCTCACTAAAGCAAAATAACATTTTATAAGAAATGTTATTGTATATTTTCAAGATTTAATTGCATCAAACTTGTTCTATACTGAAAGGAAATATTGCTTTAAGGATGCAATTAGAGAGAAAGATTTCAAAGAAAAATATTCACTCTGAAATGTGGTTGTACTTGGCTAAAGTACCTCAAATGAGTGTCTACCTCAATTTTCTCTCTGAAGTGAGTTTTTGTACTGGAGAGCCTGAAAGGTGATTAAAACTGAATTATGACTGGTAACAAATCCAGATCAAGCTTACTTAAGAAAAAGAGGCAGAAAATAGACAAAATGACAGAATAGAGTGGAGGAATAGGAGTGAAGAAGAGTTTTTAAAAATGCATCCTGGTGGTTGAGAGGAGGAGCAAGATTTATGCCAAGGCATCCTGTGGTCACGTGGCAGTCACTTGCGGTGCAGCACCAGGATGCAGCTTTTAAGAGAGCACCGTAGTCACCTGCAAATGGCCACATAAGCAGAGACGGCCACTTAGAGACGGTAATTTGATTTCCTCAAGAGGCACAGGATGAAAGGTAGACATTGCATAAGTGGAATGAAGAAGAACATGTGTGATGAGAAGATAGAGTAAACTATTTGGGTCAACTATTTATGGAGGATTCTCAACTTCATGTAATCTCCACAGAGTTTAAGAAGAAGCCTTATTGCACTTTCCTTTTAGAAGGAAAAAAAAAAAAAGACAACCGAAATAAGAAAGTGTGTAAATGGTGGGAAGGAAGACAGCAGCTTGGAATCTAATCAAACCAAGGACACTTTGCTGATTGCCTCTTCAAAAACAAGAGGGCGAAAATTGGTTTGGTTTGTTTCTGTCATGAAGGCAAGAGACAATTGATACTAAAAATGGTTAAAATGTTGCCGGGGAGAAATGAAAGGAGCTTAAAGTGAAATAACTAAATTAATCGTTCACGGACCTCGATGGGGGAACAGCGAATGGTTAATCTGTGGCGTCAATCCCATTCTCTTTTCTCGCCTCCTCCTCCTGCAGTCCATTCCCTCCCTCCAACAATTACAGAGCTTTTCTAAATCCATCCCTCTCTCCTCCTCTCTGCCTTCAACTCTTTCTGTCACTTCCTTATTCATGCAAAGATGCTAAAAGCCCAGAAAAGGGAAAGCCACCACATAATGGGCTTGCTTCCAAGACACGTTGACCTCTGATGTAGGGATATGCCATGCTCTGTTAACTGCATTAGACACACCACATACACTGAAATAAGCTATATTTCCCTTTGTGGGATGTATTTTGCACTATTGGAAATAAATGTCAGTGAATCTGAGTGGGATAAATATGATAAAATAGGGTTCTTCCAGATGACATTTATTTACACTTCAGTCACCTCTGTTGTTTGCAACAGTTAATACAATCTAGAGAACTTGTTGGAGAAATACTGTACTCTAGACAAAGTGTCATCAAAAGAAGCTTACCAACAGATACTCGACTTGTCCAGCCATTCAAAAGGGAGACTAGTGTATGAGGTTTGAGAGTCAACAGTGAGGCAATGAAGAGGAGATTGATGGCCTCTTGAGTACGCCATGCTCAGCCAAGTGCAACAATCCAACAAACAACATCAGCTGCATTAGCGACGACAACAACCACCAACGGCAGCACGAGGACATTGTCTGCAACGCAAAGTGCGGCGCCAGCTAATTAAAACATAAGTAAATCAGAGCCTAATGAGTTGTAATTGTAGATAATTGCAGAGTTGTTGATGTATCATGTCTAATTGGCTTGCATTGCTGAGATAATGAGAAAAGTTTGATTACTTTATGCTAAACGTGTTAGCGAGGTAGCAGGTGTTGTTTCGAGGAGGTGTCACAAGCAATCCCATACCTTACATCTCAATCTCATCACTCAACCTCTACAGAGAAAGAGAGGGAATGATCTCTACACCGGTGTGTCTCCCAAGTCTCTAATTATACACATGAGCTAATGGGACTGGCTTTGTTCCTTTTTCACTATATCATTTAGATTATGAGAAGAGTTTTATCTCATTTAAAACACAGTCCTGGGTGCCAGCTGTTTGAGAGTGGTGGTTTTTGTGATTTTGTATTTATGATATATGTTGATATTTTTGCAAATCTTTTTTTTTTTTTTTTTGTGTGTGTGATTTTGAGAATGACAAATGCCGGGTGGTATTCCACAACATGGCTTCACTCAGCTTCACAGCCAAACAGTATACTGCCCAGTGTACATGTTTTATCTTCTTTGTAGTTTTGGTTTATTGAATTTATTCCCAGGGTTTAATTACCAAGTTGACACATTTAGCTTTTGATCTCCTTTCAACCCTGCTATTGACTCTGAGAAATGCCAAAATGAATTATCTTAAAAACATATCTACATGCTTGACTATGGTGCTTTGGATGAGTGATATTCATATTCTAAGTCTGTCAATTTATACCTGGCCTAACTTTGATGCTTATAACTGCCATTGTCCTTCAGTCCTTTGATTTAATTCCCACTTTGTCTGTTCATCACATCTCTGCTAGCCATCAAAAGCAGTTAGGACACATTTAAGCTTTAATATTCACATTGAATAGCGCAAAGCTGAGGATAAAAAAAAGACACAATGTAAAAACCAAGGGAATTCAATAAAAGGGGGAACGGTTAAAGCAAATAAAAGTTAAAGCGAATAAAAACGCATAAACCTACAAAAGAAAGTGGAAAAAGGCACTTAATGGTATTAATTGATCTTTAGGACGTGTTTGTGTGTGTGTGTGTGTGTGTGTGTGTGTTGGCTTTTGTGTGTATGTCCTGAAGGGGATCACGTCAATGTGGCTAGTCATGCAAGTGATTGGAATTAAAGTCAGATTATGTCCTCAGGATACAAAACCTGTCCAGGTTCCCTGACCTGTATCTGCTTATTATGCGCGTGCATACAAACACTGACAGCCTTGACAGGCAGGTAGCAGAACGATGGATTAGATTCACAAGAAGAACTTAGTTGAGAAGGAGAATTTGCCAAGAAAGAAAAAGGTCCGAGTGAAAATGTTAAAAGAAAATAAGCCAGAAAGTGTTTGGCTGAAATGACTGTAATTTAGCTTTGCTTAATTGTGGGATAGAATTGGAGGAGCCTGTCTTGAACACACCTAAAACTAAGCAAAATGTTTCATTCCTCAAAGTCAATGTCACATTCAGAGTAAGCAGAAAACAAAGTTAATATTTAAATGACTAAATAAATGTGAGAAAAGCTGGAGAGCTTTGTCTTACATGTTTATCTAATCACTGTACTTGGTTTAATTGAAAGAACGTTTGAATGATTTTAAAAGCATGTCAGCACATATGAAGTTCGTTTATTGTGTTGAACATTTTCCTCTTTTAAATCTTACTTTTTCTTTTGTTTAACACAAAGCAACAGATGTACACACACACACACACACACACACACACACATATACAGACGGAGGTAGTTAATAACAGATGATGGTGTATAACACATGTCAGAATGACTCAAGCTCTCAGTCTTTATTTTTATCACACTTATACCACACCATCGTTGGATTCCTTCATACTATTGTACTATTGTTGTGATAGATAGATAAATAGATCCCTTGCACACCCACGCACATGTACAGTATCAATGAAGCACACCCTGTGGCCCATTAAATTTGCAGCCTGCCCCAATATCCAGTTCTGTTAACCTGCTAAGCTGCTGCATATGAATTCAAAAGTAGTAGATCCTTCATCAGCATTAACAGGATTGGAGGTGATATTGTATCCCAGGCGACCTGATCTTACTGTTGATAATGCTGGTTATCAGGCTTCTCTGGAGCCTTTGGGAGGAATATGTGGGCCCTGGCATCAATGTTTATATCAAAGTCTCGCTGCACACCTTTGATAAAAGCTACCTGAACTCTGATTCAATGATCGATACAGATGAGCAAAGATAAGATAAATAAAAGATTTTTTATAACCTTCAGAAGACTGATTATAGAGATTGCAGAAGCAATCACGATACTCATGAATATGCAATGCTAATAGAAAGTTTTTAAAGCTTATGCAAACTTGGACAGTGTTTTTCTTCCCCTTCTTGTTTGGTGCAATCCATTAGCAATCTCAGATTACCTTGAAACTTTCAGTGACTTGTATCTAATAATATAAAGCTGATTAGTTTGCTCTGGTGCGCTTACTGCACCCGTCATGCCGCCATGCTGTCACATCTTTTTCTCCTCTGTTTCTTGTCCTTTACTGCAGGCATCATGAAACAAATACAGTCCAACAAAAATAGCATAATGGTGCGGTAGGCAATTTGTAAATGATGGCAAAAGAAACAAAGCAGCACAACAAATGGGAGTAAAGGACACGGTGAAGAGGGATCGAAATGGAGCAAGCTTGATGGAGAGCCTCTGTATGGCAAACTTTCAGTATAGTTTTTCCCTCTCTGCCCGCCCTCTCTTGCTACCGTACCCTCCTTCTCCCCTCTCTTGCCTCCCTGCTTGGTTGAGTAATTGGATTTCAGTGGTAAGCCAGGGGTCTGCTCTCTTAGAACTTTCTGGAAGGTCAGAGGTGGCAGGGCAACACTGTGTCACAGCTAATCTGTCCCCGGACAGCTCCGGGTAAGTCAGGAGAAACGGCGCAGTGCCGGTGTGCGTATGCGTGTGACAGAGTGAGTACCTATAGGATTTTGTGTGAACGTGTGTGGCAGGTAAGGGTCATCCTCCTTGTGCAGTCCCAGTATTGGTGGATGGCAAGAGGGAGGAAGTGGGGGAGGAGAGACAGAATCAGATATTCTGCCTTTGTCATTTATTAGGAGGTGACCCTGAAGAAGCACCTCTCCACAGACTGTAGGAGGTACTGAAGAGGAAACTCACACACACCAACAGGCATTACCTACACTTACCTAAGATGTTCTCAGATAACAGGCAATACACTCACGGTCACTTAGAAGCCTCATGTCATCCTACATGAGATCAGGTGCCCTTTGAAAAATAAAACCTTTTGAAGAACAGTTTGACAGTTAGTTTTTAGTACTTTTTTGAGGACAGTGATTCCTATGGACAGTTAAAAGAACAGATAGATAAGTAGGAGACTGTCCCCCCCCAAAAATTTGTCCGTATAAATATGTCCTAAACCTAACCAAGCTGCGACATTAACCGCAGTTTGTTTAGGTTTAGGACAAGATCATTATTTTGGGTTAAAATAATAAGTTAACATTGAAGTACAGTACATACTTTTGATGCCTAAACCTAACCACACTGCAACCGTTTCATGTTAACCACATGTTAGAAAGACTTTCTGACAGAAGGCTTTGAAGGCAAACTTCTTCCACGTGCTCAAAGAACACAGGACTTTCACCCAGGAGACCGCTGTCTGTGTACTAACGTAGTTAACCCAAACCATGATCTTTTCCTGAACCTAACCAAGTAGTTTTGGTGCCTAAACCTAACCAAACTGCAACTGTTTCACAATATTAACCACGTGTTTATTATTGTTAGTAGGTAGGTTAGCCATCTGCATATTAGACCTTCTACCCGGGATTTGCTTCTCCAGCTTTCCTTATGCTACCATGACCCTGGCCTTGAGCTGCCACACAGTTTGTATGAGAGTTGTATTCACTTTAATCTAATGGGGGCACAGCAGGTATTGTACATCACAAATGGGAGTTGGTAATGACAGGATGACAAAACCTACATGACTCCCCGGCCTGAGCTTTTAGCAATGTGGGTGCTGTGGGAGAATTTCTGACATCAGCTAATCTGTTAAGGGGACACGCAGGGGAGATGTTAACTGTAGCCTGTGTGAAAAGCATCTCAGCACCATGGAGGGGAGCAGGCATTCAGTGCGAGTGCTATGGGAGAAAGACATAGAGATATTTTACAATTCTATGTAGTTGCTTTTGGTCCTCAATAATTTTGACATTGGTCTTGTTCCATTTACAGAATGTGAACTGATATGGTTTTGTGTATAAAATCTGTGGGGCCCTACTTTGAGGTAACTTGGAAAGGATGCGTTATCTATCCGATCCCAAACTAGGTTTGATCTTTACACCATTGCCCCAAGATTTGTTTTGGTGTGTGTGCGTGCTTGTGTGTGTGTGTGTCTCATTAGAAACTGAGCAGAATATTTAGGAAGGCCTGAGAGATTTATCATACTAATGAACACTATCCAGAGGGGAAGAGACACAATTTTGGGGTAGGGAGGGAGATAGTGAGAGAGCTGTGATAGAAGAGAGGGAGCAGTGGGAGAAACAGAATAGCAGAGGAAAGGATCAGTAGAGGAAGAAAAAAGACTTAAGTGTTTACGTATGCCAAGTCAAACCGGGATGAACCTCAGCCTCTGTCCACATCGACTCTTTCCATTAATCCAGTTATGCTATTCTTTGGTGTCAAAACCTCCTCTCTGCTTATCATTACATTACATTTCCCTCGATACTAGACACATTTTTATATTGCCTTGTGTGAACTTGGTGAATCACAGGCAGGAAAGAAAAGACAAAAAAAACACAAAGATACATACCATTATGGCGCATGATGTTCTCATTCTCAGCGCAGCCAAATGGATGGATCACTGAGCCATGCACTCACTAGACACAAACAAATCTTATTCACCCAACAAGGAGACGTGGATGTAATGTTTCTGTTGTGAATATTAAAGCAAGAAGTGGATAAAATAAAGATGACAAGTTGTTGAGGGGAGCAGTCACTGAGTCTGCTTTATTCTGACCGATTGCTTTGCGCCCACGATTGCTCACAGATGCAGCAGCTTTTGCGCACGGTGCAATAATATGAAGAATTGTTCATGCCCCAGTGAGAGAGCGTGGACCTGTGTTCACTCTGAATATGCTACATACAGTAGAGGCACGCATACACTCATTGTTTGTCACACTGAAGGGCTCCGGTGCTCATCGCAAAATTAGTTAAACAGTAAAGAGCGTAGAGAAGGCAGAGAAAGATGACTGCCTCTGAAAAATAAAATAAGGGAGTGAAACAGACAGAGGGCATCTTGGGACAGGATGCTGAAATATGAGACAGCTTATTGCTGGCCTAGCTTTAACTCCAGCATCTGTTTTCACTGCAGTGGTGCTGGATTCTTGCAGTGAGTCATTATACACGAAGCAGAGTAGCTGGAGAGTTTATCATTAGAAGAGGCAGAGTGGCCTGGTGGTTACAGAGACAACTCTGGGTTGAAGTTCAGTCAACCACAGAAGCGTTCTTAAGCAACATACTGGCCGTATTTTCTATTAAATAACCATACTGCTATACACAACATGTGCCATGAAGTTGCAAGTAGGGTGTGTATAGTGTAGTGTTAGAAGCAGACCTCATATGGATCAATAAAGCATTACACATTAAAAAAGGATGAGTGAACTGCCTTTCAGAACGGATGAAGCACTGAGAACCACTTGACTCTCCTCTGTAAAGGCTGAGTGCTTCAAGGAAGACCACATTGGTTCAATATCACTTTTTCCAATTCTTTGCAGTTTGCATCAAAAACACAACTGTAGTTTGTTCTCAAAATCCTACACACACACACACACACACACACACACACACACACACACACACACACACCTACACACACACACACACACACACACACACACACACACTGACCGTAGCATTGCGTGGTCAGGTATGGCCACTTACCTGTACTACAGTACTGTCATATAGCTGTGGGTGACAGTAGTGCATCACTTCATTGTTTGCCAGCCATCGTAAAACATAAAAAGAACAAGAAGGAAGGTGACCACAACAGATATGTCAGAAGAAATTCAACAGCCACCATCCACTGAGCGTTGAGTGTTACAAACAGGAAGAAAATAGTGAGGGGGTCAGCAGGAGGAGGAGCAGGAGTAAGACAGGAATAACCCTGGACGATGGAAAGAAGCAAAGCAACAGCTGGGTTTGTGAACAGACTCGGAGATGCCGTCTGCTTTACTTGACCGGTAATTTAGCTTCTAACATTGGCTTCTGCTATGCATTGCCTTGCTATGTTGAAGTGGCAGTTTGATGTTCGGATTAAAATTAATCTGTTATTAGTGTTTGCGGTCATGATTCAATTTCCTAACGTTTGGAGAGTGTTTGTTGTTAGCAGAAGCATAGGTAACACTAAGTTAAACAAACTACCTCTTAGTCTAGCATAACCGGGTTTCAATAATTTATCAGCCCTTCGGTGAATTAAGCTCAATCATTAGATCCTCAATTTGTTACTTAGCTGTTTATGAACAGATCTACATACTAGCAGCCATCAGACTGTATTTTCCACGGTGTGCGAAGATGATGTCGTAACGTAACATTAGTGGGACATATTCACATGCTGGGTATCTCATTAACTGTCTGTCACTATGGCTTCAGTGGTCAGCCTTGACAAGGCGAGACCCTTACGTGTTGCTAGTCACTAGTCATTGGGTTTTTGGTGAGTAATACTAGCTGTTAGCATCTACATTTTAGCACACAACTGCTGTTGGTGCAGCTCTCAGGCCTGGTCTAGTGTTCCCCTTAAAATAGCTTTCCTCTAGTCAGAAAAGTGCAGCACCCTTCATCAACTTAATTAAATGCGCCCTGTAATTACCGTTTGTGGCAGCAGAGGCCGCTGTTGCCGCTGCTCATCAAAAGCTATATAGTCTTGCTTTAAGATTGAGTCTGAATATGACGTCCAAACTCTTCAGAATTACTTTGAAAGCAAAATGAAAAAGAATACATACATTGGCTGAGATTTGGCAGAGGGTGGTCCTGCTGCTTTACATGAGATCATGTACTCTTGCTGAGAGAACATTGATAGACACTTTCTCATTTTGTTGTTTTCAAGTACACATCGTTCTTATGACCATGGAATTATGAGTAAACACTAATACTAACAAACATTTGAAGTGGAGCCTTAAAAATGAGGTTCAAGGTTTTTAAAATGAGCATATATTTCATACGATGTGTATTACCGAGTGATATTGCTCCATGTTTTCACCTTAACATTCCCGCAGCCGTCAACCGAGCCATCGCTCTATCCATCCTTGACCTCAATGTTCCTTCATCTATCCATCGTGCCAGCACCTATGCTTTCATAACCCTGTTTTTTTCTCCTTTCCTCCTCACCTCATTCTTTATCTAGCGTTATTTGTCAAAATCATCCACCCTATCATCCATCATATTAATTAGGTTCTGTGTCATTGTTCTCATCATCATTCACATGTCTATCATTGATCTCTCTCTGTTTCAGTCAAGGATGTTAAATTGTCTTCATCCATTATTAGTATTAAATGAATACACATGCAGTACATTTACTGCTCATTACACATTCCCTTGTGGACAGAATCGACAGCATTGTAAGACAGGATATGTGTATAAATGATCTGATCGTTAGAATGTGACAATGCATAGTGAAACATCTTTAAAAAGGCAAAACAAAGTCAAAAAAAAAAAAATAAATAAATAAATATATATATATATATATATATATATATATATTTTATAAATCTGATGCTGGTAACCTAAAATGATTGCTCTTTATTAATTTTTTTGTTACACAATTTGCATTGCGTGCCTTCTTTATCTCTAACTACTCAATAGGAATGTGATATCAAGTTTCCATTTATGCTTATTCTTTTCCGAACATCTATAAGTTAAGCTACTTGCTGTTATTTACTGTGTCATGTTTTTCCCTTCATCTGAATGAAATTCTGAATATTTCATCCCATCTCATTTTTAAATAACACTCCTCTCTATCTCTCAAACTGGAAACAGTCGTTGAAACTACCTACTTCCTCCACCTTGAATCAAACGTTTGCTGTATGAGCTTTTTAAAATGAGCTCGACGCCAACAAACTTTCCTTGGCAAAAAATAATTTTCAAAAAGTTTATTATGACTTTTTACCGTCTATGTCGCCTTGTTTATCTTCAACTTCTGTCCCAGCTTTGTCCTAGAACATTAGGTTGTGTTTACTTCCTAGCTTTCAACACAGAAATCTGCGCGTCCACACACTGGCACACATGCACACATATACCTGGAAGCACACTCGCGTACGCATAAACACACACACAGACACATCCCTTTGCCCCTGGAGCAGCAGGAGTGGTAATCTGGGTGGATAACGCAGCTTTCTGATGCTTTCTCAGATTAATCCCTGTCCTCATCGTCACTCCAGGTCCCTCTTTGAAGCTTGAAGGGGAAATCAAATGCAAGTGTGTGTGTATATTTGTCTTTGAGAGATATAGAGAAACAGAGGCAGAAAGAAAGAGAATGATAAGCGTGTGTATATGCCTTAAGGGCTGTTTGTAGATATGCATTATCTGTCAATCTACTTGATCCACTGAGACAATAACAGTTCATAGAGGGCTTTGATCTGAACGTGCCCTTTCTATGACTGTGGGCATCCGTTTTCAAAGTTACCTTTTTTATATGCAGTGCATTGGCTTTATTGAGACTTGACAAAAGACAATATCACACAAACATGTTGAGGCAATAAGGATGAGCCGCATGCCATCAGCACAGATGGGAACTACTAAACGAGGGATAAGTGGGAATATTATATTAGACAAGGAAGGCTTTTTATCAGTCTGACTCACTTGTCTTTGGCCTTTTCCTAAGAAAAATCCTGCATCTCTTTCGGGGGATCCTCCAAGTCAGCCGTGCCCCTTCAAAGAAAAGCTGCCAGGTCACATGCTTACCAGGTGTCCAAAGAAGGTGCAATGGTTCTATGGTATCCTCACTTACCAGCCACCCTACACGAAAAGCTCACCTTGTTCCATTTTAACTGCAGTTTCACTCTTTAATTCTTCACTCAAAGCTTGTGACCATATGTGATTGAAGTTAGTTGGAATGAAAATTGGACAGGAAATTAAGAGCTCTGCTTAATAGCTCAGCTCTCTCTTTGCCATTTCAGTCTGACACAAATCCAGCATTACCTCAGCAATGCTCCTAACCTGTGTTAAGTCTCACAGTGCTGCTTATCACCTGTGAGTAAGACTCCAAGATATCTCACCCAGATTGAAAACCATGGTCACAGATTTTCATCCGGGTGGCATTACAGTCAGTTTATTCAGTTTTATTTATATAGCGCCAAATCATAACAGAAATGATCTCAGGGTACTTTTCATATAGAGCAGGTCTAGTCTGTGCTCTTTATAATATTATTTACAGAGACCCAACAATTCCCACCATGAGCAAGCACTAGGCGACAGTGGCAAGGAAAAATTCCCCTTTAACAGGCAGAAACCTCGAGCAGAACCAGGCTCTGGGTAGGCGGTCATCTAACTCGACTGGTTGGAGAGAGAGAGAGAGAGAGAGAGAGAGAGAGAGAGAGAGAGAGAGAGAGAGAGAGAGAGAGAGAGAGAGAGAGAGAGAGAGAGAGAGATTTTTTGATTTTTACAAAAACACTTTATTTACATTCTTTTAATTTACAATCAGATCAATAAAGTGCAACATTGTGCATATAGTACAAATAAGTTAATTAATAAAAACATGTGCAAACTGCAGCTGATCTTCAATAATAAAACAGATGACGTCTTTGTAGCACCAGCGCTGTTTAAAAGTGTCTAAATCACCAATGTGTTTAAAAAACCTGTATTCGAGCCAGAGTCTGGCCCTGATGTTGCAGAGCCAGACTGACTTGGCATCCTGTCCTTCTCTGTTCTCCACCCTGTTCTTTCTGCTCACGTAGACGGCCATTTTTGCCTCTCCTGTGAGGAAGTTCAGGAGCTGCCACTTTTCTTTATCTGTTTTGTTGTAGCCCGCTCCCATGATAAAAACCCGCTTAGTAAAAACCACTCCAAAGAGACTAAAAACCAATGTTAAAAGAGTGAAGAGCTCCGTGAGTCTCTCGCACTCAGTAAAAACATGGTAAACAGTCTCGCGGCTTTCACAGAACGGACATCTGCTAGAAACAACAGGGTTAAGAACAGAGATAAAAGCATTGGAGGCAATGGCACCATGTAAAATCCTCCACTGGAGGTCGGCAGTCCGTTTTTTGAGGGGAGGTTTGTATAAAATCCTCCACTGTGGGCTGGGGTTGGTTTCCCCAGACAGTCTTTGAGTCCACACAGTGGGGGGCCTGTTGCTCAGTCCATTCCTGTTGATAACTTTGACACAGTTGAAGTAGATAGTCTTTTTATCAGCTCTGTGCAGAGTCATCTTGTTCGGGTTATTGACATTGAGCAGGGGGCCGGTCAGGTCTCCCAACCCTGGGCTCAGGTAGATCTCTGGAAAAGGGTCTGTTGGATCCGGTGTGGCCCCTCCCTGGCTGTGGTTCATCAGGAGGCTCCTCTCCTTTCCTGAAAGCCTCTGCCTCCAGAGCTCCAGGATCCTCTGGGCCACCCGGACCGAGTGCAGACCCAGCAGAGAGCCCAGGGCCACAGCATCGTTCAGCGCCGGCCCCACTGCATCTACCAGCTGCTGGAGGCACAGGGTCCTGGACCTGCAGAGCGCCACCGTCAGGCCAGGAATGACGCTACCTGCGATGTCCAGCCTGGCCCCGTGTATCAGTGGCTCTTTTAACAACCAGTGCAGAGAGGAAGATTTTTGACACCTTTTTTTATCTAAAAGGGCCCAGGACTTAAAAACACCCTGATAAAACGGAGGCAGCCCACTTAACTTTAAAAGTTTACAATCAGTTAAAAACAGAGCAGCATCCAGCCCCAGGTTATTTGCACGTCTGAGAATGCAGCTGGCCACATCTCTCCAGACTAAATCCGCTGGACCTGTCAGGTACTTTTGGACAAACTGCAGCCTGAATGTAGCGGTTCGGCTGGCCAGGTGGACGAGGCCCTGTCCCCCCTCCTCTCTGGTTAAAAACAGCACCCCCTGTGGCACCCAGTGTAGACCATCCCAAAAAAAATCCACCATTTTCCTCTGAATTTGTGCTAGTAAGTTTAAGGGGGGGTCTAGGCATGCCAGGCGGTGCCAGAGCTGGGATGCCACGAGGTTGTTTAAAACCAGAACCCTACCTTTAAAAGACATTTGGGGGAGCAGCCATTTCCATTTTAAAAGCTTTCCCTCAATCTTTTCTGTGACGCCCTCCCAGTTCCTCTGGACCATTGTGTCTTTCCCTAGGAACACCCCCAGGTATTTAATGCCACCTGTTTTCCAGGCCAGGCTTTGGGGAAGAACCGGGAGACCGCCACGCCACTCACCGACAGCGAGGGCCTCACTTTTCTTCCAATTCACCCTCGCTGCCGATGCAATGGAGAATCTGCTCACAGTTTCGGTTAAAATGTCTGCATCTTTCTGGCCTCCAATAAAAACAATGATGTCATCGGCGTATGCCGATAAAACAATGCCTCTATTAAAACCAGGTAAAAGCAGTCCTTGAATACTGGAGCGTATTTTTATCAACAGGGGTTCAAGGGAGAGTGCATAGAGCATCCCTGACAGAGCACAGCCCTGCCGGACGCCTCTACACACTCTGAAAGGAGCACACAGACTACCGTTAAACTTCAGCACACTCTCAATGTCACTGTACAACACCTTTATCTTAGCTACGAAACCTGCGCTGAACCCAAACCTCTCCATGACCTTCCAGAGGAAGTTGTGTTCAACGCGGTCAAAAGCCTTTTCCTGATCTAGAGAAATCAGACCAGTGTCTATGCCCAATGAACTGGAGACCTCCAAAACATCTCGAATCAGGTAGACATTGTCTACCATGGACCTGCCGGGCACACAGTAGGTCTGATCCCGGTGGATGACCTGCTCCATAGCCCCCCTCAGCCTGTTGGCCAAGGCCTTGGACAGAAGCTTGTAATCCACACACAGCAATGACACAGGGCGCCAGTTTTTGATGTCCTGCAGGTTACCCTTCTTGGGCAGAAGCGTGAGGACCGCTCTGCGGCAGGACATCGGCATGGAACCAGAGGCCAGACTTTCATTAAAAACATCTAAAATATCTGTAGAGAAAATGTCCCAGAAGGCTTTAAAAAACTCCACCGTTAGGCCGTCCATACCCGGAGCCCTCCGTCCCTGCATGCTTTGCAGGGCGGCCTGAAGCTCCCGCATCTGCCGCGGCTCCTCGAGCCGGGAGTTGGTCTCCGCAGAGACCTGAGGTAGTCCACTGCAGAACTCCTCCTGCAGTGTGGCCTGCTCCTCGTACTCCGAGGAGTAAAGGGAGGAATAAAACTGGACGGCCCGCCTTCTGATCTGGCTTGGTTCCATGAGCTCCTGCCCTGTGTCTGAAAGCAAGGAGTGGATTACCTTCCTCTGTCCATTTTTCTTTTCCAGGCTGAAGAAGAAGCTAGAGGGAGCATCCATCTCTGCGATGTTCTGAAACCGGGACCTGACCAGTGCACCTTGTACCTTGCCTTCCAGCAGGTTGGCTAAAGCCAATTTTTTTACTTTGAGGACTTCAATATATCCTCGCTCTCCTGTGGACTCACTCATTTTCTCAAGTTCCACTATATCACTCTCCAGGTCCTCTATAGATCTGGTGATGTCTCGTGTGACGTTGAGGGTGTGCTGTTGACAAAGAAGTTTAATCTCAGCCTTACCATGGTCCCACCACTGCCTAAGACTGCTAAAATCACCCTTCCTCCGCCTAAAAACACCCCAGAAATAAATAAGGACCTCCCTGAACTTTTTGTCAAGTGTTAAAACAGAATTAAAATGCCAATATGCACTTTTTGGCTTAATATCTCTAATAAAAACATGACACAAAAGCAGGGAATGATCTGTAAAACCGGCAGGTATGATTTTGCACATTTTAAACATATTAAAATGATGCTTAAAACAATAAAACCGGTCAAGTCTGGCTGAGGAGATCGTGCTCTCTCTGAGGTGGGACCATGTATACTGTCTGGTGTCTGCGTGCATCCTCCTCCACACGTCCACCAGGCCATGAGAGTGGACCAGCTGCCTCAGAGCATGCTGGGAGGCTGGATGCGGCTCTGCATGGTTGCGATCTAAAGATGCATTTTCAGTACAATTAAAATCCCCACCCAAGAATAAAAAATCCTCCGAGGCACAGCTATTTAAAACATCGTTCACCTTCTGCAGAAACTGCTTCCTCTCTGCACCGTTTGTTGGAGCGTACACGTTGATAAAAGCAGCGGTAAAATGTTCAAAACGAGCTTTAGTTAAAAGTAACCTCCCCTCGATAAAATGCTCGACCTCCAGCGAGACTGGAGAGAAATTCCTGGAGAAGAGGAAGCCCACTCCTCCACTGAGTGTGGTGTTGTGACTTAAAATGGCTTCCCCTTCCCACTCTCTCCTCCAGTCTGCCTCATTGTCAGCGTCACTGTGGGTTTCTTGTAAAAACAGGACATCAACATGCTTCGTTCTGGCAGTTTCATAAATTAGTGCCCTTTTTTTTGCCTCTCTTGCTCCGTTAACATTTAAACTTCCCACTTTAAAAATGTCCATATTAAGTGAGATGTTAAAAACCAAATTCAAAACCAATAAGTTAATTAAAACACACATTGGAGTTTTTGACATCATAACTGTTCATTTGTTTTTTCACTTTAAGCACAAGTTTCTTTAATCTAAAACCTTCTTGGTCAGTGAGGCCAGACTCTTCTTTTTGGCTCATGTGGAGTCTGGCCGATGTGTAAAACACTGACAAGTCAGGAAAATATTCTTCAATTTTAACCCCGTGCTGGTTCTTAGTTTGCTGTAAAAAACTCTTTATTTCCTCTGCAGAGTACATTTTTTTCTGCTGGCTGCTGCTCAATTTAAAACCGGGTATGTCGCTGCTGTCCGACACACACTCCTCCTCACTCCCACTGTCATCTGTCTGCACCGACCTCCTCACTGTGTCCTCCCCTACTTTACTTGTTTTAACCTCATTTGATGCACTCCTCGTTCTTCTTCTGCGTTTGTGAGCAGGCTTTGGTTTGGCTGCTGCCTCCTCCATCTCAGCCTCCTCCACCTGCTCACTCCATAAAACCCCTTCCTTCCCTGTCCTACCTGACTGTGCTTGTCCCTGCTCACCTGTCTGACCCTCTTGTGTTTCACTGACCTCACCTATTTTGTTTATTTTTACAACACACACACCCTTCTCACCTGTTTCTTTCACCTGCTCTCCACCCACCTCACCTGTTTCTTTCACCTGTTCTCCACCCACCTCACTTTCCACTACCTCACCTGTTTCTTTCACCTGTTCTCCACCCACCTCACTTTCCACTGCCTCACCTACACCCTCCTCACCCTGCTGTACCTCACCCCCCCTCACACTGTGTATATCACAACCGGCGGAGCGGGGCCGGATCAGCGCGCATCGGACAGGCCTTCACGGTGTGTCCCTCCTCACGGCAACCGATGAGGTTGCAAATATCACGTAGTCATAATCATCTACTTTGACATGGAAGCGAAGGTTGAGCTCCTCGTCCCGGTGGTTCAGTATCATGTAAAGCTGTTTCCGGTGAGACACTACGTGTTTCAGCAGCTGAGACCTGCAACCAGACAGGATCTTCCTGATCGGTGAAACCACCTTCCCGTGTCTGGAGAGCTCTCTGCTCAGGAACTCATCGGTGATGAACGGAGGGACATTAGATAATATCACTTTGGTTGCGGGCTGCGTTAACGGCAGCACCGGCACAAACATCTCATTCACCGTGATACCTGTCTCGATGACGCGGTTCACCTTGTCCACCTGGTCC